>CAWUFW010010492.1:0-392500 GCA_963921515.1 Calotriton arnoldi
TAACTGCAGTTATCCAGTATTGGTATCTTTCATAGATTCACATGCCTGAATCATTCCCCGTCGTCGAGATGGGAGTCCCCGGTAAATTAGAAAAGTAATGTCCTATTAGACATAGAAAATAATAGGCCTAAGGCCTCTCATTAGTAACATATCCAGGTCCTTTTGTGAAAAGGACCAAACTCTAAAACCACAGCCAATCAGCTGTCACCACCCTTTGGAACCTTCCTGGCAGGAGCTCTGGTCCCTCAGATTTTCGTAAGCGGAGTGCTATATAACAGTACTACTGAGAGAACCAAGAGAGCCTTTCCAAGGGAGGTGGGTGGGTTGCATGTGAATCTATGAAAGATACCAATACTGGATAACTGCAGTTACAGGTAAGTAACGCATTTCTTATCCAGTATTAGTGTATCTTTCATAGATTCACATGCCTGAATCAGAGTAGCAAGCAATAGTGAGCACATTTCTTTTCCCCATAAAGGGTATACATGCATCAGTTGAGAAAAAACCACATCTGTACATACTCTGTACAAGTTAATATCCCAATGATATAGTGCAGATTAATAACCAGTCATGATGGTAACATAGAAATGTGCGGTAATATAAAGGTTGGTGGGAAGGAAGAAAGGCTCACCTCTATTGAAATAGATGACGTAGCACCGCCTGTCCAATTGCAGCGTCCTTCGTCAGTTCTGAATCCAAGTAGTAATGCTTGGTAAATGTGTGGGGCGTCTTCCCTGTTGCTGCTCTGCAAATGTCCACAATAGGGACGCCCGCAAACAATGCCATGGACGTAGAGACTGCCCTGGTGGAATGGGCACGAATCGTCGTTTGTAAGGGCTGACCAGCCTGCTGGTGGCATAGAGTGATAGCGCTAGAGATCCACCTAGAGATACTTTGCTTCGACAGGGGGAAACCTTTCCTAGGTACACTGTAGGCCACGAAAAGTTGGTTGGACTTTCGGAATGGTTTTGTCCTGTGAAGGTAGAATTTAAGGCATCGCTTTAGATCCAAGGAATGAAGAGCCTTCTCCGCTGGTGTCTGAGGATTTGGAAAGAAGGTCTTCAAAACAATGGGTTCGTTAAGATGGAAGTGCGATGGCACTTTAGGTATAAACTTCGGGTTAGTTCGAAGAATTACCCTATCGTCCTTAAATTGCATAAATGGATGCTGTATTGTAAAAGCGTGAAGCTCACCGACTCGTCTCGCTGAAGCAAGGGCTAGCAGAAGTGCAGTTTTCCAGGAGAGGAACTTGAGGTCCACCTTGTGTATTGGCTCAAAAGGGTGCCTCATAAGCTGGGCTAGAACCGTATTAAGCTGCCATGTTGGAGGAGGAAGCTTTACTGGAGGGAAAGTCCGGAAAAGACCCTTGAATTGTTTTATGAGTCTATTGGACCAAAGAGAAGGGCCTGTGGAGGATCTTCTGAAACGGGATATCGCTGCCAGATGAACTCTGATGGAAGCGTGAGTGAGGCCCGAATTTGCTAGATGAAGGAGGTATGGTAAAATCTCCTCGGGCGAGGACTTGAAGAGATGCACTTCAGCAGATGCACACCATATACAGAACCTTTTCCATTTGAGAGAATAAGTTCTGTTTGTACTGTCCGCTACTGCTCGAGACAGAATCGCCCTACAGTCCGGAGGAATATTCATAGTTTGGAACTCGTTGTATTCAGGAACCAGGCCGATAATCTGAGTGAGGCCGGGTCCGGATGCTGTATTTGCACGCGATCCATTGTGCGAAGAGACGGAAATGGCTTCAATGGTATTGGAGGCTGCTGGGATAGGAGATGTAGTTCTGTAAACCAATGTTGGCGAGGCCATGCTGGTGCTATTAAAATCAGTGTGCAGGGCTCTGCCTTCATCTTCTTCAGGACTCTGGGAAGCAGTGGAATCGGCGGAAAGGCGTAAGCAAAGAAGCCGAACCACGCTATTGAAAATGCATTCCCCAGAGATCCCTGTTGGGGATGCCAGCTTGCGAAGCGTTGGCATTTGGCGTTGAGTCGTGAAGCGAACAGGTCGAGATTTGGTTCGCCCCATTGACAGAAAATGCGGTCGAGAATACCCTGGTGTAATTCCCACTCGTGGCAGGAGGTTTGTAGTCTGCTCAGCGAATCTGTCAATGTATTTTCCTTTCCCGGAACATATTCGGCCTTCAGAGAGATTTTGTGCTGAAGCGCCCAGTTCCAAATTTTTTGCGATTCTCGAGATAACGAGAGAGAACGAACCCCTCCCTGCTTGTTCACGTAGTGCATCGTTGTGGTGTTGTCCGTTTTGACGAGCACTAGAGAACCTGCTATTCTGGGAAGAAAAGCCCGAAGGGCTAGATAAACAGCTCTGAGCTCTAGGAGATTTATGTGCAAAGTCCTTTCCATTATTGACCACTTCCCGCTGATTTGAAGCTCCTGGAGAAAGGCTCCCCAACCTTCCAGGGATGCGTCCGTAGTTATGACCTGAGGAGACGCTTGAGGTAGGAAAGACAGGCCTTGTGACAGGTTCTGTGGACGAGTCCACCAGTGTAAAGCTGTGATTATCTGAGGAGTGACTTGTATGATGTCGTCGAAAGACCCCTCCACTTGAATCCACTGAGTGGCAAGAGCCTCCTGGAGGCGACAATGTGGAATGAGTAGGATGCAAGAGGACATCATTCCCAGGAGGGACTTGAATAGCCGAACAGAAAGAGACTTTCTTTGTTTTATTCGGTCTGCCAATTGTGAGAGCTTGCGCTGTCGTTCCTGTGTTGGGTAAGCATGCTTGCGGACAGTATCCAAAACGGCTCCCAAAAATGTGATCCTTTGAGAAGGTTGAAGCATTGACTTTTCTGCATTGAGGGTGAGGCCCAATTGCTCGAAAAGTTGCCGACAAGCGCTGGAAGATTGCCTCGCGCCTTGAAGAGATGGTGCTTTGACGAGCCAGTCGTCGAGATATGGAAACACTTGATGATGTTGCTGTCTGAGGTACGCAGCGACTGGTGACAGACATTTTGTGAATATGCGTGGAGCTGACCTGAGCCCAAACGGCAGAACTCGAAATTGGTAATGCCTGCCAGCGACGGCAAATCTCAGAAATTGTTTGTGTTTTCTGTGCATTGGGACATGGAAATAGGCATCCTGGAGGTCTAAAGATACCATGTAGTCGTTTGGATTGAGAAGTTGCAGAACTTCCTGGATGGTAATCATGCGAAACGATTGCTTCCTTAGGAATTTGTTCAAATTTCTTAGATCTAGTACCGGCCTCCACTTGTCGTCTCTCTTGCGCACCAAAAAGAATCGGGAGTAAAAGCCTTTTCCCCGTTGATGAACAGGAACTCGCTCTATAGCTCCTTTGCGAATCATGGATGATATTTTGTTCTGCAAAAGGTTCAAATGTTTGTGAACCATAGGTTGAGGTGGAGTTGGTGGAGGGGTTTGAAGAAATTCCAAGGAATGTCCGAACTTCACTATTTGGAGGACCCACCGATCTGTAGTTATTTGTTCCCAATTGTGCAAATAGTGGGATATTTTTCCTCCTATTCTGGATGGTGGGGGGAAGATCGCAGTCGGTGGCAGGGAAAAGTCATTGACGTCGGGCAGATTCTTTTTGCCGACCAGTTTTTCCTCGAAAAGAAGATTTGTGGTAGGCAGCTTGTTGTTGTTGCTGCTTCTGCTGAAATTGCGGCCTGTATTGCTGGCCCGCGGAGGAGTAACCAGGATATCTATATTGTTGATAGCCTCCTCTATAGGACGATTGACCTCTACCTCATGCGCCACGAAAGGAGGTAGTTCTATATTGGAGGGTACCCAAAGCTTTGGAGGTGTCCTTATCTTTTTTAATCCCCTGCAGGGCCTCATCGATATGTGACCCAAACAGGTACTGTCCGTCATAGGGCATATCCAGGATCTTGGTCTGGACCTCAGGCCGGAAAGTCGTCGCTTTAAGCCAGCCTTGGCGTCTCAGGACCGCCGCCCCCGCCAACTGACGGAACCCAGTAGATGCGATGTCCATCGCACAATCTATAATTTCAGAAGCTGACCTCTCGCCCTCTTGCAGCAGCTTCTTCGCTTCCTCTTTAGAGTCCTGTGGTAAGTTGTCCAAATAAGGTGCAACATCAGACCACATCTGTCTATTGTATCTTCCCAACAAAGCCAGTGAGTTAGCAGCCCTCACCGTTAGTGCAGACATGGAAGAGAAACGCTTTCCGATGTTGTCCAACCGCCTACCTTCTTTATCCGGTGGTGCTGAAAGCGGAGTAGAAGGGTTTTTTGAGCGGCGTTGAGCTGCTTGTGTAATCACGGAATCTGGCTTGGGATGGCAAGTAAGACAAGCCGGGGCATCATCCGGTGCCCTATATTTTTTATCCAGCCTTGGCAGGACTGGAGGAATTGACAAAGGATTTTTCATTATCTTGACCCCTTGTTCCCAGATATAATTTATTATTGGCATGGATCGCACTGACTTTTTGAAAGGCTCCTTAAAGTCATACAAGAAACAATCTTGTTGTTGGGAAGGCATTGGTAACTGAAAGCGCTTCGCTGCTCTTTCTAGGAGATTGTGAAAGCCTCCTATGTCCTCCGGAGGCGAGTCTACTGGAGGAGGGGATGGAGACGCTGGAAGTGGTATAACGTAGTCGTCCCATTCCTCTTGATGGGATTCATCATCCGGGATTTCTCCCTCTTCCTGAGGAACATCCTCCTCATCATCAGTAGAGTGGGGAGATGGTCTAGGCATTGCCGAGGAGGCGGGTTGTGACGGAAGTTGCACCACTGGAGGTGGAGAATGTTCTGGAGCTGAAGATGGAGTAGCAGCAGGGAACCTTTTTTATAATCTGTAATCAAGAATTGCAGATCCGATACTAAAGTTACTGGAAGGCACACCATCTGAGGTTGCTGAGGAGGTATTTGTTCTTCTTGATAATATGGCTGATCATCAATGTCCTGATCATCATAATCTGACACCTCCTGATACTTTACATTGAGTTCCGAAGGACTTCTTGCCGCCCTAAAAGAACTCTTGTCATCCGAATCATCATCCACATCCAATAGATGAGAGGGTAATAAGGCCTGGACCCTGCTGGGTGATGTTAAAGAAGGTGTTAACCTCTGTTTGCTGAGTTTTTGTTGGTCAAAAGTCATTTTTGCCTTCATTTTCAGTGTAGACATCAGGGTCGTCAACGGGACACTCGTCGTCGACGGCGGAGCGTCGACGGGTAAAGCCTTCAACTTTGGTGAAATTTTCGTCGACGGCATCGTCGACGGCAAGGGCGCCGTCGACGGCAACATCACCGTCGATGGAAGGGTCGTCGTTGGTGAAATGATCGTCGACGGTGGCGCCGTCGTCAATGTGGCTGTGACCGTCGACGGGAGGCTCGTCGTCGGGGTCGTCGTCGATTGATCCGTCGACGGCATGTTCGACGACGACTTCTTGATTTTTATCGTCGACGACAAGGCCACGTGTGCCGTCGACGAAGATGTTGTCGTCGTCGACGATGAACGAGATGCGGACGAGACAGACATAGTAGAGACTGTCGTCGTCGACGTTGTAACTCTGGCAGTGACAGGAGACGTCGTCGTTGAGATCGTCGACGATGTCGTCGTCGACGAGCCTGAGGAGGGCTGTTTGAAGGAATGCTGGACTCTAATTGAAGGAGTCGCAGGGTCTGAAGACTGCAATTTTTTGCTTTTGGAAACCTCTGAAGACTTTTTGTGCGTCTTCTTTGCAGGTTGCTGCGACGAAGGGCTTGGAAAAATATCTCTAGACCTTTTTTGAGGAGTTTTTGAGGAGGCCCTTGACGAAGGATCACTCTCCTCAGAGGACAAGGGGTCTTGTTTGTCCTTTAGCCTCTGCAGCCAAATTAAAAGCCGTCCCTCCCGGTCTTTTAGGGTCTTTGAAGAAAAGGTACGACATACCTTGCAGTCCTTAGATGAATGGTCCGGGTAAAGACAATACAGGCAGTCCTTGTGGGGATCGTCAATGTGCAGCCTCTTCTTCCTGCAGGTTGCACAGGGCCTAAAAAGGCCTTTTTTCTGAGTGTCTGACATGAAGACAATCTGGGACTTTACTCAGACAAAGGTAAGGATGAAGAAATACCTTATTTTAGATAGTAAACGCTGTAAAGTAGGAAACCTGAGCAGAGCTCAGTTGGAGACTCTCTCAGCACGACGTGCGGTAGAAAATCTGAGGGACCAGAGCTCCTGCCAGGAAGGTTCCAAAGCGTGGTGACAGCTGATTGGCTGTGGTTTTAGAGTTTGGTCCTTTTCACAAAAGGACCTGGATATGTTACTAATGAGAGGCCTTAGGCCTATTATTTTCTATGTCTAATAGGACATTACTTTTCTAATTTACCGGGGACTCCCATCTCGACGACGGGGAATGATTCAGGCATGTGAATCTATGAAAGATACCCTAATACTGGATAAATATATATATATGTGTATGCTCGGGCCCACAAGTGTATAACACTTCCGAAACATACACATACATATGTATATACATATAAACATGCAGCCTAAAACTGTTCCAATAAGGCAAACCGCCAAAATTACATAGGTTTCTCTTGTATGAAAATAATCCCCTAAATACATTTTGTAATAGAGAACACACACTGTAATAGTATCGTACAAGAATCCTTTATTTTCAGAAAAGGAAAACAGGTAATAGCAGGCAGTTGGCCCATAGGCTGCATAGATAAATAACTATCATAGAACAGTAAATAAAACTGGCACCTTGCCTTTAAGGCTTCCAAGATTCTGGACACCGTTCCTTTAAGACCTCCAGGAGCCCCTCTGCTCCCATCATGCACCACAGGTGACAGTTAGGTCAGTTCTTTTTTACGGTGTACTAACTTGTATCACCCTGAGTATAAGATGCACAACACACAGTATTGTACCATCATTGCTCATCCGGGGAGGCGGGAGGGTTGCTTATGACTTTGATGAGTATACCCCTGGAAGAGAACTAGGATTACAGGTAAGTAACTTATCCTTCTCTTCCAGGGGATACTCATCAATAGTCATAAGCACTGAATAGAGTAGCAAGCCCATACCCACTACTTCGCGGACGAGCAAACCAGTACACAAAATGTATCACAATGCATCTTAAAATGGAATCAACCAAACAAATTTCTCAACGAGGCTTGCCAAACTTGGGCATCTGCCTGTGCATCAGAGTCCAAACAGTAATGGCGAGAGAAAGTATGAACAGAGCGCCATGTAGCTGCTTTACAAATTTCTACTATAGGAACATTTCTAAGGAGAGCCGTGGTAGAGGCTTTTCCCCTGGTAGAATGTGCTTTAGGTTTTCCCTGAAGAGACTTATTGGCTAGTTGGTAAGCCAAAGATATGCAAGAGACTATCCACCTAGAGATGGATCTTTTAGAGGCTGCCAAACCGGTATTTATGGAACCATAGTTAACAAACAACCGGTCCGTTTTTCTCAATAACTTGGTTTTGTCTAGATAACATTTCAGTACCCTCTTGAGGTCTAGGGAATGGAGGGACCTCTCAGGAGGAGTCGTGGGATTGGGAAAAAATGTGGGCAGAGTGATAGTCTGATTGATGTGAAAATCCGAGACAACCTTAGATAGAAAACTCGGATGGGTTCTTAAAACTACCCTGTTTGCATGGAAAACAGTATAGGGCTCGTTACAACACAAGGTCTGTATTTCACTAACCCTGCGGGCAGAAGTGATGGCGACTAAAAAGGCAGCTTTCCATGACAAGTGCTGCAGAAAGCTCTGTGAATTGGCTCAAAGGAACACCCATTAGTTTTGTAAGGACTATGTTGAGCTCCCAAGGTGGAGAAGGAGATCTCACTGGGGGGTAAACCTTCTTTATCCCTTCAAGGAAATCTTTAACCACTGGCATCTGGAAAAAAGAAACCTGTGTAGGGGACTTTCTGTATGCAGTGATTGCTGCTAGGTGAACTTTAATCGAGGAGAACTGCAGGCCAGATTTGGCCAAATGTAGTAGGTATGGCAAGATCACCTGCTCTTGACCCCTCACCGGATCATGAGCATTGTTCATGCACCACAAGTAGAAACGCTTCCATTTGAAAGCATAGGATGCCCTGGTGGAAGGTCTCTTGGCTTCCTTGAGGATGGACATACAGTCCGCTGGTAAGTCTAAGTGTCCGTATTGCAGGACCTCAGGAGCCATGCTGTCAATCTGAGGGATGAGAGATTGGGATGAAACACTCTCCCTACGCTCTTGGATAACAAGTCTGGATGGCAAGGAAACCTCTGGTGTGGCATCTCGGATAGTTGCAGAAGGTCCGGGTACCTCCACTGACGCGGCCATTCCGGAGCTATCAGGATCATCCTGGAGTTGGTCCTGTAGAATTTGTTGATCACTGCTGGGATGAGAGGCAGTGGAGGAAAGGCGTACAGTAATGTCTGAGACCATTTTATCAAAAGGGCATTCCCCTGTGACCCTGGCTGGTGAAACCTGGACGCGAAGACGAGGCATTTGGTGTTTGCCGCGTCTGCGAAGAGATCGATGTCTGGCACTCCCCATTGCCGGAAGATGTCTTGCGTGACTTCGCTGTTTAGCACCCAGTCGTGAGCTTCTACGAAGTCCCTGCTTAGGGCGTCTGCCTGGACATTCAGAGACCCTGGTAGGTGAATGGCCACAATGTTGAGATTCCTTGCGAGAAGCCACTTCCAGATGGTCTGCGACTCCTGAGAGAGAGATCTCGACCTGGTGCCTCCCTGCTTGTTCAGATAATACATCGTCGTGGTGTTGTCTGTCTGAATCAGAGAGAGCTGGACTGGAGAGAAGGGTACAGCGACTTGAGGGCTAGGTGCACGGCTCTCAACTCTAGAAGGTTGATGTGATATCCCAGCTCTGTCTCCGACCAGAGACATTGTACTTGAAGATGTCCCATGTGAGCTCCCCAACCTTGCAGGGAAGCATCGGTGACTATAGTCTGAGTGGGAGTATCTTGGTGGAATGGGACTCCCTTCAGGAGATGTGAACGCTTCATCCACCATGTGATGGAATCTCTGGCTGACTGAGGTAGAGTTACACTGTCTTCCCAGCGGCCTGACGTCTGCATCCACTGGTCTTCCAGAGATTGTTATAGAGGACGCATGTTCAATCTGGCATTGGGGACGATGAAGACACAAGAAGCCATTGACCCCAGAAGAGAAGACACTTGCCTGACCGTGGGAAGATGAGATCGGAGATGTTTGCGACATTTCTCCCTGATTGATGATAACCTCTCCTCCGAAGGATAGACGTTTGCTTTTACGGTGTCCAGTGAAGCGCCCAGGTAGTGGATTTTTTGGGTCTGGTTGAAGACTGATTTCTTGTAGTTGACCCGCAGACCCAGCTTGGTCAGTAAATGAAGGCAGAAGGAAAGATGGCTCTGCAGCAGAGAAGGTGTAGCGCTCTTCAGGAGCCAATCGTCCAGATAGGGATAAATGAAGATCTTGCGCTTGGGGAGAAAAGCTGCCACCACTGCCATACACTTTGAAAATGTCCGG
The DNA here is from genome assembly GCA_963921515.1 of Calotriton arnoldi. Lineage (NCBI taxonomy): Eukaryota > Metazoa > Chordata > Amphibia > Caudata > Salamandridae > Calotriton > Calotriton arnoldi. Next base: position 9,458 of record CAWUFW010010492.1, read on the forward strand.
GGGGCTGATTTTAGACCGAGTGGGAGGACTCGAAATTGGAAGTGCTGATGAGCTACTTGAAAACGGAGAAACTTGCGATGTTTTTCGGACACCGGGATGTGGAAATAAGCGTCCTGCAGATCTATGCAGATCTTGCCAGGTAGGTCGCTCCCCCACCACACAGCTCCGCCTGTGTTGTCTGCCCGCTGCTCCTGCAGGTAAGATCGCCCTCCGCTTGTGGCCCCGGTGCCCGTATTTCTTGCCTGTCTCCCCATTTTCCTTCTGTGCCCCTCGCTGCCCCATTAGCGTTGTGATCGTAATTTGTCTTTTTTATCTCCCATTTTTTCCTTTCTGTGCCCCTCGCTGCCCCATTAGCGTTGTGATCGTAATTTGTCTGTTTTATCTCCCATTTTTTCCTTTCTGTGCCCCTCGCTGCCCCATTAGCGTTGTGATCGTAATTTGTCTGTTTTATCTCCCATTTTTTCCTTTCTGTGCCCCTCGCTGCCCCATTAGCGTTGTGATCGTAATTTGTCTGTTTTATCTCCCATTTTTTCCTTTCTGTGCCCCTCGCTGCCCCATTAGCGTTGTGATCGTAATTTGTCTGTTTTATCTCCCATTTTTTCCTTTCTGTGCCCCTCGCTGCCCCATTAGCGTTGTGATCGTAATTTGTCTGTTTTCTCTCCCCTTGTACTTTGTGCCCCCGCTGCCTCTCTCCACTCCCGCCGCTGCGTCCCTGCGGCCCCGCCCCCTGACTGCCCATTCGCTGCCCCTGCCTCCCGCCTCCCAGCTGCTCCTCCCTCCCACCTCCCCATAAATGGCGGCCGCTGCGGCGTCCGCTGGCGCGCCAAGGCGCGCCTAAGGTAAGCCCGTCTGCGCCCGTCCGCGACTGGACCGCGCCCAGCGCCAGAACCCCTGGATCCCACCGATGCAACACTACTCGACGGACCTACGACGCCGCCACCCTCACCGCACTCAATGCCGGCCGGAACCCTGCCTGCTACCGAGCCTCACCGAGACGCACCCACGGACCCTTCACCTGCCAAGCCTGCCGATTCACCTGCCCCCGGACGTGCACCACCCCCGCCAAGACGTGCACCAGCAGCAACCACCTGAAATGCATCCTGTTGAACACCCGCTCCGTCCACAGGCACGCCGTGGAACTCTGGGACCTGCTCGACGCAACAGCACCGGACGTCGCCTTCCTCACCGAAACCTGGATGAACGCCTCCTCAGCGCCCGACATCGCCATAGCCATCCCGGACGGATACAAGATCACCCGGAGGGACCGCGTCAACCAGACGGGAGGAGGCATCGCCATCGTACACAAGAACACCATCCGCATCTCGACTAACTCCGACGAGACCTTCACCGCCGCCGAACACCTACACTTCCAGATACACACTGACCCCAAGACCACCCTCCGAGGCACCCTCATCTACAGACCCCCGGGACCACGCACACTATTCAGCGAAGACATCGCAGACTTCATCAGCCCGCACGCCATGCCCTCCGCCGACTACATCCTCCTAGGGGACCTCAACTTCCACCTGGAGAACAACAACGACAGAAACACCACCGCCCTGCTGGACAGCCTCGCCAACCTCGGACTCAAGCAACTGGTGAACACGCCCACCCACTACGCCGGCCACACGCTTGACCGCCGTCTTCTCTTCCAGCAAGCACATCTCCTTCAGCCACGCCACCGGACTCCACTGGACCGACCACAGCTGCGTCCACTTCAGCTTCAAAAGACTGCGACCCACCACCACCCGCAACAGGCTCCCCGCCGGAGCTGGAGCAAGATCACCGCCGAGCAGCTCACCGCCTCCCTCAGCCAGAACACACCCACCAACACAACGGACCCAAACGAAGCAGCCAGCAACCTCGCCAAGTGGCTGACCGCCTGCGCCGACGACCTCGCACCACTAAAAACCCTCCCAGCAGACCCGGAAGCAAGAAAACCCCTTGGTTCACCAACGAACTCAAGGAATCCAAGAAGAACTGCCGCACTCTCGAGAAAACCTGGCGACTCGACCAGACCACAGACAACAGGACCGCCCTCAAGCACGCCACCCGCAAACACCACCAGCTGATCCGTGCCACCAGAAGTCGGCACTCAAAGAACGACTGGACAACAACGCCCACGACAGCAAGGAACTTTTCAGCATCGTCAAAGAGTTCTCCAACCCAAGCGCCGGAAACAACGACATCACCCCCTCGCAAGACCTCTGCAACTCACTCGCCGCGTTCTTCCACCGCAAGATCACCGACATACATAACAGCTTCGACGCACAAACCACGCACCCTACCGCCGAACCAACGCCCGCCACCACCACCCTCTGCAACTGGACCCCGATCAGCACCGAAGACACCACCCGCACGATGAACTCCATCCACTCCGGATCACCAACCGACCCCTGCCCACACCACGTCTTCAACAAAGCCGACGCCACCATCGCACCCCATCTCCGGGACATCATCAACTCCTCCTTCCACACCGCCACCTTCCCGGAGAGCTGGAAGCACGCCGAGCTTACCGCCCTCCTGAAGAAACCAGCGGCGGACCCCACCGAACTCAAGAACTACCGTCCCATCTCGCTCCTTCCGTTTCCGGCCAAAGTCATCGAGAAGACCGTCAACAGACAGCTTGCCGCCTTCCTCGAGACGAATGGATCCCTCGACCCCTCGCAGTCCGGGTTTCGGGCCAACCACAGCACCGAGACCGCCCTTATCGCAGCCACCGACGACATCAGAACCCTAAACGACAACGGGGAAACAGCAGCCCTCATCCTCTTGGACCTCTCCGCGGCGTTCGACACCGTCTGCCACCGCACCCTAGTGAAGCGCCTCAGCAACATCGGAATCCGAGGAAAGCACTGGAATGGATCATCTCGTTCCTCGCCGGAAGAACCCAGAGAGTCCGCCTCCCCCGTTCAGATCCGAGGCCACCGAAGTCATCTGCGGCGTTCCACAAGGATCTTCACTCAGTCCAACCCTCTTCAACGTCTACATGAGCCCCCTCGCAGCCATCGCACGCCAACACAACCTCAACATCATCTCCTACGCCGACGACACCCAGCTGATCCTCTCCCTCACCAACGACCCCACCACCGCCAGAGCCAACCTACACGACGGGATGAAGAGACGTCGCCGACTGGATGAGGAACAGCCGCCTTAAACTGAACTCAGACAAGACGGAAGTCCTCATCCTGGGCTCATCACCCTCCGCCTGGGACGACTCCTGGTGGCCCCCGGCCCTGGGCACCGCGCCCAAGCCAACGGACCACGCACGAAACCTGGGCTTCATCCTGGACTCCTCCCTGTCGATGACCAGACAAGTCAACGCCGTCTCATCTTCGTGCTTCAACACCCTGCGCATGCTCCGCAAGATCTTCAGATGGATCCCCACTGAAACCAGGAAGACCGTCACCCAGGCACTCGTCACCAGCCGACTGGACTATGGGAACACCCTCTACGCCGGAACCACAGCCAAACTTCAAAAAGACTCCAGCGCATCCAGAACGCCTCCGCACGACTCATCCTGGACATCCCCCGACACAGCCACATCACCGGACACCTGAAAGACCTGCACTGGCTCCCCGTCAGCAAGAGAATCACGTTCAGACTCCTCATCCACGCACACAAGGCCCTCCACGACCTGGGCCCAAAGTACCTCAACGACCGCATGACCTTCTACACGCCCACCCGCCAGCTACGATCAACCAGCCACGCCCTCGCCACCGTACCACGCATCCGCAGAACCACCGCCGGAGGAAGATCCTTCTCCTACCTGGCAGCCAAGACCTGGAACTCCCTCCCCACTCACCTTCGGCGAACCCAGGACCATCTCTCCTTCAGGAAGCAGCTCAAGACCTGGCTGTTCGAGCAGTAACTTACCCCCTCCCCCAGCGCCTTGAGACCCTCCCGGGTGAGTAGCGCGCTCTATAAATGCAGTGATTGATTGATTGATTGATCTATAGCACACATCCAATCTCCCTCATGTAGGTGAGGAAAGATCTGGTGCAGGGCCAGCATCCGAAACTTCTCCTTGCGGATAAATTTGTTCAGGAAGCGCAAATCGAGAATTGGTCTGTACTCTGTGGTCGGACCTCTTTTTTGAACCAGGAAATAGCGAGAGTATATTCCCTGTTTCCGCTGTTGAGCAGGAACATATTCTATGGCCTTTTTTAGTAGAAGACTGTTCACCTCTTCCTGTAACATGTGGTGACATCGACGAAATTCTCCAGGTGGTGGAAGTGGTGGAGGTGGGACTTTGAATCTCAGCAAGTATCCATTTTGCACAATATTCAGCACCCATTTGTCGCTTGTGATTGATTTCCACTCTTCCAGATAAAAAGCTATACTTCCCCCTACCGGAGTGGCTAACGGGCACGGAGGAAGCATGTGCTCATTGTTTAGCTGGTTGTTTGGCAATTGAGACTTGCTGTCTGTTGTTCCCTCGTCCCCTAACAGGTCTCCTCTGGTGGAAGTGTGACCTCTGCTGTTGTTGACTTTGAGAGGACCACTGAGGGGTTTGAACCCTCTGTTGGAAGGAACGCTTGTCGTAGGGACGAAATCGTTTGCGGAATTCCTTCCGCTTTTCCAGCCCAACCGCCTTCACAGTGTTCAAATCAGTTTTCATTTTGGACATCTCATCGTCCGCATGAGACCCAAACAACGAAGAACCATTAAACGGTAGATAGATGATCTTCCGTGTCACGTCAGGCTTAAGCCCAGTCAGACGCAGCCAGGCCGAGCGCCTAGAGCAGACACCGTGCGAATAGCTGTGAGCGGCCAGATCAGATGAGTCCGCAGCAGCACTTATTATCTGGTTGGCCACCAAGCCCCCTTCCTGCAATATCTCACGAAAGTCCTGTTGGTCTTCTTTCGGGAGTTTTTCCGTAAACCCAGAAAGAGAGTCCCATAACGACCTGTCATATCTCCCCAAGAGAGCTGAGGCGCTGGCCACCTTCATGACAGAGGCCGAGGTATTACACATCCTCTTACCCAAAGAGTCCATAACCTTGCTGTCCTTGTCAGGAGGGACTGAAGAGGAAGATGTTGCAGGGTGTGTCTTCCTGGCCGCCGCCACAATTACAGAGTCTGGAAGAGGATTAGAACGAAGGAAAAGCGGATCCTGATCAGGGGCTTTGTACTTTTTTGCAATGCGAGAAGGTACCGCTCCTACTGTTGCAGGGGTTAAGAACGTCTGCATGGCGGGTTCCAAAAGGCCTGGGACCAATGGTAGCAGAGACCTCGTAGAAGAACGATGATGTAAAGTCTCAAAGATAACAGAAGTGGAGACTGTAGGAGCCGACATGCTTATGTTCAATTTTGTGGCCCCTCTGCAGAGAACTTCAGTGACGGTACCTAGATCATCAATCGGGGATACTCTGGATGGAGGTGTCGACGACAAAGTTGGAGAATAGTCCCGTATTGAAGACCTGGTGGACGTGGACCAGGTTGGAGATCTTTGCTGCCTCCGTTTTGGAGAGGAGGCGAGGTGAGGACGAGATCTCTCCCGTGAACGTGTATGGCGGGAGGATGGGGACCTCGACCTTCTCGGATTTCTACGCGGAGACCCTCTCTGCGAAGTCGTTGGAGGAGAGCCCCTTGAGAGCCTTGAAGGGGAATACGTACGAGAGAAGTCCGAGACCGGACTTGTATGAACAGCACCCCCTGCTTCCTTGTGTCTGACACTTTCCAGCCACCTTGGCGAGAGATTAAAGGGATGCTTCTTAGGAGCCACCGGAGAGCCCTCCGGGGAAATTTGAACAATGTTAATGCCAGGAGACGATGACTGTTCTCTCAACGTTGACCGTCTTGACCTTGACGTCGATTTAGATCTCTCTGGCACCTCCTCCGAGACGGCGGCAGGACTTTTGTCTTTCGACGTCGAAAGCTTCGACGTGATCTCGGCCTCTCTGTCACCTCCTCCGAGGTGATGGCGGGAGTCCCTTTTCTCGTCGTCGACTGATGTATCGACCGCGACACGGACCTTGCCGCTTTTGACGTCGACCTCTCCTGTCTCCGAGATGCTCTCGACGTTGATCGACGAACTGGGGACTTTGTCGTCGATCTTCCACGACTTCTTTCCGACGTCGACTTCGTCAACAGTGAAAACGGCGACGGTGATCTCGACGTCGACCGCCTGTAGGCTCTAGGCAGAGTCTTAGCCGGCGAAACTCTCGGGGCCGACCTTCGAGAAGGTGGCGAAGTGTTCCTCGCCGTCGACGAGTGTTTCGCCGTCGATGGGTGTTTCGCCTTAGGCCTCTCGGGGTCAACATACTTCGCTCCCGAAGTAGTGTGCCTCGACGTCGATCCCCTCTTCGGCGACGGCGATTCTCGTCGTCTCGACTTTGAAGAGTGTTTTTGCATCTTCTTCGACGGCGATCTCGACGCCGACGGCGAACACTCTGGAATCTGCCTCTTTCTTGACCCAGGAGAGGCAGAACGACGCTGTTTTTGGTGTACCTGGTGAGAGGAGGGCTCTTGACTCCCAAGGCCACTTTTAGGAAGATTTTTTCCTCTCTCCAACACAGCATGGAGTCGAATCCTTTCCCTGTCACGCAGGGTCCTATTAGAAAACTGCTGGCAGTGGTAGCAAATTTCAGGCTTGTGGGAAGATGGAAGACACACTATACACACTGAGTGTGGGTCAGATATTGCCATCTTTTTACCACAAGACGGGCATTTTCTAAATAAAGCCGGCATTCTGACAGAAAAAATGATGTAAATTGTCAGAAAAACAGTAGAAAACACTACCAGCAGACCAAAAAAGTCGAAATACAATTGAAGAAAAACAATTCCTGACAGAAAAAGTCAAAAACTATCGAGCTCTAGCTCCAGGATCCTCACAGAAGGAGCTGGAAAAAAGAACTGACCTAACTGTCACCTGTGGTGCATGATGGGAGCAGAGGGGCTCCTGGAGGTCTTAAAGGCACGGTGTCCAGAATCTTGGAAGCCTTAAAAGCAAGGTGCCAGTTTTTGTTTACTGTACTATGATAGTTATTGATCTATGCAGCCTATGGGCCAACTGCCTGCTATTGCCTGATTTCCTTTTCTGAAAATAAAGGATTCTTGAATGATACTATTATAGTGTATGTTCTCTATTACAAAATGTATTTAGGGGATTATTTTCATACAAGAGAAACCTATGTAATTTTGGCGGTTTCCCTTATTGGAACAGTTTTAGGCTGCATGTTTATATGTATATACTTATGTATGTGTATGTTTCGGAAGTGTTTTACACTTGTGGGCCCGAGCATACACATATATATATATATATATATATACATATATTTCTATATGCTCCGGGATCCCGCACGTGGGCGGGGATAATTCAGTGCTTATGACTACTGATGAGTATCCCCTGGAAGAGAAGTGTGGATTCTTTATGCATAGTTTTCACAAATGGTCTAGAGGGAGTAAGCACCGCCCTCCCAATCTGGCTTGTCCAGTTGGCAAAAGACTGTCTGGTTTCAGGGGGTACAATTAGATGACAAGATGGGATGACGTTGCACACCATTCCTTTGTTGGACACCAATCTCTGCTGTCTAGTAAGCTTTCTGTCCCCTCAGCAGGAGGATTGGAGTTGAAGCCTTCAAATTGACCACTAAGAGGACAGAAAGAATATCTTGGACTCACAGATGGGGCTGCAGCCGAGTGCCAGGACGTGCAAGTCACGCACCCTATTCTGTTTCTCACTTTTTTCCCCTGGTGTTCTAGTGGGTTTTCTAGGCAACACCCCGGGATGAGAGTAAGAGAGGCAAAAAGCCCTAATCTGCCCACTCTGGGGGAGCAGGAAGCCCATAAGAGCACCAGTGAAACAAAATGTAAAAAAGGAATGGGGGCGTTCCATCGTAGCATCAGGCGGTGCCCTAATTCCCCAGGCGCTTTTTTTTCTGCCCCTCCTCGGAGGGCCGATTGGGACATTAACCATTAATCTGCTCTCCTCCACAGTGAGAAGGCGGGGGAGAAAGTCCAACAAAATACCAGAGGTCAAAGGACAGTGTGTCTGTCCCTAGAGCTGCAGGATGGGGAGTTTACCTGCTTTCTGTCGTCCATATGTCAAAACTACATCCAAAGAAATCCCAGTGTCTTCTCACTTGAAATGAGGAATAGATGATTCGTGCTCAGAAGCAGCTGGCCCCCATTGAACCCTACCAACCCAGGTCAGTTCTGAAACCTTAACACAGGGGATTCCAGGGTGGTGTGGTATGCATGGATCCCAACAAGTGTGTTTACCTAAACTGCCCTGCTTATGTCTAAAATATGCCTAAAACACACAATTTGCTCTCTCTTTCAGCAGGGGATGGCTGTAACATTTCAGCCCAGTATCAGAACCCTACAACACTGGGCTTCCTAAAACCTAGATACCCAGGGGAGTCCAAAGTGGTATGGCTTCTGTGGATACCAGCACATTTTCTTCCCCAGAGTGCACTAAGAATGTCAAAGTTAGGGTCAAAATCCAGAATTTTCAAATATTTATCTAAGAAATCTAGAGCAGTTCCAGCCAACATCCAAAGTATTACCCCCCTGTGTTCCCACACTTCTCCCAAGAAAAACATTGCCCCACCTGTGTGGGTGGACGTAATGCCCTGCACTGGAACAGACCAAAAGTGTAATCATGTGAAGAGCATTTTGACACTACATTGACTTCACATGGTCCATGTTTTGGCTGGTTGCTGTCATAGGTGATAGGACAAGCCACACAAGGGAGGGTAACGTTTTTTATAGAAAGAAATGTGGAAATGCTGGCTGGCAGGACTTTTGTCTTTTCTCTCAGATTGCTGAACTTTTCCTTACAGAAACTTGAGAAAATTCTGTGATTTCTGCTACAGTTTGACATGGCAGGATATTCTGGTTAAAAAAAAGTAGAGGGATGCCTGAAAGTCACAATACACTGAATTCATCTAGGTGTCTAGTTTTCGAAAACGTCTAGGATTGGTAGGTTTCCTGCATGCTGGGCAATGCAAGGCTAAAATATCACAGCCATCCACACCCCCAGAATGATTGATATTTTAATTTTGATGATTCCAAGTTGCTTTTTGGGAACTGTCCTGTTATAGGCAACAGTCCCACCCACTCAAGTGAAGTACTATTTTTATCGGGAGAAGTGTGGAAATGCTTGGTGGTAGCACTTTTGTCAATCCCCACAGATTCCGGAACTTTCTTTTCCAGATGTGAGAAAACTATGTGATGTTTGCCAAACTTTGAAGTTCACAGGACATTCTGAGTAAGAACAAGTTGTCTAATCCACCAAACCCCACAACCTGGACTCACCTGGGTCTCTAGTTTTCAAAAATGACTGGGGTTGGTAGGTTTTCTGGGTGTCAGGAAATTCAGTGGTAAAATCTTGAGATTTCCACTTTGCTTTTTGAAAACTTTCCTGTTGGGGCTACTCACCCACATAATCCCTGGTGTCTAGTGGGCTTTCTGCCCCTACCCCCCAACCCCACTGGAGCAGGATTGGAGGTGAATTATCCAAACAGCCCACTAAAGGGCAAAAAGTTTGTCTTGTGTCCACATGTAGGCTGCACCTCGTTGCCAGGATGGATGGGGTCCATTTTTTATCAAGAGGTGAAAAGAATTTACTTGTAGCTCATACTCCAGCATTGGCCACTGCCATATTTTTTACCTCACGTTCATAGTCACAGCACTAGAAGGAATTTTCAGAACATTTCCAGCTTGAAGACATCCTAGATCTTGAGGTGAGTTCCCTTTAGGGCCCACTTAGTTCTCTCTTATTTTAACCTAACTGCAAGTTGTAGGCTGCTTTGCTTTGCACACGTTACACTTAGCACGTTGTTTTTGTGCCACAATATTATTTTAGAAATATACTGCACATGTTTTTGTTATTTGGTTCTTTTCTATGGGACTCGGTCTGAACATTTCGTACAAGGCCGAACAACACTGGGCCTCTGTTTTTTAGTGATCGGGTTGCAAGGTGCTTGGCATTTAGACACAACATAAATTCACATCTGTTTTCAAGAGGGACGCCTTTTATCATATAAAACTGGACTGTAGTGGGGTGGAATGGAGTGGGGTGGAATGGATTGAGGTGGGATTGAGGTGGGATGGAGTGAGGTGGATTGGCGTGGGGTGGATTGGAGTGGAGTAGACTGGATTGGAGTGGGGTGGATTAGTTTGGAGTGAGATGGATTGGATTGAGTGAGGTCGATTGGATTGGGGTGATACAGAGACTTGCCTTTTTTAAACAGAGAGGGGAATTCTTATAGAGGAAAAGTTCCTGAGACTAGCATGCCAGGTTTGCACAACATGAGTTGCAGATTCCCTAATTACAAATGCCAGGTATGGGGGCCGGTTCTAATCCCAAAGATCTCTGATATTTCACTGTGCCCACATAGTGAGGATAGGCTGAGGCAGATATATCATTCACCATGGTAGGGTTTCTCATTGTATACAGTTTACTTGTAATGCTAATTACTTTGCTAGCATGCATATGTTTTCTAGTTACAGCAGTTTTTTCAAAACAGACCAAGATAGTTTCAATAAATATTGTAAACTTTCCTTGTGCTATTCTTTTGTTTATTATGGACATGCATGAGTGAGAAAAGGAAATGTGACAATCGGTTTCAACGGTTTCACCTGTGTTGCCTAAAGGGTTGTGTTCTGGGTTGCCAATTTGCCTATTTCTCTGGGAAGGTTAGGAGGGCAGAGGTAAGGCACTATGAGCTAGTCGGATTTGGGCCCATAGGTACTGATGAGGTATGGTGACTCAGTCCCTACATTCTGGCGTCCTGTGGTCCCAGGCATAGTTCTGCTTTCAAACAGAATCCCTGCGACAATCTGATGGAGAAAAAAATATTTTCAAGGCATGCAAAGCCTGTGGGATAGGAAAGATATATATGGATGACCCACATACCAGATGTCTGTAATGCTTTCATCCAACTCACAATCCCAACAAGTATGGGTGGATTGGACTGGACTGGAGGGGGTGGGTGGATTGCATTGGAGTGGGCTAAATTGTTTTGGATTGGAGTGGGGTCTATTGGACTGGAGTAGGTGGGTTGAATTGGAGTGGGGGGACTGGCGTGTAGTGGGCTGGACGGATTGGATCGAGTGGGGTGGAGTGAACTGGTATGGGGTGGACTGGATTGGGGTAGAATGGGGTGGATTAAAGTAGAGTGGGGTGGATTGGACTATAACGGAGTGGGGTGGATTTGAGTGGGGTGGACTGTATGGGGTGCATTAGATTGGAGTCAAGGGAAATGGGGTGGCTTGGGGTGGATTGGATTGGGGTGGACTGGAATGGGGTGGATTGGAGTGGGGTGGACTGTAGTGGGGTGGAATGGATGGAGGTGGAATGGAGTGGGGTGGAATGGATTGAGGTGGGATGGAGTGAGGTGGATTGGCGTGGGGTGGATTGGAGTGGAGTAGACTGGATTGGAGTGGGGTGGATTAGTTTGGAGTGAGATGGATTGGATTGAGTGAGGTCGATTGGATTGGGGTTAATTTGCTTGAGGTGGTTTGGATTGGGGTGGGGTGGTTTGGATTTGGCTGGATTGGGGTGGATTGGACTTGGGTGGGGTGGATTGGATTGTGGTGAGGAGAATTCGATTGGGGTGAAGTGGATAGGATTGGAGTGGGGCGGATTGGAGTGTGCTGATTGTTTTGGATTGGAGTGGGGCAGACTGGAGTGGGGCAGATTGTTTTGGATTGGAGTGGGGCTGATTATTTTGGATTGGAGTTGGGCTGATTGGAGTGGGTCAGATTAGAGTGTGGCAGATGGTTTTGGATTGGAGTGGGGCAGTTTGTTTTGGATTGGAGTGGGGTGGACTGGATTAAAGTGGGGTGGATTGGGGAGGTAGTTGGGTGGATTGGATTGGGGTGAGGCGGATTGGATTGGAGTGAGGTAGATGGGATTGGGCTGGACAGGAGTGGATTGGGGTTGATTGGATTGGAGTGAGGTGGATTGGTGGGCTGGAGTGGGTGGACTGGGTGAGGTGGACTAGATTGGAATTGGGTGAATTGCAGTGGAGCGGATTGGAGTGGGGCAGATTGGAGTGAGACAGATTGGAGTGGGGCAGATTGGAGTGGAGCAGATTGTTTTTGATTGGAGTGGGGCAGATTGTTTTGGATTGCGTGGGGCGGATTGCTTTGGATTGGAGTGGGACATATTGCTTTGGATTGGAGTGGGGCAGATTGCTTTGGATTGAGTTGGGGAGATTGGGGTGGGGCAGATTGTTTTGGATTGGAGTGGGGCAGATTGTTTTGGATTGGAGTGGGGCAGCTTGTTTTGGACTGAGTGGGGCAGATTGCTTTGGCTTGGAGTAGGACTGATTGCAGTGGGGCAGATTGCTTTGGATTGAAGTGGGGCAGATTGGAGTGTGGCTGATTGTTTTGGATAGTAGTGGGCCCAATTGTTTTAGACTGGAGTGGGGCAGATTGTTTTGGAATGGAGTGGGGCAGATTGGAGTGCCAAAGATTGGAGTGGGGCAGACTGTTTCAGATTGGAGTGGGGAAGATTGTTTTGGATTGGAGTGAGGCAAATTGGAGTGGGGCAGACTAAAGTGGGGTGGGTTGGAAGGATTGGAGTAAGGTGGATTGGGGTGAGTGGTCTGGATTGGAGTGTGGTGGATCGGATTGGTCTGGTGTGGACTGGATTGAGTGGCGTGGATTGGTGTAGGGTGAGATGGGGTGGAGTGGCATGGGGCGGATTAGAGTGGGGTGGACTGGGGTGTACTGCAGTGTCATCTCAGAAATTACACATAAGAAAGATACAATGTCACTTTGCAATAACATAATCCTCATTTTTTGAGAACAGCTCCCATGAGCAAAAACAAAAGAGAATATGAGTGCAAAGTGAGAAAAAGAAAACTTGGCAAAATAAAAGAAAGTTAACTATAAAAAATAAATCTTTGCAATTTTGTTTGTCATGCTGGGCACATTTTTGCCAGTCACAATCCTTCTGTTTGCAGGGTATTAAAAATGAAACAGAACAAAATAGTACCTTAATTACGTCGGGAGTAGCAGACGGGCACAGATTAAGTTGAATCAATCAGTGCTTGGTCCGTGCTCCACAGAAAGGAACAGAAGAACAAGTTACTTACCTTCGGTAATGCATTATTTGGTAGAGCCTCTATCTAGCTGCAGATTCCTTACCTTTGAATTTCCAAGGCGTCAGGCTGGATCCAGAAACTATTGCTGAGCAATACCCCTTGTGCGCACAGTCGGGAGGCTCCACTTGCCCTTGCAAGACATCGTCGGTAGTGTTGGTTATGACGTCGCGGTACCTATATAGGCGCCACCCAGGCGCACGGATGTCAGTTACTTTTCGTTTTTTCCACGGCAGAAGCGTAGAGCCACGAAGTAACTCACGTAGTCGTGTGCAAAACGAGGGCCCTGAAAAGGGGAGTAAAGGGGGGCGTGGCCAACCAAGATGGCCGAGTGGGCGTAATCCATGAGGGCTCCGCAGCAAAAGAAATGAAAATCACGGGGAAAATGGACTGCAAGCAGTTTTAACGGCATGTAAACGCAGTAGAGGGCCACACGAATACAGGCAACACAGACAACACAGACAGCAGTGCAAAACTCCAGCCATAGCCGCAGGATGCCACCAGATTGTACCACGGTATGCGGTGAATAACGAGGGCTGGAAGGCCACAGTCGACATCGTGCACGGAGCGGTGCCCCGAAGCCGCAGCAGCCTGAGATACGGCGAGTGAAGGCGGGGGACTCCCGGTGAAAGCGGAGGCCGGTGGAGGCGACGGATGGGCGCTCCCCCCACCCCCATCATCGACAAAGCCCCCGGTGCGACGGCGGGAGGGCCTGCACGCCTCGCAGAGCAGAGACGACTCGCTCGCGAACTACCGGACGAGGGAGGCAGTTCACCGGACTCAAGGCGCACATACCTGAAGGTGGGATCCACAGCAGGTGGGGCGGCGTGACGTGGGGGACGGCTGCGGGAGCGGAGGAGAGGCCCTCCGGGAGGTAACCGGGAGACCAAATTCACCCGCGCCTGACTCTAAGATGGCACCAGTTGGGACGTGTAGTGCGGTACACAGCCGAGGGGACAAGTGAGCTCAATCCCCATTCGAAGAGCACCAAATGGTCACCCGGGGCCAACTGTCACTGCGGTCCTAGGGGCTATGCTGAATTGGGACAATGCGCCCCCCACGCGCAGAGTTACGGCATGCGGGGGAAGGGGCCCTCACCATTCATCAAAGGAAGAATCCGAAGTGGGCATGAAGGAGGCAGTCAATCAAAGGGAGCAGGCGAGGGGGTACTGGTCTGCAGGAGCGGCGGATCCTGCGACAGGGGGGATTCCGAGACTGATAACTCTCTAGAAGAGAGGGAGAGGCACAGGATTAAGACCTAAAGAAAGGAAAAGCGGACTGGAGAAGGCAGAGAAAGTGACGGGGCACAGTGGAGAGCCAAGGCGCAGACCTCCGAAGCAGGGAAGAAGGAGGGCCCGACAGGGGAATAAGACAGCCTCATTCTAAACCTGGCTATATACCCCTTAATGTAGCACAACTGGAGACAAGCCCCAGACTTTAATCGACAGGGGACCCAGCAAGACGGGGGGCAAGAGAAAGTGTTCCTGGCCCCTCTGGATGGCAACTTGACACTAAGCGCCAAACAGCGTCGAAGAATTGAAGGGAAGCTGACGGGGTCCGTCAAGGGGAGGCTAGGGTCTGACCGATACTAGGCCTGAGGGGCCGCATATCACAGTGCCACGGCTTGGCCGCCCATATGCCACCAAAGAAGACACAGCAAAACAGGGAGTCCAGTTACTTTTTGCCAGCCAAGGCCCGTCAGGTAACGACCACAGAAGAAACCATGGCCCTGACTCATCGCCTCACTCCAAGACTTTAAGAAGGAGTTAAGAGAGGAACTGAGAACTGACATGAACGCCTCCATTGAGAACCTGAAAGCAGATATGAATGGGCGCATGGTGTCACTCCAGAACGACGTAGATTCCGTTGGCACAAGAACACTGGACTGTAAGAACTGGAGCAGCAGGCACACGACACGGAAGAAGCGGCTCACCTCATGCAAACACAACTCCAGTCAGCCATCTTAAAGTGTGAAGACCTGGAAAACAGGTCTCGTAGGGACAATATACGTATACAGAATCTAGCAGAGTCACTGGATGGCCATAATCTAGAGGCCTTCGTAACAGGACTGTTCGTGGAGCTGTTAAATGATGCGACAACGAAAATAAAAATCAAGCGTGTACACCGTGTGGGTCCGCAGCAGGGGGGCCCTCAGAAACGCCCCAGAGATGTGTTGGTCAAACTCTATTCATTTCCGGTGAAAGAAGCCTTACTGCTAGCGGCGCGCAGGGCGGACAGCGTCACCTTTCAGGGACTCTCTTGTGCACTATTTCAGGACATCGCACCAGCCACACTGTCCAGACGCTTCCAATTTAAAACGACAACGGATAGCTGCAGCAAGAAAAGATCAGATACTGGTGGACATACCCATTCTGCCTAGCATTTGAGATGCAAAACAAGTCATACCATGTTACTGAGTTTAAAGAAGCAGCAAAATTACTAGGAATTCCTCAAGAAGGAGAACAAGCATCAGCCTCCAGCATTGAAGAACCTTCCAGTGCCGCCAAGCCAGCCAAAGAAAAACGTCAGTGGATCATGCAAAAACGCACAAAGCAACAGAAGAAAACAACAGAAGCACGTGAAAACCAGTCGCCGGTGACCACTTGAGCTGCATAAAGAACAACTCAGACATTCGGATACATCGAACCCCCACGGGGCACCTACTCAGATAAGCCAAAATGGGACACCTGGGCTCTAATAGGTGGGCAGGTTCAACAGCGGGACAACAAGGGACCACATAGTGACCCATGGCCTAGCAGACACATCTCTATGGTGATTCTAGCATACCCCTTCTGGTCATATCCTGTGGTTCATGAGCTAAATATAAAATATGCTAAAGCGGAATAGATCACGACCCCAGCAAAACAGTATTAATGATACAACGGCATAAGAATGTTAACTCATGTTGTAATGTTATGTTTAAAGTTAACCGTTCTGAAATGGTACATGGAGCAACCAATGGGGGGGACAACGTGGAGGACAGGGGCGTAACAAACACCCCCGCAGCCCCCGCGGTGCGGGGGGGCCCCAGTCTTCAGTACATGAAGGGGGCCCCTCAGCTCATCGGTAGAAAGCTGTTTGTCTCTTGCTCTAAAGCAGCTGCAGCCTGCTCTGAGCTCCTCGCGCTGCTGACCTAGGGCTGAAGAGAAACAATGTAACAAGTTACATTGTTTCTCTTCAGTCAGACGCGCCAGGCCGGAAAAGGATGGGGGTGGGGGCCCCCAGAGAGAGCATTGTGAATCTCAGGGTCGCTGGGGACACTGGGACATGCAGGCTGTGCATTCATCCTTTGCCTACCGCAGGGCCGGACCCTGCCTGCCTGTCAGAGATGTCCCGCCAAAGGACCGTCCTCCTGCTGCTGCTCTGGGCAGGGGTGGTGCGGGCCAGCAGCAAAGAGGTAAGAGTGGACATGAGCAGGTGAGAAGGGTGCCTGCCAACCCAATCTATTTTTGTGGGGAATAACGAAGTTTCTCCAGTTTTGCTAACAACTCATTGTTTTGTTGTTGTTGTTGTATATTAAGACGAAAAACATATAATCAAGGTGTGCAGTCCAGGTATCCAGGTAGAGAGAGAGTGGAGGGAGAGAGAGAGTGGAGAGAGAGAGAGAGTGGAGAGAGAGAGAGAGTGGAGAGAGAGAGCGTAGAGAGAGAGCGGAGAGAGAGAGAGCGTAGAGAGAGAGCGTAGAGAGAGAGAGTGGAGAGAGAGAGTGGAGAGAGAGTGGAGAGAGAGACAGTGGAGAGAGAGTGGAGAGAGACAGTGGAGAGAGAGAGACAGTGGAGAGAGAGAGAGAGAGAGTAGAGAGAGAGCGTAGAGAGAGACAGTGGAGAGAGAGAGAGACAGTGGAGCGAGAGAGACAGTGGAGAGAGAGAGAGTGGAGCGAGAGAGCGTAGAGAGAGAGAGAGTAGAGAGAGAGAGAGAGAGAGAGAGCGAGAGAGAGAGAGAGAGTGGAGAGAGAGAGAGAGAGTGGAGAGAGAGAGAGTGGAGAGAGAGAGAGAGACAGTGGGGAGAGAGAGCGTAGAGAGAGAGTGGAGGAGAGAGACAGTGGAGAGAGACAGTGGAGAGAGTGGAGAGAGAGAGCGTAGAGAGAGAGAGTGGAGAGAGAGAGTGGAGAGAGTAGAGAGAGAGAGTGGAGAGAGAGAGACAGTGGAGAGAGAGTGGAGAGAGACAGTGGAGAGAGACAGTGGAGAGAGTGGAGAGAGAGAGAGAGAGTAGAGAGAGAGCGTAGAGAGAGACAGTGGAGAGAGAGAGACAGTGGAGAGAGAGAGCGTGGAGAGAGAGCGTAGAGAGAGAGAGCGTAGAGAGAGAGAGCGTAGAGAGAGTGGAGAGAGACAGTGGAGAGAGAGTGGAGGAGAGAGAGAGAGAGAGAGAGTGGAGAGAGAGAGAGACAGTGGAGAGAGAGAGAGCGTAGAGAGACAGTGGAGAGAGAGAGACAGTGGAGAGAGAGTGGAGAGAGTGGAGAGAGAGAGAGTAGAGAGAGAGCGTAGAGAGAGACAGTGGAGAGAGAGAGAGACAGTGGAGAGAGAGAGAGCGTAGAGAGAGAGAGCGTAGAGAGAGAGAGTGGAGAGAGAGAGACAGTGGAGAGAGACAGTGGAGAGAGTGGAGAGAGAGAGCGTAGAGAGAGAGAGTGGAGAGAGAGAGACAGTGGAGAGAGAGTGGAGAGAGACAGTGGAGAGAGACAGTGGAGAGAGTGGAGAGAGAGAGAGAGTAGAGAGAGAGCGTAGAGAGAGACAGTGGAGAGAGAGAGACAGTGGAGAGAGAGAGAGAGAGAGTGTGGAGAGAGAGAGCGTGGAGAGAGAGAGCGTGGAGAGAGAGCGTAGAGAGAGCGTAGAGAGAGAGTGGAGAGAGAGAGAGAGCGTAGAGAGAGAGAGAGAGTGGAGAGAGAGAGAGTGGAGAGAGAGAGTGGGGAGAGAGAGAGAGTGGAGAGAGAGAGCGTAGAGAGAGAGAGTGGAGAGAGAGAGTGGAGAGAGAGAGAGTGGAGAGAGAGAGTGGAGAAAGAGTAGAGAGAGAGAGTGGAGAGAGAGAGACAGTGGAGAGAGAGTGGAGAGAGAGTGGAGAGAGAGACAGTGGAGAGAGACAGTGGAGAGAGACAGTGGAGAGAGAGAGAGCGTAGAGAGAGACAGTGGAGAGAGAGAGACAGTGGAGAGAGAGAGTGTGGAGAGAGAGTGTGGAGTGAGAGAGCGTGGAGAGAGAGCGTAGAGAGAGCGTAGAGAGAGAGTGGAGAGAGAGAGAGAGCGTAGAGAGAGAGAGAGAGAGTGAGAGAGAGAGAGAGAGAGTGGAGAGAGACAGTGGAGAGAGTGGAGAGAGAGAGAGAGTTGAGAGAGAGAGCGAGAGAGAGAGAGAGTGGAGAGAGAGAGTGGAGAGAGAGAGTGGAGAGAGAGTAGAGAGAGAGAGAGTGGAGAGAGAGACAGTGGAGAGAGACAGTGGAGAGAGACAGTGGAGAGAGTGGAGAGAGAGAGTAGAGAGAGAGCGTAGAGAGAGACAGTGGAGAGAGAGAGTGGAGAGAGAGAGCGTGGAGAGAGCGTAGAGAGAGAGAGAGCGTAGAGAGAGAGAGAGTGGAGAGAGACAGTGGAGAGAGAGTGGAGAGAGAGAGAGAGAGTGGAGAGAGAGAGAGAGAGTGGAGAGAGAGACAGTGGGGAGAGAGAGGAGTTAGAGAGTGGAGAGAGAGAGAGAGCGTAGAGAGAGAGTGGAGAGAGAGAGAGAGTGGAGAGAGAGAGAGAGAGTAGAGAGAGAGCGTAGAGAGAGACAGTGGAGAGAGAGAGACAGTGGAGAGAGACAGTGGAGAGAGAGAGAGCGTAGAG
This sequence comes from Calotriton arnoldi, assembly GCA_963921515.1. NCBI lineage: Eukaryota > Metazoa > Chordata > Amphibia > Caudata > Salamandridae > Calotriton > Calotriton arnoldi. The sequence goes on from CAWUFW010010492.1 coordinate 28,317, forward strand.
AGAGAGAGTGGAGAGAGACAGTGGAGAGAGACAGTGGAGAGAGTGGAGAGAGAGAGCGTAGAGAGAGAGAGTGGAGAGAGAGAGTGGAGAGAGAGAGACAATGGAGAGAGACAGTGGAGAGACACAGTGGAGAGAGTGGAGAGAGAGAGAGAGTAGAGAGAGAGCGTAGAGAGAGACAGTGGAGAGAGAGAGAGACAGTGGAGAGAGAGTGTGGAGAGAGAGTGTGGAGAGAGAGAGCGTGGAGAGAGAGCGTAGAGAGAGCGTAGAGAGAGAGTGGAGAGAGAGAGAGAGCGTAGAGAGAGAGAGAGAGTGGAGAGAGAGAGAGAGTGGAGAGAGACAGTGGAGAGAGTGGAGAGAGAGAGAGAGTGGAGAGAGAGAGACAGTGGAGAGAGAGAGGAGAGAGAGAGTGGAGAGAGAGAGAGCGTAGAGAGAGAGTGGAGAGAGAGAGACAGTGGAAAGAGACAGTGGAGAGAGTGGAGAGAGAGAGAGTAGAGAGAGAGCGTAGAGAGAGACAGTGGAGAGAGAGAGACAGTGGGGAGAGAGAGACAGTGGGGAGAGAGAGAGAGTGGAGAGAGAGAGCGTAGAGAGAGAGTGGAGAGAGAGAGAGAGAGTGGAGAGAGAGAGAGCGTAGAGAGTGGAGAGAGAGCGTAGAGAGAGACTGGAGAGAGAAAGACAGTGGAGAGAGAGAGACAGTGGAGAGAGTGGAGAGAGAGGGAGAGAGAGTAGAGAGAGAGCGTAGAGAGACAGTGGAGAGAGAGAGAGTAGAGAGAGTGGAGAGAGAGAGCGTAGAGAGAGAGAGCGGAGAGAGAGAGACAGTGGAGAGAGAGAGAGCGGAGAGAGAGACAGTGGAGAGAGAGACAGTGGAGAGAGAGTGGAGAGAGAGAGAGAGTGGAGAGAGCGTAGAGAGAGAGAGTGGAGAGAGAGAGAGAGTGGAGAGAGCGTGGAGAGAGAGAGCGTAGAGAGAGAGAGAGTGAAGAGAGAAAGAGAGTGGAGAGAGAGAGTGGAGAGAGAGATAGTGGAGAGAGAGAGTGGAGAGAGCGTAGAGAGAGAGAGAGTGGAGAGAGAGACAGTAGAGAGAGAGACAGTGGAGAGAGTGGAGAGAGAGAGAGAGTGGAGAGAGAGAGAGCGGAGAGAGAGAGAGCGGAGAGAGAGAGAGTGGAGAGAGAAAGAGAGTGGGAGAGAGAGAGAGTGGAGAGAGAGAGTGGAGAGAGAGAGTGGAGAGAGAGTGGAGAGAGAGGAGAGAGAGAGGAGAGAGAGTGGAGAGAGAGTGGAGAGAGAGTGGGGAGGAGAGATAGAGAGTGGAGGGAGAGAGAGACTGGAGAGAGAGAGAGAGACTGGAGAGAGAGAGTGGAGAGAGAGAGACAATAGAGAGAGAGTGGAGAGAGAGTGGAGAGAGAGAGAGAGTGGAGAGAGGGAGAGCGTGGAGACGGAGAGCGTAGAGAGAGAGAGCTTTGAGAGAGAGAGAGCGTAGACAGAGAGAGCGTAGAGAGAAAGAGTGGAGAGAGAGAGAGAGAGAGTGTGGAGAGAGAGAGCGTAGAGAGAGAGAGAGAGAGTGGAGAGAGAGAGAGAGTGGAGAGAGAGAGCGTAGAGAGAGAGAGTGAAGAGAGAAAGAGAGTGGAGACAGAGAGAGAGAGTAGAGAGAGAGAGTGGAGAGACAGTGGAGAGAGAGAGGAGAGAGCGAGTGGAGAGAGAGTAGAAAGAGAGACTGACTGAGCAACTGAGATACTGACTGACTAAGAGACTGACTGACTGAGAGACTGAGAGAGAGACTGACTGACTGACAGAGAGAGAGAGACAGATTGAGAGAGAGACTGACTGACTGAGGTAGAGAGAGACTGACTGAGAGAGAGAGACTGACAGAGAGAGAGACTGACTGAGAGAGACTGATTGACTGCGAGAGAGACTGACTGACTGAGAGACTGACTGACTGAGAGACTGACAGAGAGAGAGACTGACAGAGAGAGAGAGAGACTGACTGAGAGAGAGACTGACTGACTGACTGACAGAGAGAGACTGACTGAGGTAGAGAGAGAGACTGACTGACAGAGAGAGACTGACTGACAGAGAGAGTCTGACAGAGAGAGAGAGTCTGACAGAGAGAGACTGACAGAGAGAGAGAAAGACAGATTGAGAGAGAGAGAGACTGACTGACTGACTGAGGTAGAGAAAGACTGACTGACAGAGAGAGACTGTCAGAGAGAGACTGATTGACTGCGGGAGTGACAGAGAGAGAGAGACTGACTGAGAGAGACTGACTGACAGAGAGACTGACTGACTGAGAGAGAGACTGACTGACTGAGAGAGACTGACTGACTGAGAGAGAGACTGACTGACAGAGACTGACTGACTGACAGAGAGAGACTGACTGAGAGAGAGAGAGACTGACAGAGAGAGAGAGACAGAGAGAAAGAGACTGACAGAGAGACTGACTGATTGAGAGAGACTGACAGAGAGAGAGAGACTGACAGAGAGAGAGAGAGACTGACTGACAGAGACTGGCAGAGAGAGAAAGAGACTGACTGAATGAGACTGACAGAGAGAGAGACTGACTGACAGAGAGAGAGAGAGACTGACTGAGAAAGAGAGAGAGAAACTGACAGAGCGAGACTGACTGACAGAGAGAAATACTGACAGAGAGAGACTGACTGAGAGAGAGAGACTGACTGAGAGAGAGACTGACTCAGAGAGAGAGATACTGACTGACCTAGAGAGAGACTGACAGAGAGAGTGTCTGAGAGAGACTGACAGAAAGAGAGAGACTGATTGACTGACTAACTGAGAGAGACTGACTGACTGAGAGAGAAACTGACTGAGAGAGACTGACTGACTGAGAGAGACTGAATGACTGAGAGAGAGAGACACTGACTGACTGACAGAGAGAGAGACTGACTGAGAGAGACTGACTGAGAGAGACTGACTGACAGAGAGAGAGACTGACTGACAGAGAGAGAGACTGACTGACAGAGAGACTGACTGACTGACTGACAGAGAGAGACTGACTGAGGTAGAGAGAGAGACTGACTGACAGAGAGAGACTGACTGACAGAGAGAGTCTGACAGAGAGAGACTGACAGAGAGAGAGAAAGACAGATTGAGAGAGAGACTGACTGACTGACTGAGGTAGAGAAAGACTGACTGACAGAGAGAGACTGTCAGAGAGAGACTGATTGACTGCGAGACTGACAGAGAGAGAGAGACTGACTGAGAGAGAGACTGACTGACAGAGAGACTGACTGACTGAGAGAGAGACTGACTGACTGACAGAGACTGACTGACTGAGAGAGAGACTGACTGAGAGACTGACTGACTGACAGAGAGACTGACTGACTGACAGAGAGAGACTGACTGAGAGAGAGAGAGACTGACAGAGAGAGAGAGACAGAGAGAAAGAGACTGACAGAGAGACTGACTGATTGAGAGAGACTGACAGAGAGAGAGAGAGACTGACTGAGAGAGAGACTGACTGACAGAGAGACTGACTGACAGAGAGACTGACTGGCAGAGAGAGAGAGACTGACTGACTGAGAGACTGACAGAGAGAGAGACTGACTGACAGAGAGAGACTGACTGAGAGAGAGAGACTGACTGAGAGAGAGAGACTGACTGAGAGAGAGACTGACTCAGAGAGAGAGATACTGACTGAGAGAGAGACTGACAGAGAGAGTGTCTGAGAGAGACTGACAGAAAGAGAGAGACTGATTGACTGACTGACTGAGAGAGACTGACTGACTGAGAGAGACTGACTGACTGAGAGAGACTGAATGACTGAGAGAGAGAGACACTGACTGACTGACAGAGAGAGAGACTGACTGACAGAGAGAGAGAGACTGACTGACAGAGAGAGAGACTGACTGACTGACAGAGAGAGAGAGAGAGACTGATGGAATTGGGGTCAAAGTGTGTATGAAGCAATGCAATGCCTCAAGATTGCTATTGTCTGGCGCGGTGAATGGGAGGGGGGGCCCCCTCCATGTAGTTTGTAGGGGGGCCCCCTCAAGTTTCGTTACGCCACTGGTGGAGGAGTCGGGAGGGAGGGAACATCTAATCCCTGCATGGGAAGGGGCGGGGACAGGGAGGAATAGTAAAATTAGCTGGGACAAAAACAATCAGCGGACACACCGCTGGGTAGGAATATGGTGATCACCACATTGATCTGGAACGTGAAGGACCTGAACTCCCGTGCGAAACACCAAAAAGTATGGAAATACATTACAGATAGGAGAAATGACAAAGTGACCCTTCAGGAAACACACCTAAAGAAGTCAGAAGAGCACAGGTTCCGCCACAGAGACTACCCCCTAATATACAGGTCATCCATAACCTCTAAACATAACGGGGTGGCCCTAATGTTCCACAAATCACTGCAGTTCTCCCAGACGGGCTATAAGGCAGATAGAGAAGGTCAGATGGTAATGGTTAAAGGCCAGTTCTTGGGCCACTTGGCTACCTTTGCTACAATATACACATCGAACACCAACCAGAGCTCCTTCACACAGTCCTTTTTAGACAAATTGGGAGCGTTCGCCGAAGGGGAAATCATTCTCCTCGGAGACTTTAATCTGACGTGGGATCCTAATCTAGATAGCACACACGCTACCAGACATGGCACTGGCAGTTTCTCCAAGACACTGATGGAGAAGTTTGAAGATCTTGGTCTATGAGACACCTGGCGAACATTGCACCCGCAGAAAAGGGACTCACACTTGCATAGAAGCTACTATCGTATAGACTATACCTTTATGAGCAATGCCCTGGTACAGGCTATACGCTCGCCTTCCATCCATCCCATAACGCTATCAAACCACGCGCCGTTAGAATCGACCCTAGAGTGGGCAGCCCCCCCTCCCCCAAAATACAGACGTTGATACTTCCCCAACTCACTCGAGTTAGATTATTAAGGGACGAACTCCGCACCTACTACTTCCTTCAAAACAACACCGGGGACACATCTCCCTCCACTACTTGGGACGCATTCAAAGCGGTAATAAAGGGACAGTGTATTGCCCTGAACTCCACCCTGAACAAGCAGAGAACCGCTGAGAGACATGCACTTGAGGCTGATCTTGCTACAGCCGAAAAGCTACACAAAGAAACACCGACTCTGGCCCACCGTCAGGTGACAGCATTGAGGGGGAAACTAAACGCCATATACGCCAACCGAGCAGCACTTACCCTTTTTTTTTATTTTTTATTTTATTTAACTTTGATATAAGTACTAAAAAACATCAAGGGGAACAGCCCCCCTGTCATACACAGTATTAACCTTTCTATCTGTACATGTTCACATCATTACATTATAGCATTCCACAGCGTACAGTACTAAACATCTATATCTGTCCGAGTGTTATTTACATGAGCACATTGTCTTCTCAAAGCGGTGTGGTGGTAAATTGTATACACTTATGGCTGTTAATCTCTTAGCTCCTGCAGGATTTTCCATTTGCCATTGCTTAATACGGTAATAGGGACTCATATACCGTTAAGTCTATATCAAGAGTAACTTACACCTGGCATCAGTTGCACTATTACATTTCAGTGTTATCCTGGCCACCCCGGGTATCTACAGCATCTTCTGATGAAGATAATAAATATGTCTTCAGGGGGTCCCATATATCTCTTGGCCTGGAAGTGGGCGGGAGTAATTCTGCATAGTTAAACGACTGCTCTTGCCACATTGTGAGATCATGCAGCCATTCCTTAAATTTGGGGGCTCTGCCCCTACCCCATCTGCAAGCCACTTTACGTTTAGCAATTAGGAATCCTAATGCCAGGTATTTCTTATATACGGTATCAACTTCGTCTGTGTACCCCAGTAAGGCTGTGTTGGGGGATAACTGAAGTGTGCAGAACTTACCCTCTTGAGATTGCAGCAGATAGGCTACGATCAGGGCAACAAGGTAGGCTCACACTTAGCGAGACAACTACGAGTCAAAAGGGAAAAATAATACATTGGGGATATCGAAGATGGGTCGGGAGGGATGACAGGTTAGACACTGATAAGGCACGAATCTTCGGGAGCTTCTACAAAACCTTATGCACGGCAGAACACCCAACAACGCAAGCTCAGACGGCGTATTTGAACGACATCCACCTACCCCAAATCACGAAAGCACAAAACGAGTGGATAGGGAGTCCATTCACGGAAGAGGAGGTCCAGGAAGCACTGAGGGCCCTGAAACCCCACAAGGCCCCGGGGCCAGATGGGCTGACGGCCCATTTTTACAAGACATTTCAATCGGAGCTCATTCCCCATTTGGTGACCGTCTTCAACCACATGGCGACCACCGGAGCGGTGACACCCACGATGACTGAGGCAATCATTTCAGTCTTGCTCAAACAAGGAAAGAACCTCAAACAGTGCGGCTCATATATACCCATCGTATCCCCGCATACTTAATTCTGAGGCACACCACCCTTACGCCCGCCGATTGCACCCTTCATTTTCAACGGCTGTTGGATGTTAAACTTCCTCTGAATGCCTCAGCGCACCGCCATCAATCCTTGACGCTAGAACATTGTCAGCCTGCCTGAGAAAAACTTTACTCTGCTGACACAAGATTTATTCTGTTTTAAAATTCAGCTTGCTCACCTTGTCCTGAAGATGAACCCCAATAATTGGGTTTGAAACGCCGTCGACCACCCAACAACATGAACTCCTTTTACTATGTATAAATCATTTGTGGAGTTCCTAATACTGTTGTCAATGCGATGTCTTTTTTTAAAAAACCTCACTATCACCCCGCACGTCACGCTTTTTTCACTGTATATGTGAGCACCTGAATATTATACAGATTTGAAAATAAATGCTTGTCATTCCATGACCTTCATGACCCTCTGAAAATCCTTTCTTTTGCTCCTTCCTGAATTAATTTCATACCCTAAAAACACGGTGCCCCCTCTGGGGTACTTCTTGCTTTGGACCTTTAAGGCCACACCTGAACCATTGTTCTCTAAATATATAGAAGTGCTTGGAGGCTGCTGCTGCCGAGGGTATGGTGGCCGATGACTTCTAGTTTCCATATCTAGGTCGGAATAAACCGCATCCACGTCCCCGCACGGCTTGGGAAGCTTGCGCAGGACCATGGCTGGGATAGGGCTGACATGCCTGGAAACTCCTTCCATTGCCACGAAAGGAGCAAAAGGTAGACTGGCCACAATGACTAGAAGAGAGGCCTGTGAGAAGTTGGCCTGGCATATGCTGTCCACTAATTATAGTGGGCACCTTGCACCAGTCCAAATCGACTCTTATGGTAGGTAGGTTAAAGACAACCTTATTGAAAGCTATCCTAGTGGTAGCTGTGGAGAGCAGCCTTCAGGCTAAGTCTTGAAGGAATGTAAAGCAGCTTGTTTTACCAGTCTATAATCTCTTGAGTGACCAAATGAAAGAGCACCACACCAGGTATATATTCAAAATATATGTATTTATTACTAAACACACCCCTCTAGTCTCTTTATGAGGCTAGAGTTCGAAATACATAGGTTATAAGATCTTAAATCACAGTAATAGCACAAATACACGTTTGGGCCCTAGGGGCGTACCAAACCATATACCAATAAAGTGGTATGCGAACCACGACTGAACTAGACACTAGGCCTAGAGCCTCTAGAAGTGCTTGGACCACAAGGAACCACCCAAGGTAGTGACACAGGGGACCCACGGGAGACGCGTGCAGTGTAAATACACAACCGCGATACGCCGTTAACTTCTATGGAGAAAGTCGGGATCGGGAAAATAGAGGAAAGGGACACTTTAAAAAGGACTAGGACAAAACCCTTTGAGATCTAGGACTTTGAAGAGTCTCTACCCACGGGAGCACCGGAGTACTCGTGTTACCTCACCCAGGGAAGCCGGGTGCATAGGTGCCTTTCGGGGTCGGGTTTCGTCGTCGTTTCTTATGGCGATCTGCTGCAAAGTGCTGCTGGCGACCAGGAGAAAAGTGTCCGGGTGGATCCAAGAGTGGATCGGAGTTCTGAAGAACCTGAAAGCAGAGGGGACAGAGTCTGGGTCACTAGCCAGTGACCAGGAAGGCGATGGACAGATGCCCACCGATGTCGAGTGCTTCAGGTGCGTTGACGGTCGTCTCGTTTCTGCAGCCACGAGGTCCAGGAGGCGTTGTTGGCAACCAGGAGCAGGATTCGGGCTGGTACACGATGTCTGTCGAGTGCTGCGGTGTCGGCGACCGGATTGGACCCAACAAGCCTTGGCAACGGCAAGTCTCGATGTAGCTGAAGATCGTCGATGGTGCAGACCAGCAAGGTCTGGGGAACTCACCCAGCGAGGGTAAGTCAGGGCAGGCCTGGAGCAACCAGGGGAGCCCTTTGGTTTCTTTAGAAAGTCTTCTGGGGACCCACGAGCCGGCTGGCAAGGGATCACGAAGACACCTCGGGCGGAATCACTCAACAGGGGCCCACGGTCACTCAGGACGGTGTAGGCCTCTGATCTTCGGAAGGATTCCTGCTGGAGGTTGGGACCACACGTGGTCCAAAGCACAGGTTCGTAGAACGTTGTGAAGGGGTTGCACTCGATAATAGTGCACGGTACCCAGGGGTCGCGGTTCCTCGTCACTCGTGGGGTCCACTTGCCTCAGCTTCGCTGGGGACTCACGATGGCCTTGGAGAAGTCAGGAAATCCACTTCTTGGGCTGCAGGGACTTCGGACTCCGGCGGGAGCGGCGTAGTTTGCGACCGTCGTTATCGTTTTTGGTGCCTGCCAAGCAGGGGAGTCACTCCTTGACCCCAAGGGAGATTCTTCAGTCCTCTAATCGTGATGTAGAGCGTCGAAGGTCCAGGATTCAGTTTCAAAGTTTAGTCCAGGGATATCTAACCTTGCTGTGGCAAGGGTTCCCCATTTTATCCAGTAAAGCAGGGAGGGACTAACTCTATGACCCCACCTATGCGAGGGTCAAGAGAGGGGGTGGCTACACCCACTTCCCTTTGTCCAGTTTCACGCCAGAGCAGGGGCAGGTAGCCCCTGAGCTGGTTTGAACTGGCATATGCACAGAGGAGCCTTTTGCTCCCCCAGTGCAGGACTTCAAAGCACTCTAAGAGTGCACCCACCCAGCCCCAATACACATTATCCTGTCTGGGGAGGTGGTCACACCTCCCTGCAACAGGAAACCTATTGTCCAGGCCTCCCCTGCCGGAGTTTCGTCCAGCAGCAGGAGGCCAGACTTGTGTCTGTGGCAGCAGCATCCATTTTGTGATGCCAGGGCTTCAGAAAGAAGTTACCGGGTAAGCCAGAGTTAACATGTCTTTCCCTCTAGAAGGGTGGAATGCTACCCCCGCCGCCAGTATTGGCGGGGGGTAGTATTCCAAGATGTTTGACACCAAACACGACATGTTTAGGTGCAGCCATTCCAAAGTTAGCATTTTACCGCGAGGATATAATGCGCTTAAGAGTATATGGTCAGGCTGCACTACAAACAGCATCAGAGATGGTCTCCGAACGCTGCAGAGGGGCCCTGCTCATGCAGGGGCACCCTCTCACATAGGAACCATGCACTCTGCCTTTAGGATTGATAAAGCCTGCCTTAGGAGTGACTTATAGGTTTCTAGGTGTGTATGTATTTCGTGATATAGGTAACCTATATCACAGTAAGGAGTGCATGCACCACCTTACCCAGGCTGCAGTAGCAGACCGGTGGTGTCAGTTTGGATGGCCTTCCAGGGGTGGCATAATACATGCTGCAGCCCCTGGCAGGCCTCTGAGGTACCTATGCCCTTGGTACATAGTATACCATATACTAGGGACTTATAAGGGCACTCCAGATCCCAATCAGAGATGTGCCTAAGGCACATGGAATCCATTTTACAGAGAAAGCAGATAGACTGGGGCCCTGAATAGCAGGATCCCAGTCCAACTAAGTCATAAACCAGCAAAACACCATAAAAAAAGTGGGGGCAACCATATAGTCAGATTCCACCTTCCTACATAACCCCCCCAAACGAAAGGAGATAAGGCTAACCTTGGCCAGTTGAGCCTATATTGACTAAGTGGCCATATAAGGAAGCACCTGCACTAGCATGGTTGCCCCCTATGTTATGGTCCACTAAGCAATCCCTCACCCTAAGGGTATGAGAGGGTCTCCACCATGGGGAATCACTACCTCTGGTGTGCTTAGGTAAAGTACAAGGATGGTGAGGTGTCTGAGTAGGGAAGTGAGGCCCTAGGAATGTTGGCCTCAGTTTCCTCAGATCACTGGTCACCATGTATGCCTGTCTTTCCATGACTGAGTTGCACTTTGCTCTAAGGGTCAACCTTTGGCTGCCTACAGCTGGGGGTTGGGTCCCTTTGGATGGAACACTGGAGGGACATGGCAGGTTTGGAACCTTCTGGTCCCAGGTTTGCCCTTGCCTACCAGAGTCCTTCTGGGGGAGGTCCCTACATAAAGGTATGGGGGATCCCTCAGTGTGTAGAGGAATTTTCACCTGGCTAGGGCTACTAGACTGGCTGCCCCTAATCTGCTGATGGGGGCTTCCTCTGGACAGGGGGCCCGGGGGGTCCACTGACCTCCCTGACCTCTGCAGCCCTGGGCTGACTGAGGCAGGGTAGAGAGGGGCAGGTTACCTGCTCCAGACTGGGTACCACCGTGGAAGGGTCCTCTGCCATCAGGGGTGTGGCCAGGCCAGGCCTGACTACCTCTGTGGCAGTTCCTTCACTAGGGGTAGGGTCAGTTCCCTGAGGAGGCTGACCCTTACCTACTGTCTGGGGGAAGAAGACTTTTCTTCAACCCTTTTGCTCTCTTTTGGGGGAGAGTGGGCCATTCTTTCAGGCTCCATCTCTCCAAAGTCTTGGGCTGGGGCTGTGGCCATCACAGCCCCACTAACCTTTGCAGGGACGCCCAACATCCTAAGATGGGTTTGGTGTTCAACTTCAGCCCAGGCTGAAATTTCCAAATCATTGCCCATCAGGCAATCTACAGGTAGGGTTGGGGACACTGCCACTCTTTTTGGGCCTGTGACCCCCTCCCAGCTGAGATTGACTATGGCCATGGGGTGATCTGTTCTGACACCATCAATGTTGGTCACCTGGTATTTAAACTCAGGTAAAAGCTGGTGAGGGGGGACTAGTTTCCCTGCCACCATGGTGACACTAGCCCCTGTGTCCCTAAATGCCACCGCTTTCTGACCATTAATCATTGGCTCCAGTCTGTACCTGCCCAATGCTATGGGACCCATGGTAAAGGTGGCAAATCCTATACCACCATCAGAGTCAGAGGAGTCTGTTGAGGGGTCCCTGTCTAAACTAGGGCCCACCTCTGTTCCTCTTGCAAAAGCACCCAACTTTTTGGGTGCACTACTCCCAACTGGAGGATTACTACTGGTAGTACCAGGAGGGGTGGTAGTAGTTGTGGGAGGAACATTTTCTTTATTGCCAATCCTGGGGCAACTGGGATCAGTTTTCCAGTGCCCAGGCTTTTTACAGACATGGCAATATGGTTTCTTTTCAGGAGAGGAAGGAGTTTGGGACCCACCCCCAGAAGAGGAATTTTGGGGCCCTGTAGGGGACTTATCCTTAGATTTATCCCCACCTTTCTCTTGGGACTTAGTAGAATCTTTCTTCTGGTCACCACCCTGATTTCTAGTTTTTACTCTGGTTCTGACCCATTTGTCTGCCTTCTTTCCCAATTCTTGGGGAGAGGTCAGATCAGAGTCCACCAGATACTGGTGCAAAAGCTGGTTTTGACAATTATTAAGGATCTGCTCCCTCATAATCAAATTGTACAATCCTAAAAAGTCATGCACTTTGTTGCCATGTATCCAACCTTCCAGAGCCTTTGTAGCACAATCTACAAAATCAACCCAGTCTTGAGTCTGAGCTTTTTGGGTGTCTCTGAACTTCAACCTATACTGTTCAGTGGTTAGGCCAAACCCATCTATCAGAGCACTCTTCAAGACTGTGTAATTGTCAGCATCCTCTTCTCTTACAGTGAGGAGCTTGTCTCTACCTTTGTCTGCAAAGGAGAGCCACAAGATTGCTGCCCACTGCCTCTGGGGGACCTTCTGAACTTTACAGGCCCTCTCCAGTGCAGTTATCCATTTGTGGATGTCATCCCCACTCTGGTAGGGAGGGACAATCTTGTTTAGGTTTCTATGGTCATAAGACCTGTCCCTATCTCTAGGGATATTGCTGCCACCATGGGACTCTAGTCCCAACTTTCTTCTCTCTCTAAGGAGATCTAGGGATTCTCTATCTAAAGCCAATTGCTTCTTCCTGATCTCTAGTTGAGTTTCCTCATACTGGACCAGTCTCTTTCTTCTCTCATGAGAGGATTCCCTCCTGTGAGAAGAAACAGAGCTCCCTATTGAGGTGCCAGAGTGGTTAGACTCCTGAGAAGGAGACCTAGACTTTCTGAGCACACTCATAATCCTTCCTGGGGGACAAAGGTGTGGTTCTCAAGATCCTCATCTTCATCTTCCCCAGAAGGGATTGGGTTTTCCAGGTCAGGGTCATTGTCACCCTCCTGGTCAGTTTCAGAGGGGGGCTGGGGGTAGTAGTACCCCTGGCCCCTTCCTCATCTGCTGGCCCACCCTCTGCTCCTACCCCTTCAGTCTCTGAAGACTTACTAAGATCATAAGCCACCAACAACTCCTGGAGGTGTTGGGTGGTGGGACTTTGGCCTGTCCTTAATTTCCTCACGTTACACAAAGCTCTCAGTTCCAAGAATGGGAGTGTGTCATACTTGGAGGGGAAGCTCCATGGCTTCCTGCAGGGCATCTCTAGATCCTGCTTTTAAAGACATTACTAGTGTGGTGTGGTGTATGCACTACCTACTCTAGTGTGGCCTACTAAACTCTCTTGAGTTGTAGAAAGGGTTGTGCTATCCCTTAACACACAACTCTAAGTTCAGTAGAACTTACTGATATTCTGAGCTTAAATTATATGTACCTTAGGTACCTTTAGTGGTTTTCAGTTGATCAATTCAATTGAGATTATCTGGTAAAACAATAGCAAGCTGGAATCCCACACGCTGCACACCAATGTGAGAAGTTGGCCTGGCATATGCTGTCCACTAATTATAGTGGGCACCTTGCACCAGTCCAAATCGACTCTTATGGTAGGTAGGTTAAAGACAACCTTATTGAAAGCTATCCTAGTGGTAGCTGTGGAGAGCAGCCTTCAGGCTAAGTCTTGAAGGAATGTAAAGCAGCTTGTTTTACCAGTCTATAATCTCTTGAGTGACCAAATGAAAGAGCACCACACCAGGTATATATTCAAAATATATGTATTTATTACTAAACACACCCCTCTAGTCTCTTTATGAGGCTAGAGTTCGAAGTACATAGGTTATAAGATCTTAAATCACAGTAATAGCACAAATACACGTTTGGGCCCTAGGGGCGTACCAAACCATATACCAATAAAGTGGTATGCGAACCACGACTGAACTAGACACTAGGCCTAGAGCCTCTAGAAGTGCTTGGACCACAAGGAACCACCCAAGGTAGTGACACAGGGGACCCACGGGAGACGCGTGCAGTGTAAATACACAACCGCGATACGCCGTTAACTTCTATGGAGAAAGTCGGGATCGGGAAAATAGAGGAAAGGGACACTTTAAAAAGGACTAGGACAAAACCCTTTGAGATCTAGGACTTTGAAGAGTCTCTACCCACGGGAGCACCGGAGTACTCGTGTTACCTCACCCAGGGAAGCCGGGTGCATAGGTGCCTTTCGGGGTCGGGTTTCGTCGTCGTTTCTTATGGCGATCTGCTGCAAAGTGCTGCTGGCGACCAGGAGAAAAGTGTCCGGGTGGATCCAAGAGTGGATCGGAGTTCTGAAGAACCTGAAAGCAGAGGGGACAGAGTCTGGGTCACTAGCCAGTGACCAGGAAGGCGATGGACAGATGCCCACCGATGTCGAGTGCTTCAGGTGCGTTGACGGTCGTCTCGTTTCTGCAGCCACGAGGTCCAGGAGGCGTTGTTGGCAACCAGGAGCAGGATTCGGGCTGGTACACGATGTCTGTCGAGTGCTGCGGTGTCGGCGACCGGATTGGACCCAACAAGCCTTGGCAACGGCAAGTCTCGATGTAGCTGAAGATCGTCGATGGTGCAGACCAGCAAGGTCTGGGGAACTCACCCAGCGAGGGTAAGTCAGGGCAGGCCTGGAGCAACCAGGGGAGCCCTTTGGTTTCTTTAGAAAGTCTTCTGGGGACCCACGAGCCGGCTGGCAAGGGATCACGAAGACACCTCGGGCGGAATCACTCAACAGGGGCCCACGGTCACTCAGGACGGTGTAGGCCTCTGATCTTCGGAAGGATTCCTGCTGGAGGTTGGGACCACACGTGGTCCAAAGCACAGGTTCGTAGAACGTTGTGAAGGGGTTGCACTCGATAATAGTGCACGGTACCCAGGGGTCGCGGTTCCTCGTCACTCGTGGGGTCCACTTGCCTCAGCTTCGCTGGGGACTCACGATGGCCTTGGAGAAGTCAGGAAATCCACTTCTTGGGCTGCAGGGACTTCGGACTCCGGCGGGAGCGGCGTAGTTTGCGACCGTCGTTATCATTTTTGGTGCCTGCCAAGCAGGGGAGTCACTCCTTGACCCCAAGGGAGATTCTTCAGTCCTCTAATCGTGATGTAGAGCGTCGAAGGTCCAGGATTCAGTTTCAAAGTTTAGTCCAGGGATATCTAACCTTGCTGTGGCAAGGGTTCCCCATTTTATCCAGTAAAGCAGGGAGGGACTAACTCTATGACCCCACCTATGGGAGGGTCAAGAGAGGGGTGGCTACACCCACTTCCCTTTGTCCAGTTTCACGCCAGAGCAGGGGCAGGTAGCCCCTGAGCTGGTTTGAACTGGCATATGCACAGAGGAGCCTTTTGCTCCCCCAGTGCAGGACTTCAAAGCACTCTAAGAGTGCACCCACCCAGCCCCAATACACATTATCCTGTCTGGGGAGGTGGTCACACCTCCCTGCAACAGGAAACCTATTGTCCAGGCCTCCCCTGCCGGAGTTTCGTCCAGCAGCAGGAGGCCAGACTTGTGTCTGTGGCAGCAGCATCCATTTTGTGATGCCAGGGCTTCAGAAAGAAGTTACCGGGTAAGCCAGAGTTAACATGTCTTTCCCTCTAGAAGGGTGGAATGCTACCCCCGCCGCCAGGATTGGCGGGGGGTAGTATTCCAAGATGTTTGACACCAAACACGACATGTTTAGGTGCAGCCATTCCAAAGTTAGCATTTTACCGCGAGGATATAATGCGCTTAAGAGTATATGGTCAGGCTGCACTACAAACAGCATCAGAGATGGTCTCCGAACGCTGCAGAGGGGCCCTGCTCATGCAGGGGCACCCTCTCACATAGGAACCATGCACTCTGCCTTTAGGATTGATAAAGCCTGCCTTAGGAGTGACTTATAGGTTTCTAGGTGTGTATGTATTTCGTGATATAGGTAACCTATATCACAGTAAGGGGTGCATGCACCACCTTACCCAGGCTGCAGTAGCAGACCGGTGGTGTCAGTTTGGATGGCCTTCCAGGGGTGGCATAATACATGCTGCAGCCCCTGGCAGGCCTCTGAGGTACCTATGCCCTTGGTACATAGTATACCATATACTAGGGACTTATAAGGGCACTCCAGATCCCAATCAGAGATGTGCCTAAGGCACATGGAATCCATTTTACAGAGAAAGCAGATAGACTGGGGCCCTGAATAGCAGGATCCCAGTCCAACTAAGTCATAAACCAGCAAAACACCATAAAAAAAGTGGGGGCAACCATATAGTCAGATTCCACCTTCCTACAAGGCCCAAGGATCTTGCCGTAGCTCGGGAGTCCTTGAAACTCACTAGGGCCAAATCTGCCTTTTCCCCAAAAAGACAGGTTCCATCAAAAGGCATGTCCATCAAATTTGCCTGGACATTGCCCGAGAAGCCAGTTGTCTTAAGCCAGGCATGGCGCCTCTAGGCCAATGTCATGGAATTTGATCTGCCCAGCAAATCCGTCATATCAAGGCCACACCTTTTGGTGAATTTTGCTGCATCTATTCCATCCTTAACTGCTTGAGAGAGCACAGCCCCGGCCTCCTCCGGGATTTGTGGCAGCACTTGCACAACCATCTTCCAAAGGAAGTGGGAGAAATGGCCCAATAAGCATGCGGTATTCACCGACCGCAATGCCAGGCTGGAGGAAGAAAACATCTTCTTACCAAAAGAATCCAGCCTCTTGGATTCCCTATCCGGAGGGGGGGAAGGGAACGCGCCCTGGGATGTGGAGGCCTGCACCACCAAACTTTCGGGGGTTGGGTGTTGGCTGAGGAACTTTGGGTCACCCAGGGCTGGGCGATGGCGGCATGCGATTGTCCTATTCACATTAGCCCCTGTGCTAGGCTTGGACCACGTGCCTAGGAGGACATCAGTCAGTGCTTCATTAAAGGGCAAAAGCAGTTCAGAGGTGGAAGCCCCAGGTTAAAGCACGTCAGTCAGATTAGTCCTGACCTGTGCGGAAGGCAGCTCTAGTCCAAGGACCTCGGCTGCCCTTTTATCCACCATGGCATAGATGCCCCCTCCTCCGTAGCCACAGTTGGGGGAGAGAGCATGCCAGTATCAGGAGACGTGTCCAGTCAACTGGCTTCCCCAAGTTCCTCACACCAGTCCAACGCTCTGCAGAGTCATCCTGGTGTTCCAAAGGGCCCATAGACCCCTCCCATTCCTCTCCTGCGCATAACGCATCCTCAAAATGTTCTGGCGACAACATAGAACCCCTGAGTTCAATCGCCGCCAGAATCAGTGCCGAGCTACGACGTTCCGACTCCATGTCGTCAGGAATAAGGATGGGGCTGGCGCCGCCGGTGAGCACTGGCGGCAACCGAAGGCACCGACTTCGGGTCCGACCCTGGAGGAGGTCATGATGGCACGACTGGCGTCAACCCGGGATCGGATCCCTGAGGCCCCACCGGCGCCGTGGCCGGAGCCGATGGTGTCGAACCCGATGGGGCCTCTTCCGACTCCGCGGGACCTGAGGGCTCACCAGAGGGGTCGGCCCACTCAAATATGCGGCGCATGGCCTCGTAAAATTCTTTAATTGGAGCAGGGGTCGCTTCGGCTCCCAGAAAGGAAGGGAGGTGCGAAGTCGACTCTGGCTCCGGCTCCGCAGAACTGTGCCTAGAGTGTCGGTGCTCCTTACCTCTTTCGTCGACGGATGACAGCCGAGGTGAAGATGAAGTCCGCTTGGATTTTTTCTTCTTCTTGTGCATCTTCCCCGAGTGTCCCGAAGACCTCGAGTGAGACAAAGAGGACTTTGGGCTACGGGAGCAGTCCCGCGACCTACTCTTCTTCGATCGGGACCAGGACCTTCGTGGAGTCTCACTGGATGGTGCCGACTGTTGGGCTGCAAGGAGCTTCATAGCCCGCTCCCGCAAGGCCTTAGAGCCATAGCCCGACAGTCCGAGCATCCACTTCGAATTGGGGTCGCGCTCGAGACACCAGAGACAGACGAGGTGGGGGTCGGTAGCCGACATCATGCGGTGGCAGGCACTGCACGGCTTGAACCCTATCTTCCTCGAAGAAATCCATGCACACAAAGTTAGGAAAATTCCGAATTCTACAGTCGAGAAAAGGCCTGTCAAAAAGTGACAGAGGGGTAGCTCTTCCCAGATTGGCGCTTAACTGACGCAGAAAGAAAAAAACTATCATCCGTGCACCTGGGTGGTGCCTATATAGGTATCGCAATGTCATAACCGACGCCGACGACGTCACGTGGAGCCGAATAGAGCCACTTGACGGCGCGTGCAGGGGTATTGCTCAACAAAAGTTTCCGGATCAAGCCTGACGCCTGGGAAATTCAAAGGTAAGGAATCTGCAGTTAGAAGTCTCTATCAGATATGATGTTAGGCCTGCTGTGACGAATTACGAGGCTGTAAAGAAGAGTGCCACGCAAGCCATCAAATGGTAAGCAACGGGCGGGCTCCAAGCCCTTTTTGTTAACAACAGTGTCTCGCAAGCAAGATGCATGCGCTAGTGCATTCTCTCGCAGGCTCCACCCTAAAAAGTGTTACATTTGAAAGACCTTTTCAACAAAAAACTTAAAGCCAGAGAGAGAAGACTAGAATATGCAATTTTGCAGGAGGAAATGGACTCTTCCACCTCAGGCCAGCATGGTAGTCCATTAAAGACCTCCTCAGAGTAGTCTAAGGTCAAGGCTTCCAATCAGGTCAGAACACCCTCTGGCCCTGCTTCCAAGGGTCAGACACCAGGTCAACCACAGCCCGTTGTTGGTCAGCAACAAGACAACGGCGTGCCAAAGAAGAACACTCAGAAAAAAAAGAGGATGTCTCCTACAGAAACCGAAGCCGGAGAAAATATCTAAAAAACAGACAAGTCTGCCTCTCGCCACGTGGACGGTGCGTACACCAATTAATAAAGTCATGGCTGAATGAGTTCTCTAATCCTATTCTGGACTTCCTAATGCCACCTAATTGAGAAATCATTCGCATAGACAGACACAACAAACTTGGAGGGTTAGCCATCGTACACAAAAAATCCCTCATGTGCACTCAAATACCAACAGCCAGCCCAACAACCTTCAAACGTCTTACAGTGGCACTTAAGATGTTTTTTAATGGATATTAAACTTTCAATGTTAAGCCAAGTAAATGCAACTTGTGGTACTTGTTTTGGTATGCTTCGCCTTCTTAGGAAGGTGTTTTTGTGGCTGCCTTTGGACTGTACGAAGATGGTTACACAGGCACTCATAACTAGTCGGCTTGATTATGGAAATGCATTGTTGGTGGATATGACTCAATCCCTTGTGACTCGACTACAGGTGGTTCAGAACACGGTGGCACGCTTGGTGTGCCAATTGCCAGCAAGCTCTCAGATCTCAGGTTTTCCATTTACCAGCAAGCTCTCAGATTCTGAGATCTTTGCACTGGCTTCTGGTAAGGAAATGGTGTATTTTTAAACTTCTCTGTCCTACTCATAATGCCCTGCATGGGGTGGGTCTGCTGTACCTTCATTCCCCGAATTAGCATTTACCACCCATGTAGGACTCTGAGATTGTATGATACTGCACTGGTTGCCCCCGCTGTATTCGAACTACCTGAAATGGAGGTCGCTCCTTTTCGTATCTTGCCCCATATATTATTGGAAAAATCTACCTGTCCATATTTGTAGATGCCATACTTTTATGACTTTTAAACAGCTAATTAAAATCTGGCTTTTTAATCTTCTTCCTTCATGAAATGTTGTTGTGTCAATCCACTAGTTACAGCTCTATCACCGGGATACTCCATCTGGAGTAAGTGTATCAGCGCTATATCAAGTGTCCATAGCATAATATCTCACCCTCAAACTCTCACTACCTTGACATCATATACCACCCCACAAATCTGAAATCAGGTTCTCTACAGCAAATAGCTGACTATGTTGTATCAAATGAACACCATCTTAATAATCTTAATAATAATAATACCTACCAAGGAAATCCTAATACTGACCAGTGTAGTACCAAATGCAACTCTTCAATTCCTTGTACTCCATAATTCAAACTTATGACCTAAAACAATGTTCTTCTTGTCCAACTCACTGCAAAGGTCAGACTCTTGACATAATCATAACCAATGCTAAAATGGCCAATTAAAATAGACTGGTTTGATCATTTACCTATCCCTTTCTCACTCATTCTCCCTCATGCACCCATCCACAGCAATGTTCGACCTCCCACCATTATGATGCAATCCTTCAAAAATCTCTCTTCTAACTTCATTGAGGAGATGATCTCACGTGAACTGCTTACAATTAACACAACATTAATGTGACTGCTATTTTTGACAGATACAACTGTATTAATTTCCATGCTGTTGATACTATGGCCCACTGAAACCAAAATGTTGATTACTCAAACCCTCTTGTCTCTGATTCGGCCCTGAACAAAACAACAAAAGAAGAGACTTGTCAACTCTGCAACAATACACACAAAGATGAAATCACTAAGAAAACTGCATAAACACCACATCCAACAGGGCAATCTAACTTCCTTCCCTCACAACTTCAGACCTCACAAACCCTTTCAGAACTCTCTTCCAATTTATCAATACCTCACCGCCTGCCAAGAACATCTCTAACCCTCTGCCAACTAACTACTGTTTGGCCGAGACATGGTCAGTCGGTTTATTTAACCTTAATTATCTTTCAATCAGTATAGCCACACCCTCGCGCCATTACTATATAAAGGGCTCGCTGTCTCTCCTCATTTACCAGCGAGGAGGTGAGGCATGCAGTCATAGGTTCAGCAGCGGGAGACCCTTCTATTACAGTAAGAGTATGAACGGCTTGTGTGGGTTGATGCATGTATGTTCGTTTGCTAGGCATATTGTGCGTTTTCTTCCATTTTTTGACAACTATGGATTACTGTGTCCGAGCTCGCTTTATAGCGGGGTTTCTTCCATTTTAAACAACCATGGATCACTGTGCCCGAGCTCGTTCTGAAACGGGTCACTTATTCATCTATTCTGATCATTATGGATGTTCTTTTCTCTTCGTTTTCTTCTCATTTTTTAGGGCGCTCGACCTAATGGGTCTTCTTCACTCACTCTACCTATGGGGCAAGTAGGTCCCAGGGAATAGGGTAAGCGTTGGGGATTAAGTATCCCTCATTATTCGTTAGTGCACAGATGACTGACACAGTTTGTTGCACTTATAGCCACTCACTCATTTTGCATGTGTACGTGGCGTTTTGAATGACCCTCACAAAAAATGTGTGATTATGTTGCTTTCCTTTGAATGTTTATTGTTTTCTTATTTTACATAGGCTGGAACATTTTAGCCGCGATACTGTGGTGCATGATCTTGATCACCCCATTTAGTGGACACCTCACCAATATTGAATGGTAAGGTAGGAGCCCGTTGATGTATGATAGGTCCTGATGAATGCCGCGGACCCGGTTGGGCCATTAGGCAGAAACATGTTGACCAGTAGGGATACGGTGGGGGGACTATAATATCCCCGATACACCGGTCATTTCTTTTAATACCATACAGATGTCAGTCACATTAAAAGAGGTTTGACATTCGTAATGGCTTTTTAAATTTCACTTTTTTGTTAAGGGCCCCCACTTAGTCTTAGAAGTGCATCCCTGTCTTCAGGTGTATGCCCGCCCTCTATCAAACCAAGTTTTTAGAGGGCGAGGACTGGCCGATGATGAAGCATAACACCAGGTGGTGTGTGAGACCAGTCTTTTACCTTTTGTGAGATGTCTACACTCATATAGAAGACATATTAGCAATTAGGTCAACAATTAGGAGAGGCTTTGTGTGTTAATCAGTTTGAGGTGGAGGCTGCCTACTCCTAATACCCCGTGCCTCTAGTTCCCTACCCTGGATCGCCTCCAGGTTGTTGTGGTTGAAGACTTCATGGAACACACCTGTGGAAGTAGAGACACTTCATATGGCCTTGAGGTGGTCTATGTTGCAGTCCACTCAACTCCAGGTTCTGCAGGAGTCAAGATGTTCCGACCTATATCCCCGAACTTAACCCTCAAGGTGTGGAATATGTTTGAAACGCCCTGGTGGTTAACCCCAAGAGGGTAGGGGGGGCTTGGGGATGGTAGGACAGAGAAGGGTTGAGGAGATGTCTCAGGTGTTCTGGACTTCAGAAATCCAGCTGCTCTCCCTGGTTCTGGTTATGTGGGCTTCGGTATGGAATTCCTGTTTCAGGAATTGTTTACTCAGCCACTGTTTAAACAAGAGATAGATCATTTGAGTTAAAAGCTGTGTATTCTTAATTAACAACAAACTTAACTTGCATTTTGGTGCTTACAGCACAAAGTTAAGTAATGTTGTACGCATCAAAAGGTTTTACTTGCTCTTACCCTTGACTAAGTGCATCGAGTTCCACCTATTGAATCATAGGAGGGTCGATGATTGTTGTGTACTTCCTATTCGCAAGGTTCCTGGATAGTTCACAAATACTGTCACCCAAGTTTAATTGACACTGGGTTTCAAGTTCACAGTTATGCTTTAAAACAAGATTAAGTTCAGGTTGGGTTCAGTACACTGACCTTTTGTCTTTTGAAAGTAACACAGTTTGAGAAATGTTCTGTTTTCTCTTTCACTAGCTGAGGATCCAAGATGAGGTCGCCAGAAGATGAGCTGAGAGGCAGGAGAGATTCGAGATATGAAGTTTGCTGCCACGTGGGACAGCTGCGCGGGAATTGGAGTTAGAACACAGCTCCCAGAGTAAGCTCTTGAAGCCAAGCATTGTCTACAGAGTGGGTGCAGTATTTATAGGCTAAGGGGCCAATTCCGATTCAGGCCGGAAATCACTCCGACCGAGCCGGACCTGGAGAGATTTCCGACCGAATCGGACTCTGACAGTCCGACCGAACGAGTACGATGCGCACGCATGCAATCAGACTCGAGTCGGTCGGACTCCCATTGAAGTCAATGGGAGCCGGACGTACAACGCGTACGCGGGCTCCCATTGACTCAATGGGTGCGAGGCGAACAAGGGCGCCCCCTATAGCGGGTACACCTCGATGCGACTCGCGGCGTACATGCACAGTGGGGTCCGACTCGGACCCCCAAAGTCCGGCTCCGACTGCTCTTTCGAGCCGGACGGCGCGAGTCGGTCGGATTGCTCGAGGCGCGCATCGTACTTGCCCGGCCGGGGAACGTCTCCATTGCGCGGTGTGAGTCGTGTCCGTGCGAGTCGGTCGGAGCGGTTCGGACCCGCGAACAAGTCGGTCGGCGATTTCGCGTGCGCTCGCATCGTACTCGCTCGGCCGGACGCACGTACGAATCGGTCGGGAAAGAGGGCTCCGAATCGGATCCGGTTAAGCCGAATCCGATTCGGTGCCCTACCGGCCGAGATCGGAATCGGCCCCTAAGCCTGCAAAATGGCAGCAAGATCTTGCGAGAAGCCGAGTTCTGTGAAATTTCAGGCCTGCAACCCTGGTGGGAGTTAGCAGGAGACAGAAGGAGAGGGAAGAGGCCACAATAGCAAGGCGGGTGAGGGAAAGGCCTAGTGGGTCAATGCGTTGGGGATGGGAGCCTATGCAGCAACCAAGGCACAACAGTCTGCCAGCTTTTGAATGACAGAGCATTATTCCTGCTGCGGCCCAGTAGGCTACACCCTATTTGAAGATAGGATGTTCTTTTTGATGATTTCAAATGCCTCTAATCACTGGTCAGATTGACAGAAGTCCTTGGTTCTATTGATGTAAAATTTGAGACTTAAGCCTGATTATGAGGTTAGGTACTGCTTAGTGCAGCTGATAAATAATGAAACCACGGGGTAATGGCACCTATTACCAGTTTGTAGGGAATAACAAGCTGATTTTAGTGTTTAACGCACCAAAACCTGCATGATATCCAGGGCCGGACTGGTAATTCCGGGCACCGGGCAATCCCCCGGTAGGCTGGATGGGGTGGGGGCCGTTTTTTTGACAGGAGGCCGGTTTTGTTTTCGGTCCGTGACGTGACGTGAGTTAGAGAGACACAGACTTGTCGACTATCTCAGACAGACTACTACTCCGTGTCTCCGCTCCGCGGTGCGGGGGGAAAAGCACAACTGCAGTGGTGCACCATCCGTGACCCGGTGCAGCCAGGTAAATTTAATAATCAGGAGGCGGTGCGGCAGCGTGCAGATGTCTCCTCCGCCGCCGCGTCTGCGCCCCACTCTTCAGTTCACCCTTAGGGTGGGCCTGGTGGGTCATGCCGCATGCGCATTGGGGCTCGCGCAATTAAAAGTGCGCGTGACTGCTGCTGAGGCATCCCAGAGACGACTGAGACAGGGGCACCGTTGCGGCCATAATTTAATTATTTCTAGCCCCCCTGGCTGTCTGCCGCCCGCAGCAGGTGAGTCAAGGCAGTGGGCAACGCTTAATCCGATGTATCATAGAACGGTTCCATTATTGGGGGACAGGCTCCGCGGTGGGGTCCCAGAACACGTGTTGGTATTTATCACACCATGTTGAATTTCTCGCAAAAGGTGGGCGATAAACGGGGTACAGGGCGCGAGTTTTGTGCCCAGAGGCAGCAGCCAAACTCCTACCGGACCTCAAGCAAAATAACAACAGGTGAAACTCGTGTAAATTACATTACTAGTTACAGCGCCGACTTTCGAGGCTTCGGCGCTGTGTAAACACGAAATACGAATTATAAATATAATATTATTGGTCATGTAACAGTCGAGCCGAAAAGCAGTTCCGTTCCTGGCGCTCACACGAGCACTAAAATAATTTTGCCTTTCTGACAGAACTTCCCAAAAAGCGATTTTCTTAATCGGGCCTCCTGCAGCAATGTGAAGGCTACAGCGCCGAATTGTCGCTAATAAGTGAAATGGCGCAGCTACACTCCGTCCTTAAGATAGCACCATGGCCTTCATTGCACATGGGCCCTTAGAGCGATCTAAATACGCCATCGACCCGGCCCTGCTGCAGCCCGTGTCTCGGGATAGCGCTGTATCCAGTGCGGATGCGCTATTTCCAGCAGTCGTGAATGTGCTGTTCCCGGGTTGGAGAGGATCGGATGTCAAGAATAGTAGCGCCTGGAGGCCAAAGGGTAACCGTATGCTTATGAATCCATCCAAAGTAACATAACATAAAATTAGCTCACATCGCCTTTTTTAAGCGCTGTATGAAACTGTTTTTCTTGCATCACTTTGTGCTGCTCCTGTACTTACACAATACTCGTAGAAGAGCAGATGAAGTGTTTGTGTGTTGTTTATTTAAACAGGCCCCACTTGGAAAATGGGTGGTGGGGATTTTTAATGTGTATTTGTGATATGTGAGCAGTGTAGCGCCCACCAGCGCACAGATATTGTTTTTAGGCGATGTTCGTTCTCCTACTTATGTAACTGGTACTGACACTGCACAGCAGGGGGCCACAGGCCCCAGAGGTGAGAGGAGGCAGCAGCGCACGAGCAGAGGTGACACTGCACAGCAGGCGTTCACAGGCCCCGGAGGTGGGAGGAGGCAGCAGTGCACGAGCAGAGGTGACACTGCACAGCAGGGGGGAAAAGGTGAGACAGATCAACGGACAGCTGGGGTCTAGCGATGAGAAAGGGTGACAAGGGATGGCCCACGCGAGACACGGGGCTACAGGGGGAGGAGTCAGAGTGAGAGGCAGCTACAGCAGCTAATGAGGCAGGACAGGAGACAAAAGTTAGGGCGGCGGAAGCGAGGCAGCAGTTAGGGCAAGGGCCCAAGGTGTGAAATGGGACAGCAGGAAGAGCCTAATATGGGGACAGTGCAGCGCGGGCTGAGGGGACAGACATGAGATGGAGCTGTGAGGGAAGCGGGGGCCAGCGGTGAGGTGGGACAGTAGAGCAGAGGGTGCAGAGATGACACAGGACAGCATGCAAGGGGATCAGGGGTGCGGCAGGGCAGCGTGGGGACGGGCTACATGTAACCGGGACAGTGGAAAGGACCAGAGAATAAATAAATCTATGTTAGAGGGGCCCTAAGAAGACGCAGTGTAAGAGAGAGAGGGGGCAGAGGTGAGACAAGGTTACTGGTGGGGCAGGACTAGAGGTGAGGAGGCGCTGGGAGGGGCCAAAAGTGAGACGGGGCAATGGAGGGAGGGGGCCAGATTTATTTATTTATTTATATAAAGTTTTATATAGCGCTAGCTAGACCCGGGGGTATCAGAGCGCTTTACATACACAAAGGAAGGAAAAGTTGCACTACATCGTAGGACATGAGGATGCATAAAATATATAAGCAAAGACATCACACTTAAATATACATTGAAGGAGTGAAAAACGCAGGTGGTTGAAACAGTCATATAACCCCCATCCTTGAAAATCAGAGTGAGAGGGGAGACCATTAGTCTATTGATGCCTAGGTTGGTTGACTTGGTCAGAGAAGTATTGGTTGAGGAGCAGTAGTTTCAGGTCCTTTTTGAAGCAAGGGAAGGAGGGGTTGCATCTGAGGTCAGTAGGGAGTGTGTTCCATATCCTGGGAACATTACCAGAGAAGGATCGGCATTGGGTCGCTTTCCTTTTCAATTTCGGGGGGATGAGAAGAAGTGAGTTGGTGCTTCTCAGAGTTCTTGATTGTCCTGCTTTAACCAGTTTGTTGTTCAGGTAATTGGGGGATTGGGCGTGGAGGGCCTTGTGTGTAATGCAGACTAGTTTGTAAATACATCTGCCTTCCATGGGAAGCCAGTTGAGTGATTTGAGGGTAGGTGTGATGTGTTCAAATCTTTTTCCACCAGTTATGAGTCGAGCCGCCATATTAAGGACTGACTTTAGTGGGGCAAGGTGAGCTTTTGGTGCACCTGTTAGGATGGCGTTCCCGTAGTCTAGTTTAGAAAGGACTAGGGATTGTACAATTGTCTTAAAATCATCCTGGGGAATGAAAGGTTTAATTTTCTTGAGGTGTTTTAGAGAGTAAAGTGCACCTTTTGCAGAGTTCTTGATGTGGTCTTTCATTGACAGGTTCTTATCCAGGGTAATGCCTAGTGATTTTACCGAGTCAGATAGGACAAGGGGGCAGTTTAGAGCATCAAGATTCTTGAGCCAGCCTTGGATAGGTCGGTGGTTACTTTTCAGAGAGAACAGTATTAATTCCGTTTTGTCCGGGTTGAGCTTTAAATGGTTTGCGTTAAACCAGGTTTGGATCTTGGTTAGCGTGGCATTGAGGTGTTGGACATCCTTGGGTGATTTGATTTTGTGGTATATTTGAGTGTCATCTGCATAGAGGTGGTATTGAACCCCTGCTTGCTTCAGAATAATTGCAAGGGGTTCCATGAAGAGATTGAAGCGGGATGGTGAGAGGATCGATCCTTGTGGGACTCCAAGTTTGACACGTGTTGGTGCAGAGAGGCAGGAGTTGATTTTAATTTGTTGCGAAGGGTGCTGAAGGAAGGAAGTGAACCATTTTAGTACTGTGCCATTAATGCCAGAGCGCCTCTTCAGAGTCTCAAGTAAAGCTGGATGGTTTATTGTGTTAAATGCCGCTGATAAGTCAATAAGGATGAGGAGACAGGCCTCACCTTCATCTAAGGCTCTGTGGATATCATCTGAGATATTGAGCATCGCTGTTTCAGTGCTACAACCTTTCCTGAAACCCGATTGAAAGGTGTCCAGCAGGTTGAAGTCGTCCATATGTTTGTTGAGTTGTTGGAGAACGCATTTCTCTAATGTTTTAGCTAGGAACGGAAGGTTAGAGATAGGTCTGAGGTTGTTAAGCTCGTTGGGGTCGGCCCCTGGTTTCTTGAGTATATGGGTGATTTGCCCTAGTTGTAGGGAGTCTAGGACGCAACCTGATGCGAGAGAGGAGTTGATGATTTTTGTCCAGAAAGGGGCAATGATGTGGTTGAGATTTTTTACTATTGTGAATGGGAGGGGTCCAAAGTGTGGGAAGTGGGCTTTAAGCTGGCAATTATATTGAAGACTTCGATTTCTGACATGAGTTCGAAGTTCGACCAATTAGCGCCATTCTTCAGTTGGAAGCAGGCCTGGTTGTCCGTGGTATGATTTTGATCTGTTTGGTCAGGCGTGGTTAAAAGGGGGCAGGTTGCGGGGGAGGGAGGCTTTGGGGTTTGGATGAAGGATTGCTCAATTTTTGTGACTTTATCTGTGAAGAAGCTGGCGATTTCTTCGCATCGATCCTTGGTGGCTATTATTTCTTGTGGGGGTGTGACGTTTGTTTGACTTTTTACAATGTTTAAGAGTTCTCTAGGTCTATTCTTTGCCTGGTCTAGTTGGGTGCGAAAGAACGAGGCCTTTTCTCTAAAGATGTGTTTTTTATATGCCTGTCGGGTCGACCTAAGTTGCGCTAGGTGGAGAGTCGAAGGGTTCAGTCTCCAAGTCCTTTCCGATTGTCTGAGTTGTCGTCTTTCGTTATTAAGATCTACATTGAACCAGGATTTAGATTTGGTGGATCTCAAATTTTTGAGTTTGAGTGGAGCTACTTGATCTAACACCTCTGTCATTGTGGAATTAAAGTGGGCTGTGAGGTCATCAGCCGTCATATTGGAGGACTGGGGTAGTAGATGGGCCTGAATCCTGGATTCCAGTTCAGTTATGGGGACTCCTTTGATGTTCCTGGTCCAGTGCTTAGGTTTGTCAGATCGTATTGGTTGGTTTCTGACATGTGAGTCAATATTAAATAGTATGAGGTGGTGGTCAGACCAGTCAATGGGAGAAATTGATCTCAAAGAGACCAGCTCATTTTTGGTGATGATCGTGTTCAGTGTAGCTCCTTTTAATGTATGTTGGTCCATTGCAAAGTTGTTTGAGGTTGGTTATTTCAAGCAGGTTGGAGAGGTTCTGTGCAGTGGTGTCTTCTGGGTTGTTCCAGTGAATATTGAAGTCACCCAGGAACACGTCTTCTGTGTCTGTTAGGGAGAAGTGAGTTATTAGGTCGGTTAGTTCTTCAGTGAAGATGGCACGTTCACCGGGAGGGTGATAGTTGTTGTGAAATTTGATGGGCATGGTGCCTTTGATTGTAAGTTCAACACCTAGGTACTCAAGAGACTGGTATTCCGTGGATTTTAATCTGGTAAGTTGAATTCCTTCTTTATGAATGATAGCTAGGCCGCCACCTGTTTTGATCTGTCTGTCGTGTCTGATGATGTTGTAGCCTGGGGGGGGGGGTGAGAAGGTCAAGGATGGGGGCAGAATGGTCATTGAGCCAAGATTCTGTGAGGAATGCGATGTCTATTTCTTCCGCGAGTATAACTTCAGCAATATCTGTGGCGTGTTGTACTGCTGATCTGCAGTTGAGGAGCATGCACGATAGAGAACGGGGAGCCTCAGTGTTGGTGTGTTCTGAATGTATAGACGTGTATAGAGCAGGGGGTCTTGGCGAGCTGGCAGGTCTAGGGATTCTGTTTGTGCTCACTATAACAGGGACTGCAAAAGGGGCCGTGTTCTGGCTTATTGCGAGGTACGAGTCGTTGATCTCCTCTGCTTCTCGTTCTGAGATAGGGCAGAGAGTTCGGCTAAGTCGATGAGCCTGATTCCTCATAGGGTTGGTGGGCCATGGTGTACCAGGTGGGGTCATGGACGAGGTTGTATGGGGGGAAGGTGTGAAGCTACCCTGATTGTGTGAGCAAGGTGGCTTAATCCGGTAGGGGAGGTCTTGTTGTAGGTGTATGATATCTGCCGCTAGGGAGTCTATTTTCTGCTCCATTCGGGTCAGTAAGTGGGTAAGTGCGCTGAAAGGGCATAATGCTTTCATCTGTGGCAGTGTATGACTAGAGTCAGTGGAAGGAGAGAGTAGTAGGTTGTGTGATTGAGAGGCATCATTGGGATTAGGAGTGGGGATAGATTGGATGTGAGGAGTCGGGTCGTTGTTGCTTCTGGTCAAGGGATTAGGTGGAGGTGTTGTGCATCTTGGGTCCAAGGGCGAGGACTGAGCAATGTTTAGGCTGTGGGCTGTTTGGGTATGTGGCGGTGGGTCGGGGGCGGGTGCGTGTGCAGTGGTTTGAGGGGGGTCAGTGTCCAAGGGCTTATCGGTGGCGTTGGATATGGAGATGATTTGGGTAGGTGGCAGTAGTGGCAGTAGTGGAGTTGGGGATAGTTTGCGAGGGAAGAGTCGGGATTCCTGAAGTCGAGGGGGGGGTATCTGTAGTGAGTTCAGTAAAGGAAAGATTGTCGATTGAGTCAGATCTGCTTGGCTCAGGATCCACCTTGTGGTGTTTCATAACTGTGCGTTTGCTGGACCTGGTGGTATCGGTTGGAGCCATTGTAATGGGTGTTTGACGGCGGAGTGTGATGATAGGGGTAGTGAGGTTATAATTAGTGATGGTGGATGTCCATGAGTTGTGATGTGGGTCGTCTAGGGTGGGAGATTGGGTTGGTTCAGGGTTAGCTGTCAGGGTGGGAGGGGATATGGGAGATTGGGTTTGGTGGTCCTGAAGAGTTGGAGAGGAGAGTAATGTTGGGAAGTGTCGATCAAAAGTGGTGAGGTGCGGGTCCGTGGCCTGTATCAGAATGTTTCCTGTTCTGAAGATGGAGCTTGTGAGTTCCCCTTTAAAGGTAGGGGAGACAGTAGTGGAGATTTTTTCGCCATAGGGAATGTTTACTGACTTGGCGACTTTAAAGTAAAGAGGGAAGGTGTTTTTCCACTTAGTTGGGCGATTTGTGTAGAAAATGAAGTTAGTTTTCGTCTTGCCATTAGTCACGGTGTGGTAGTTGTCTACAATAAGTGTTTCTGGGTGTTGTTTTAAGGTTATGTGTTTTAGGTTCTTTTTAGCATTGCTGGTCAGATTATCTGGGTTATTTATGGACCATGAGTTGGGTCCGTAGCGCACGAGTTTAGAGTTCCGGGTGGGGTTTGGCGGGGGCATAGTTAATGACTGAGGGTTCGGCTCTAAACGAATCGGTGGGAGGAGAAGTTAGTTGTGCATTTGCGTCTTGTTGCGGTGTATGGTTGGTCTAGATAATGAGGGAATGCCCATTACTGATTTAGTCTCTTTACTAGAAGCGCTGTTGGTTAAAAGGCAGTAGCATTCCACGGTCCTGTCTCACAATGCCAGCATATCCAGGAAGCCTTTGTATCTTAATTTTAGTTCCCGTGTAGGAGCTCTAAGCTTGACCACACAAACAGGCAGTGTGGATCCGAGGACCTGTAGTATAAGCTAGCAGAAAGCCAGGTATCCTGCATTTCTTCTTGTGGCCACCAGATTGAGCTCTAGGCTCACTCAAGAGGACAGGGTCTCCTGGCTAGGGTGCGGGAGACAACGAAAAGACAGTAGTGGACGAGAGGATGACAAGATGGCTGGGGGGGAGGGAGAGTGGAGTGGTCTTCCCAAAATGGCTGAGGACGAAAAGAAGTTGGAAGCCATATCATGGGAGCATATTCCCGGCAGTGGGGAGGGCTGTCTCACCTTGATATTTTACATGGAGGTCCTCTTGTCCTCACTTTTTGTCATTAATTACGTATGATTCAGTGCTGTGTCAGTTCCCTACACATTTACGACCAGCCGGGACTCTCATATGGAGCAGGATAATGGTAGAGCCCAGCGCGGCATCGTGAGCTCTTTTTAGACTTCCCGGGTCAGGTGGTGAGAGGTGTGTGAGGGTGGATCCAGCGCCATTCCTGTGCGCTCGATCCGCTTCAGCCTCCTTCTTCTCCCCTGTTCTCGTCTCGTTCCCTGTTCATCAGCTGAGGGCGAGGGGGCGCAGGCGAGCCCCCCACTGCGAGCGGCAACGGGAGTTCTCTTCAACTTCCCGTGCCTGGTGCTGCCGTACGTGGTCCTCGCTCCTCTCTATCCCCGCACCTCCGTCCTGCCTCTGGGGTCTCCAGGGAGCCGAGGCACACCGGGGTTGCCCTGACCCAGCAGCGCGACCCTTCCTACTCCTCACCCCAATAGTCGTGCCTCAAAAGCTGCCTTGGGTGGGCTCAATGGCGCTGGTGGGAACAACGTGAATTCCTATGAGGTCGCGCAATGTAGATTTCTCGTCCGTTGCGGAGCCGCTGCTGAACCGGGACAGCCCTCTCTCAGCGGCGCGACCCCTCCGACACCCTCTTCGACCGCCGCACCTCAGAGCTGCCTCGGGAGGGCTCTTCTGATCCGATGAGGCGACCACGGCAGCACAAAGTCAATTGCTTGTCTGTTTCGATTCTCCTTCCACGGCAAGAAATCGCCGCTACATTTGTGGAGCATCCATTGCGGTGAATCCGATTGTTGCGTGGCCTTAGACATGGGGAAACCCGGGATTTTCGCCGAAGGCGATCCCGTCCCTCAGGAGGTCATCTTGGAGCACCTCCTCTGGCGGCCATCTTCCCAGTGTTTCATCCAGATGTGAGAAGTGAGAGCAGAAGTGGGGGGGGGGGGGTCAGAGGTGAGATGCTGCAGGGGGTAGAGTGGAACCAGAGGTGAAATGGGACATCCGGGGAGGGGGACAGAGGTGTGACGCAACAGTGGTGCAAAGGTTGGTAGAAGTGACACAGCCCCACAGGGAGGGTGCCCAACATGAGATGGGACAGTGGGTAGAGGTGGGCCCTAGGAGATAGGGAGCTAATGCTGGGAGGGGCTTCAGAGGGTCAGCAGAGCAGCGATGAGGGGACATGAGCCTTGGGATACAGCTTTTGGGAGTGGGCCGGATATGACACTGTGCTATGGGATGTGAACTTGAGTTGTGAAGGCGCTACTAGGGGAGGTGTTCCAGAAGTTAGACAAGGCTGCGGGAGCAGGGGTAGAGCTGACAAGTGGGACACTAGTTGTGAGATACAGTAAGGGAGCAGACCTACCAACTTAAAAATATATTTTGCCGTATGAAGAGGGATGGGGCTTTGTAGGGGGCAAGCCTCGTCCTGAGAATTGCCTAAGAGGCACTTCTGACCCCTCTCCCTACCAACCAATCTCCTCTCAAAAAAAAAGTTTGCTGAGGCTGTTGCTGATGTCCTTGTGTGTTTTATCACCTCTTAATGGACATCGACTCTTCAGAGGTTCATAAAACGAGCTGGAAACTCTCTGTGCAGTTGTTCCCAGCTCATCTTCCCTGCCGTCGTGCAATATCTGCTGCCCTCTGGGTGACCGTGTGAAGGGAACCGATATTGTCTGACACACGGTGGCACCGTGTGAGTTGCCCTGTCGGAGGCAGTGTCTGAGGAAGTGAGGTTAAAAGTAAGAGAAGACAAAAGGGAGAAGGGTTCAGAGATGACTTGAGACTGTGCAGTGAGGGACCCTTTGTAAGACTGGGCAGCAAGGGGTGAAGGGACAAGATGTGACAGAGGGCTGCGAGTGTATGGAGCAGGAATGAAATGCAAAAGTAGGCGGAAGGTGGTCAGGGTGAGAGAACCAGATTTGTGACGAGGATACATGTGTAGGGATGTCAGAGGTGACAAGCAGGGGAGGACCATAGGTGAAAGGGGAGAGTGGAGCCAGAAGTGAGATACTACAACAGTGGGTGAGGGATGGCAGAGATGACAGAGTAGTGGGTGGGGGGTGTCCAGAAGCGAAATAGTGCATATTGGGAGTATGCCAGGGCTGAGATTGAAGAGAGGGGCAAGATGTGGAAGCGGTGAAACGTGACCGCAGGGGAGGGAGGCCAGAGGTAAGGCCATGCTGATGAGCGAGGGGGAATTGAGATAACATGAGATAACGCTTGCTCGCTACACACCATGTGGGGCTGGTCTCACTTTTACTTTGTTCTCTCTGATTCACTACGCGTGTCTATTTTTGGTGCTCTCTGAAAGAATGTCTATGGGTACATATGACTGGGTGGGTAACCTGGTGCTCTTTAAGGTCATCATCTACTATTTACTGTGCTTTGAAAGTTGATACAATTGAATATGTAATGAAAAATGTGCTGTAAAATTCACCATTTTGGTCTGTCTTTTTCCAAAATTTTCTTGGGGGGAGAACCCGACCAAACCCCCCTAGTAGTGGTTGGGCTCACACGCTGCGCTCGACCGCTACGTGCCGGACAAGGGCTGGTCTGGCAAAATTTGCCAGGGCTGCTTTCGGTTCCCAGTGCGGCCCTGATGATATTGTAAATAACGGATGCTTTTCCACCGTTAAATTTCAGCAGATGTGATGTGCTCAAATTTAACAGAAATTAAAGAATTTAACACATCCGATAATTATTAGATATGTTAAATACCTCCCAACTCGTAATTCCGAACTGTTGTAAGCAGGGGTTTACTCACGGGTCAGAATACAACGAATGATTTGCAATCAGGCCCCTACTGACGTCCAGGGTGTGCAGCACTCTTTTGACTGCAATGGAGGGACATTGGGGAAAAAAGTGCTCAGTATCACTGGCTTATTCAGGTAAAATACAGTAGGAACTTTAGGAATAAAATGAAGGCTGATGCTTACTGGGACTGTCTTTGCAAATCTGCAATAATAGTTGCTTTACTGTGAAGCCTATATTTCACTAACCCTCCCTGCTGATGATAACACTAGCAGAGCCATGATCGTCCAAGATATGTACTTTTTCCTTGCTTTTGTAGATTGCCTCAAACGGGCTTCCCATCAGTTGTGAGAGGACAGTGTTTAGTTGACATAAAATTGGAGGGCGCCTCACAGACATAAAATGTGGAAGAGTAATTTGATGAGCTCCCTGATCAGCCGTTCAGTGAAGGTTTGTCTGAATGCCTAAGAAAACGGAATATTGCTGCAATATGGATCTTGAAAAACAATATCTAGTACCTAACTTTGCTAATATAAGCAAATATCGGAGGATCTGGTGTGACACTACTGTAATGAATGAAGGTTGTGGTCTGTATGTTTATGTTATGTTATTTTAATAATGCGCACGACTCACCCTGGCAGGGGTATCTCGGTGCAGCATTGAACTCAGGCAAGGAGGCAACAACTAGTTTAGATACAGCACAGTCTTAAGAAGTTTTCTGAATTTTAGGTGATCTGTGCATTTCCGTAAGTGTAAGAGATAGTTTGTTCCAGTACCAGTGGGCCAAGTAGGAAAAAGATCTACCACGCAATGGGATTTCCTGATTCAAGGAATAGTGAAAAAGGATTTGTCCGTGGATCTTAAGAGTCTGCTTGACTGGTAAGGTGTAAGCTTCGCAGCAAGAAAACTCGGTCCTATGCTGTTCAGCAATTTATGAGTTATAAAGCAGATCTTGAAAATTATTCTTTTACGCATGGGGAGCCAGTGAAGCGAGCGTAAAAGGGGTGTAGAGGCCGCCCTGGGAGGGAGATTTTGGATGAGGTGAGCCACCGTATTTTAGACCACTTGAAGTTTGGTAAGTAGTGTCTCATTGGTAGCGGCCAGTAGGACGTTACAATAGTCCAGGCGGCTAATAACCAACGCTTTCACCAAAGGTATGCACACAGAAAGTGGAAGTAAAGGAAAGACTCTTCTCAGCAGACGCATCATGTGAAAGCAGGTGCCAGTGGTAGCCACTACCTGATCTTTCATGGTCAGCGTTTATTCTAAGCAAATGCCCTGATTTTTTACTGTCACTTTAGGGGTAGGTGCTGCACCTAGTTCTGAAGGCCATCAGTCAGGGGGCCAGAGCAGTTGGGCTCTGCCAAAAAGCATGATCTCTGTTTTGCTGGAATTCAGTTGGTGAAAATTATCGGTCTTCCAAGAAGAGTTGGCTTTCATCCCGGCTGCAAAAGGAGCTTTCATATTATGGAGGTCTTTATCAAAAGAGATAAGAAGCTGAGTGTCATCAGCATAAGAAAGAGGTTTGAAACCAAAAGCTCTGATGGTTTCGGCAAGGGGGCTACATAGATATTAACCAGTGTAGGGCTAAGACATGAGCCCTGGGGCACCCCCTTGTCGAGCTCTGTGGTGCGTGATCTAAAAGGACCTAGGTTGATGGTCTGGGTTCTGTGCGATAGAAAGCTTGTGAACCATTGCAGAGCCATGCCACAAATTCCTATTGTCTTTAGCCTCAGAAGCAATCTATGGTCAGACACTGTGTCAAATGCTGCTAACAGGCCAAGCAGCATAAGCAGCGACAACTTATTTTCATCCAGAAAGCACCTAATGTAATCCGTAACAGCAATAAGCACAGTTTCAGTGCTGTGCATGGGTCTGAACCCGGATTGAGAGTGGTCCAGAATCCTATTAGATTCTAGAAACTTCATAAGCTGGCTATTGATTTGTCCATCCAGTAGTTTACTCAATAAGGGAAGCAGCGAGATAGGGTGATAATTGGACAGGCCTGTGGCTGGAAGATTAGCCTTCCAAGGGATGACCTGAGTGGCTTTCCAAGCTAGAGAATTTTTCCGCGAGCTGATCAAAAAGTTGAGTAAGAAGCAAATGACCGGGGCGAGCTGGTTGGACAGAGCTGCTAAGACTCTGGCTGGAGCAATGTCCAGGGGAGACCCTGATTTGGCTGCTTTCAGTGCTTTACAAACGGAGTCTGGCCTAAGAGGAATGAAATTCTCTAGTGTGCAGGTACGATCAGCAGTTGAGAGGCTAATATTGTACTCTACACCAGAAGAAGAAGAATTTCCGCTTCACTCTGTATGCATAATTAGTGGACAAGGAGCTGGCCTTCTGCATTTGTCTGGGATGACTAGGTGTTGAAATTCATTATGCTCAAGAGCCATGATGGGTCAACATGTAGAACTTGGCCATTGTTCGAAAGAGTAGAACTGCCACTGGGGTTAGCCATATTTGTGGTGCTTCTGATAGGAGAAAGAGCTACATGAACCAATATTGCCTGTATTGTGCTGGGGCTACTGAGATTAGATGGCAGGGTTCATATCTCATCTTGTACAGCACTATCGGGATGAGGGGAAGCAGAGGAAAAGCATAGGAAAATGTCCATGCTATTGAAAACCACGACTGTGACACAGTAACAGCATTTGCAGTTGATGTTGGTAGTGAAGAAATCAAGATTTGGCTTGCTCAGGTATTGAAAGATCTTATTCAATTGGGTTTTTTAAAACTCCCACTTGTTGCACTCTTCTGCACAGTGGCTGAGTGTGTCCCCCCATTCGTTGATTCGGCGGACACACCTTGCAAGTGCTCTGACGTAAACAAGACTTGGTGCTGAATAGCCCAGTTATAAAACATCTGCAGTGCCAGTGAGAAAACATACCGCCATGTTCCTCCCTGTTTCTCTATATAAAGCACAGAGGTTGTGTTATCCATATGAACCAGGACCTGGGGGGTCTTCATTCTTGAGAGGAATGACCATAAGCCCAGTCTGATGTCTTGAAGTTTTACCAAGTTTATATTAAGGCTAATCCTGTAACCATGATTTGTGGTCATCACAAGGTTTGCAGTGTACCAATGGAACTAGAGTTCTATGTTTGTATTTTGTCTTTGAGTCCACCAAGGCAAAACTGCTTTCCTGTTTTGCGTGCTGGTAATCTTGTAAAGAAACGAGCCTGTAGCCTGTGTCAATTGGCTGTCTAATTCCTTCTGCAAGCGACAGAATAGTATCAGAGGGATGCAAGATGACATAATTTCCAGGAAGCATTTGAAATGGCGAACGATGGGCAAAAACAAGTAAACACTGTCCTTTGAAAGGAATATGTTCCCTTTGTTGGTGCCCAGGATTCCAGTAACTGTATTTGTCTACAGTAAATCAGCAATGATCTTCTTTGGTTGTTGAAAAGACTCACCTTTCTAGGTCAAGCCTGGGCAGCGCATGCGCTGCGAGGCAAGCAGTATTGGAATATGTACTTGAAGCCCCGCCCACTCTCCGCCCATATTCGTCATTGGCTTGTGTCATTGTTCTTCTTAAATGCTGGCTTCTGTTTCCTTGATAGGCTTGTTAGTCCCTCCTTAGTACCGCTTTGTCTTCATTTGTAACCCCCCCATGTGGACTGGCCCTTTTACTTCGGTTGTTTCACGTATGTCTTATTTAGTCTGTAAGCACTATTTTCTTTAATGAGTTTCTCCTACTGCAGGCACGACATGCTTTTCTGCACCATTCAACGCGCCATGCGCGCTTTCACTTTTTTTTTTTTTTTTTTTCAAAAACCTTTATTGAAAAGTAGAAAGGTCACATCCACAGCGTTCTGCCTACATCCCAATCGGGCCGGCAGCGCGGTTGTAAATGCCAGCCAAAGGCTGAACCGGGGGAAGCACACAGCATGCCGCCTACAACCACTTCGGGCCGGCCGCGTCGGGGGAAATGACCAGCATTAGGGCAGCAGAGCATTTTCATACAGAATTTAGCAAGCAATAGTTGTGTAAGAGGCTCAACCCTGCCAGTGGAGAGGAACCTTAGTTTTGGCCGGGAAAGCGGTACGGAGCCCACTAGTGGAGAGCTGTAGCAGAACAGGGGTGTTCAGGCGAATTGATAGTGTGCCATATGCTGTAGACAGCAGAATGCATGGGAGAGGGAAGGGTAGTAGGCCCAGTAGTCTGGAGCGAGCAAGGGCTGAGGGTTGATGGTTGAGATCTGGGAGGATTACGTACTATTTCCCATCCGTTCTTCCAGCTTCCAGTGAGTGATGGATAGAGGCAGGGGGGCACTCTCCTACCGACAGTGAGGGCCCAAAACTGAGCGTATTGGATTGGCACTGGCTAGTCGGAGACCGACCACCCTAAGCTGCCTCGGCCAGCAAAAGCCTGCGGCGTCGGTCGAGGGGTGCCATGATGAGGGGCATGGGTGCTGGCCCGCGGGGAGATTAAGCAATGATGTGACCAAGAAGAGATAGAGAAGAATGAGAGAAGGAAGAAGGAAGAGCAGATCAACCTGGAATAGATATAGAAAAGAGTTGAGTAGAAGGCAGCTCTCTGGACAGCTGGAGGGAGGGGAGAGGAGGGACCGGGAGGCGTAAAGGCCTCTCCATGGATTAAGCGGTCTTGGCCTTGGTGAGCGGCAGGGTCGGAAAGGTCTAGGAGCAGGTCTAATCAGGAAGAGTCAGCGTCGTGAGTGTCCCCTCTGGGTAGTAGTGGGTCAGCGAAGAGTTGTAGGGCGCGCAGGCGAGGAGGTACATATCGAGCGTGCTCCAACCGTGTCAGGTACTGGATCAAGGGTTGCCAAGTGCGTTGAAATTTAGCGTCCGTATGCGCCAGTCTGTGGGTTAGGAGCTCCATCGCCATGACCTGCCATAGGCGCGTGATCCACACCGGGGCCGGAGGGGTACACGCCTTTTTCCAGTGCAACGCGATGACCTGTTTCGCAGCAGTGAGCATGTGGAAAATCAGGCGCCAGTCCGCAGGTTTCATGGCTTTAAGAGTGGTGGGACGGAGGCCTAGAATAATAACTCCTGGTTCATTAGGCAGAGGATAACCCACCACTGCTTTAACGTGGTCCAAAATTTCCGCCCAGTACGGCATGACTAGTGGGCAGACCCACCAAATGTGGAGGAAGGAGCCCCGAGATGTCGAGCATCGCCAGCAAACAGGCGCATATCCAGGGAACATTCGCTGGAGGCGGAGGGGGGTATAGTACCAGCGCGTCATAATTTTGTATGCGGACTCCTGCTGTGCTAAGGATTTAAAAATGAGTTGAATGTCCCGCCAGAGCTGCGCCCACCGGCCGGGAGGAATATCCGCCTCAATGTCCCTCTGCCATTGGCATTGATGTGTGGGGTGAAATCGCCTGGGAGGTTTGCAGGACCTTGTAGGTCCGAGAGATCAGTCCCCTAGATCCGTCGAACGACCGAACCAGGAGTTCAAAATGCGTAAGCTGGCGCGTAGCTCCCTCCGTATACGATGGGGCCCGCAGCCAGTGGCGGATTTGGAAGTATTCCAGCCGCGCATTTTTGGGGAGATTAAAGTCTTCCCGGCATCGTTCGAAGGATTTGAAGAACCCAGCCTCAAAAAGCTGTTCTATGATGCGACACTCGCCTGCCGCCCAGGCCGGAAAGTCTGGTGGGCGGGAAGCCGGCTGGAAGTCTGCGTTAAGCGACACCGGTGTGAGGGGAGAGGGAAAGGTAGTAAGGCCTCGGGGGGTCGCGATTCTGTCCCAGATCTCCAACACCGTGCGCGTAGGGATAGCGATATAAGCACTAGGGTGCCGAGCATTTTTACCTAACCAGGCCAGGTCCCAAAGCGGGCGGCATGCCGCGGCACGGTCCATGTCGAACCAGTGCTTTTCGCTAGCTCGCACCGACCACTCCGAGATATACCTCAGATCGGAAGCCCAATAGTAGGCCATAAAGTCAGGGCAGGCTAAGCCCCCCCGGTCTCTTGGTAGCATCAGAACCTTGGTCGACAGACGCGGTCGTCCCCCACCCCAGATGAAGGCGACTATTTCTCTCTGGCGGCCCAAGATATCCTTATGCGGGATTGGCGTGGGGAGTGCCTGAAAAAGATATAAAACCTTCGGCAGAAGGGTCATCTTGACCGCATTGAGGCGCCAGACAGGGGCAGTGATTTCCAGCGGCGGAGGTCTGTTCGTATGGAAGTTCTGCAGGCCGGCCAGTTAGCCTGCGTCCAGGTGGTAAGGTCAGCTGTGATGTTAATACCCAGGTAGCGTATAGAAGTGGGGGCCCACCGGAAGGGATTGATGGCCTGCAAGTCTTCCAACTGCCAAGAGGGAAGAGTTAGATTGAACGCGCTCGATTAAGGGAGGTTAACTCTAAGGCCCGACACCAGCACGAACTGAGAGAGGAGATCCAGGAGCGTCGGAAGAGAGGTTGCGGGCTCTGTGAGCATCAAAAGAAGGTCGTCCGCAAAGAGGGCCATCTTATGATCCACCCCCCCCATGCGGACACCCCGGATATCTGCCGACTGTCGGATAGCTATTGCCAAGGGTTCCACCGCCAGAGCGAAAAGCAGCGGCGAGAGTGGGCACCCTTGGCGGGTGCCCCTGCTGATGGGGAAAGACGGGGTCAAGGTGCCGTTAACACGAATGCGCGCGGAGGGGGCCGCATACGGTGCCATAATGTGAGCGACCATGAGCGGCCCGAGGCCTATGCGGGGGAGGACCGCCCGAAGAAAAGACCAGTCGACCCGGTCGAAGGCTTTTTCCGCGTCGAGTGAAAGAAGAAAGGCAGGGATTCCGTGGTGCCGGACCTTCTGTACCAGGTGTGCTACACGGCGTAAGTTACCCGCCCCCTGACGCTCGTGGATAAAGCCCACTTGGTCGGGGTCTATCAGGCCCGGTAGGAAGGGCGCCAGGCGTTGCGCCAGTATCTTGGTGTAGATTTTAGCGTCTACATTAAGTAGAGATATTGGGCGAAATGATGCGCAGGCGGTAGGGTCTTTCCCGGGTTTCGGGATCAGCACAATCTCTGCCTCAGCCATCGTTGGGGTGACGGATCCAGCCTCGACGAAAGAGTTAAAAAGGCGCAGCAGGGGGTCCTGAAGTTCCGGAAGAAAGAGACGGTAAAATGCCAGCGTGAGCCCATCGGGGCCCGGTGATTTTCCAGTCGGCATACTCTTCAAAGCTTTCGAAAGCGCCATCCGCTGTGATGCGCCCTTCCAGTTGGTCCCGGTAGTGGGGGGTTAATGGCGTCCAGTCGCAGGAGTCCAGGAAAGGTGCTACGCGATCGGGACAGACATCGCCCGCGCTGTATAAAGTAGAGAAGAACGCACTGAATTCCATCTGTTTGTCTCGCTCCGAGATAGCCCACCCTCCCCCTGGTCTGGCAATTCGGGCAATGTGGTTGCGGGATATCTGAAGGCGGAGACGGCGCGCCAACATAGGGCCCACCTTGTTACCTCCCCCGTAAAACTTCTGTTTCAGTGCAAGGAGTGAGCTTTCCGCCTTGTTCACGCGGAGGGCTTTGAGTTGGCCCCGAAGAGATGCGAGTTTCTTTTTCGCAGGCAGTGAAGGCGCTGAGTGCGTTAGTCTTTCTAGTGTTTTAATGTCACGGCCAAGGTTATCCTCCACTAATCTGGCCTCCCGCCTTCGGGCTATGGAGATAGAGGTGATGGTGCCCCGAATCGTGGCCTTAAAATCATCCCATAGAAGGGGGATAGGGGTGTCCGGGAGGTCATTGTGGGTAAAATAGGACTGGATGGCTTGCTTCAGTTCAGCTACGTCAACTGGGTCACACAGGACCTGGGGAGGAAGACGCCACCGGGGAACAGATCCCGGTGGTCTGCCTAGTCCAAATAAAATAATTTCTAGGTGCGCGTGATCCGAAATCGAGATATCCGAGATCGCCGCGGAGTCTAGAGACCGAGCAAGTGATTGGGAGATGAAGAAGAAATCAATACGGGAGTAAGACCGGTGAACATGAGAATAAAAGGAATAGTCCCGAGCATCAGGTTCCCGGTACCGCCAAGCGTCCACAAGACCCAGGGCAGTTATGTCGTGCTTAAGCGTTGCAGACATGGCTCCCGTACTCTGATACAGGGAGGTAGTGCGGTCTAATCCAGGGTCCCACACCAAGTTAAAATCCCCTCCGAGGATGACTGGGTCTGCCTCCTGGGAGAGGCGTAGCCGGAGGAGATCCCGAAGGAAAGTGTCCTGCGCTTGATTAGGGGCGTAGACGTTGAGTAGGATAAGGGGTTTGCCTTGAATCGTGACCGTCAGTTTAAGGTATCGCCCCTCCCCATTGCGTGTGGTGCGGACGATCTGCACTGGAATGCCAGACTTGAACATAATCGCCACACCCGCAGTCTTTGTCTGTGCTGAGGCCCATGCTTGCAGGGGATACCTAGGGTGGCGCATGCGGGAGGAGTCTCCGCGGAGAAGGTGAGTTTCCTGCAAGAAGATAACATCGGGGTCGTTTAAAAGGAGGTATCTCCAGATTTGCCGCCTCTTGTTTGGTGAATTTAAGCCCCGAACATTAAGGGATAAGCATTTAAGATGTATCATTGATCAAATAGGGTGGAGCACGCTCGAATGCAGTCCCGTCCCCTCCTCCCTCCCGCGCTGTAGATAGGTGTCGCCCTGTGTATGAGCATCTGACCAATTGTTGTGAAACGCGTCCAGTCCCATCCCCCCTTGTACAGACATACGGTGCTTCTACCATTCCCAGGTGCTCGTGCCGGAAGGTCAGACCAACGCCTCGCAAACAGAACCCCTCCCTGCAGAGCCAGCGAGCTGAAAAGAAAAGAGAGCGAGGGGAGCAAGAGGGAGAGTCAGAGAGAATAGAGAACAACCAGCAACCAGGTGGCCAACGGGGCCCAAAGGGTCCTGTCCAGTCCTGGAGCGGCCCAGTGGTGAGAACCAGGGCGGCTCTGAGGAAGTCACTCCTCTTGAGGACTAAGGACATGGCGGGGGGGGGAACCGTGGAATCCAAGGATAAGGGACCGCAGCCGTCCCCCGGAGGTCGACCCGCTCACCCCATCGTGGTGGGGGTGCGGAGACCCTGCAGAATCCCAGATCGGGACCTGCGCAGGATAGGGTATTGTTAGTGTGAGCCCGGGCGTGATTAAGGCCAAAGCCCCAGTCAGAGGCCCCGCTAGGGTCTAGCCGAGCATGAGAGCAGATATTGGCAGGGGGAACAAATCCCAGCGCGGCCGGGGCACAGTATGAAGGTGGCCACTTTACCCAGGTGCATTAAAGAGAGGAGAGTCTAGAGGCCCAGAGGCTGGGGACGAGCGCGACAGGTGTACATGATCAACCTACGCCCGCGGGGCTCTGCGGCCCGAGAGATCAGCTAGGGGAAGACTAGGCACAGGTGCCTGCACTAGAAAACCAAACAGACCCAGGGCAATAAGCGACTGCCCAGAAATATCTCCATTTATCGGGTTGGGACTCGGGGTGGAGATACCAGAAGAGCAAACATTAGCAATCAAACAACGAGAATGCAGGGTCTGAACCATGAAAAGTCCCTGAGGTCAAACAGTGCATATAACGTAAACCATAGCAATCATCATTTAAGCACTTAACTGTCGTCCGAGGGCTGCTTTGTCAAGAGAGGCTGATCCAGGCGCCCCCAGAAGTTCATGAGGTTCTCAAGATGTCGTCTCAGAGGAGGGAAGAAAACCAAAGAGCAGTTGCTTCAGTTGGGGGCAGGACCACAGGAAGGGCCAGGTGTTCTCAGTGGGCCCCACTCACTGCGTTTTATGTAGGAGGGCCGGGTGGCCGCCCCGCCAGCGGTCTTGAGTCCATCCCGGCTGAAGGGGTCACGGGGACAGCGATCAGTCTCC
Source organism: Calotriton arnoldi (assembly GCA_963921515.1). Taxonomy (NCBI): domain Eukaryota; kingdom Metazoa; phylum Chordata; class Amphibia; order Caudata; family Salamandridae; genus Calotriton; species Calotriton arnoldi. Next base: position 71,650 of record CAWUFW010010492.1, read on the forward strand.
AATAACTAGATCGGAAGGTTGGGGGGGATCGAGGACAGGTCCCCTCTCCGGCGACCATTGAGGTTCTTCCATTGCCTTTAGATGGCGGATAATGTCCTGCTTGGCTTGGCTAGATGACGAGTTGGCTACGGAGGATCCAGAACCCTGACGTTTCACCCGTGCCCATTCAGGGCGCAGTGAGATCTGAGAGGCCGAGTCTGCGGGAGAGGGGGAGGCAGGCCGTGATTCTGAGGGAATCCGGAGTAGCTGTAGAGCCTCCCGCAGGGAGCGCAGGGATCGTCGCCGCCCCTCCCAGTGGAAAATCAGAGCGAAGGGGTGTCCCCACTGGTATTTGACGTTAGCCGCCTTTAGCTTAGTCGTTACGGGCCGAAAGTCCCGACGGCGGCGCAGTGTAAGCGGGGAGAGGTCCTGGAAGATCTGGATGGTGTGGCCGCCATATACCAGTTTTTCGACCGCCCGGGACGCCTTGAGTATTGCCTCCTTCTCCACGTAAAGTGGACTCTGGTCAGGATGTCCGGGGTCAGATTGGGGTTGCCTCGCGGGGTGCGACTCGATGAGCGCGATCCAACGTTGGCAGGGAGATGTCGTCGTCCCCTCGGACAGCATGAAGAAGGTCAGCAACATATTGCATGGTGTCCGCTCCTTCCGCCCCCCGCGGCACTCCCCGAATGCGGAGATTGTTCCGGCGGCTTCGATTTTCCAAATCTTCCTGTTTGATTTGGAGTTCTACGTTTTGCTCCTCCAACGCCAGGACCCTGAGGCGGCGATCCTCGTGGTCTTCCGTACGGGAGTCAACAGTGCGCTCAAGGTCGTCAACGCGGTTGCCTAGGTCCGTGACATCGCAGCGTACATCACTTAAGTAGGTCTTGACCTCCGATTTAAGAGATGATATCTCCGATTTGATTTCCTGGAGGAAAGTAGCTAGGACCGCTTGGGTGATGGCTCCCTGTTCAGGGGTCGCAAGGGAGGAGGCCATCTCGGAGGACTCCGGCGGAGGCGTCGGGGCTCGCCTACCCCACAGTGCCTTAACTGAAGTGTCTTTGGATGCGGTGTGCGATGTTGTCTTTCCCGCCCTAGGCCTAGTCATGCTGTAGGCGCAGGAGATAGTGCGGGCTCTGCAATCTCTTCCCCACCTATCAACAAGGGCCACGTCTACCGTGCGCGGGCAAACCCTCAGGGCTGGTCCGGAGGCAAGGAGCGGCAGTCACAGCCGAGGACAGGCCAACCGTGGAGCAAGGGCGTCCGCTTGCACTTTTCAATTGCGGTGTCTCAGAGAGTCCGGGCCCCCCCAAGCTAGAGATTCCAAGCAGAAGAGCCCCCCGGGATGGAGCGGCTGCTACCGATGGCCCTATGTCCCTGCCGCTGCACAACAGGACAGCAGTGGATCTTATGTGCCTCCAGGGGCCCGAGGCGTCACCTCAGTCTGAAGAGATTCCCCAAGTCCAAATAATATTTCCCCACCGGGTGGACACGGGGAAGGCTGAAGCTTGGGTCAAGGAGGCTGACAGTCTCAGTCTATGCAGCCCTCAGCTATGCCAGGCGGGGTAGGCCATGCCGCAGGGCCCTCTCGGATCAGTGGGGGGATGGGGCATCCTCCGCTACATTTGCCCAGGTCGTGGATCCCGGGGTCCGTCACCCTCCACCTCACCTCTGGAGCGTCGCAAGGGCCACACCGGGCCCCGCCGGTAGATCTCCCGGTCCAGCTGCACTATGCTCGTATACCAGGCTTCAGTCTTTCACCGCCGGATGGCAGATCGGGTCGTCGCGTTGCTTTTGCGCCGTGTCCCAGGGACGGCGCGGATCAAGGGGGCCCACAACTATGCTGATTTTCGGCGCTCGCCTTCCGCCTGTCTCATGGCGTGCGCCGACCCAGCAGGAATCGCAGGGGAGCACCCGTTCTGGCTGTTGCGTTTACCAGGCCCCTGCCGTCCAGTCAAAATGGCGGGCTGGCTCTCCCCGCCGGCGTCTCGCCCTGACCCCGAGGGCTGTAGCTGCAGTGTTGCCCCCACGGCAGGGCCAACGGCTCCCTCAGCACCTCTCCCGGCTCCCAGCCCCTGGAGGGGCTGCCAGCGCTCCACCTCTCGGCCCAGCCGCGCCAGTCAGGCCCCCGACCGCGCCGCTTTCACAAGATGGCGGCCGGGGCCTCTATTCCGTCCTTTCGCCCGGGCTTAGGGCGAATTCCATGCAGTGTGAACCCCACCGCTGGTCCGGGGCCGCCGCCGATCCACTGCTTATGGTGGGGGGGACATAGGATGCTCCCCCGTGCTATAGGGCGCCCCAGAAGTGCCTTAGGCCGACCCCGGAGGACGGAGCTCAGACGGCATACGTCCTACTCCATCGGAGTCCAGGCCACGCCCCCGCTTTCACTTTTAAAGCAGCCGGGGACAATTGCTGCTGCTTCTTTCAATGAAATAGGTCTCACATTTAGGAGAGTTTGAGCTATTGGCATTATAAATTACCTTATAAAGACCTTTTGCATTGCAAATATTGTATTATTGTCTCTCCATTCCCACCAACACTACTGGATGCTGTTTATTTTAAATTTACATTGCTTAGATCATTAAGTGAGCCTATGCCGAGGCTCGAACACTGGTTCCCTGCTCCCGAGTCAGTAGCTCTAACCGCTGAACCACATCATGCCCCACGGTTTCGCTTCAAGGAGTACCCCATACAAAGTTGAGTCATTACCGGCACTCATGAGACAAGTTAGGGCTCTGGGGGAGATGTTATCTCACGCCGGGTTGTTCTCTTTTTACAGCCTAGTTTTATTAGCATCACATGTACAGGGTCAGAATGATAATGTTATGTGAATGTAATTTCTCAGCTTCCATGACTATGTACATTTCTACACTATTTTTTTCCTGAAATGGAAAAACTCTAGGAAACACGACTCTGTTTCATGGAGTCTTTAGCATAGAAACCGAGCAGCGGTGCTGGAAGAAGGCTCAGGCTCAGCCCCCGCCCCTCCCCCTCGCACTATGCTCTGAAACCTGAGGATCAGCATAGGAGAGAGGCATGCGGCAGCCGGAAGCACAAGAAGCATTTGCAATGCAATAGGTCTCGCATTTGCGAGACTTTGAGCTATTGGCATTGTTAAATGACAACGCCTTTTATTTATGTGTTGGTTTTTAAAACATAAATAAAAGGCATTGTCATTTACAATGCAAATAGCTTAAACTCTCGCTAATGCGAGACCTATTGCATTGCAAATGCTTGTTGAAGAGCTGTAGACGATCTTGAGAAGGTGCTGTGGCAGAGAGATATGTGGCTGTCCGCCGCCCCCAAAGGGGGCCCCCCTAAAAGGGCGGCCCTTTAGTGCCATTGCGGCACAAGCCTACCCCTCGCCCTAGCTGCAGAGGGCTTCCGCCTGGAGCCCGCGGTTCGGTGGGGGTGTGGGCGTCACTTCCGGTACGCCCAGGGGGGGGGGAGGGAGGGTATGTATACCCCTCTGACCCTCCCAGCGGCCTCTTTGCCGCCAGCCTCGCCGTCGAGGAGGTCGTCCGGGTCCCTCCGTGTCGTCGTTGCGCCACATAGATTTGGGTGAGTTTACATCCTCCCCCCTAGTCACAGGGGGGGGAGGATAGCTCCTCGAGGGCTCAGGGCAGGGACGGTAGGGTTTGCGGGCGGCGGTGCCGTGCAGTGGTCGTGCTGTGGCGGTGCTCGCCCTCCCCCCCACCTCCTTTTCTGGCACGGTGTGCCAGCGTGGGTTCTCCTGCTTCTCTTCCTGCTCCCCTTTGCGGCCGGCATCGCCGTCTGAAGGGGTCATCGGGAGTGGAGCTGCGAGTCCGCAGCGGGACGAGCGGAGGGGAAGCAGGGTCCACCCGAGATGGTGAGCTTTCCTGGTCCGGAGCCCCGCCTAATAGGTTTAGATTAGTTGGGAGCCTGCATGTGAGCGTTGCTTAAACTGTGGGCGCTCGGTGGCGCTGTGTGCGTGAGGTGGAGCTGGGAGGAGTTGTGCTCCCGCGGACCGCGGTGTTCTGGCCCCACACGCCCGACGCATATTTTTACGCTCCACCATAAGCGGTTGCCTCCATCCACTGCCCCCCCTCCTACCACTCGGGGTCGCGCAGACCGGACGTGTCGTGCGGGCTCGGAGAGGCTCCCCACGTGGTTGGCGATGGGCTTGGGCCCATGCATCTCTTTGTCACCTACAATAGCTCAGTTGGTAGAGCGGAAGGCTGTAGGAGAGAAGCAGTGATCCTTAGGTCGCTGGTTCGAATCTGCTGCCAAAGATTTGCCTGACATGCAGTCTGGTAGCGCTGTGGGTGGTGGCGTGGCAGAGCGGTCTGGGGCGCTGGATTGGGGCGCCGGTCTCTTCGGAGGCGTGCGTTCGGTCCCACCGCTGCCAGTCTAGTCGATTCGCCGGGGAGTCGGGCCCGTCCCCTCACTGTGTGGACATAGACGGCCCAGTGGCGCAATGGATAGCGCATTGGACTTCTAGTGAAGTGAAGACATTCATAGGTTGTGGGTTCGGGTCCCACGAGTTGCTTTTGGCGCAGTCGGAGTTGGACCCGCGGCCGCCTGTTAGGGTCAATGTTTGCCCGCCTCCCCCGTGCGCTGGTCGGTGCCCCCGTCGAGCCAACAATTGCAGCGGTGCTCCGCCCGCTGCATCCTTGGGGCTTGTCTCGCCCTGGTGTGGACTGGCAGCGCCAGTGCCCGACCGCCCCACTCACACCCCTTTGCCGCCTGCGTTGTTTTCCACAGAGGGTGTGGAGGAGGGGCCTGCGATGCTCACTTGGCTGTCCGGGTGACGGGCAAGGGGCCGCGGGCGTGGGGCCGCGAGGGTGCGGGGGTCTGCTGGTCTGCCGGAGTCTGGGCTGCGCGTGCCGTTGGGGCCACGGTGCCAGGGAGGCACACACGGTGGAGCGGGTGTCATGGTCAGATGGGGCATGGGGTTTGAATGCTTTGGTGGGCACACGCGCATCCGGTGGGATGCATGCATCGGCGATGCAGGCGAGGCTTGGTCGGAACTGAGAGCGGGAGGCGGGCACTCCGGCTACTGCCTGAGCCCCAGCTTCGCCCTCCCCCCCCTTCCTCCACCCTGCCCAGTGGCGCATGGCGCCTGTGAACACTTGGTGTCGATCTTGCGGCGCCGATGGCCGACGTGAGGCCGAGGCGCTTGTGCTATGGGGGGGGGCTCGCGGACCGTCGGCTTTCCTGGGTTGTGCAGCCGATGGGATCTGGCCGGCTTGGGGGTGCGTTGTTGGGCACGCTGGCGCACTCAGCCTCCGGGGACCCGCGCATGCCGGCTTGGGTCGTGCTCCGCCCCGAGGTGGTTCGCGGGTGGCCGCCAGGGAAAGGCGCGCCACCCTCCCGTGCGGTGGCCACTGTTGTTATTTGTTGGATCGTATATCTGGATGTAATGACAGAAACAGCAATATACAAGTCTGGCGGCACACTATGCTAGACACAGATTTTAGCTTACATGTTTTAAGCCATGCCCTTAATTACATTGGAGCGCGGTTTTCGTTGTTGTTCTTAATGCGAGGTAGCGGTAACCTACGTATACCTGTTACTGCACAAAGCAAGCAAGTGCTTTTGTTGTGCTCTAGTTTAAGGAAAAAATCAACTACTGCCGCCAGATGGCGAACTAGTTCGACACTTCACTGGCGGCAACTCGTTCGGCAATGCATACCGCTCCAGTGTTTGGAAACAATTTGATGATGATAAATCCCCTCCTCTCACCTTTCCTCCCTAGGGCCCATGGAGCAGTGAGGCTACATTTAGTGACTTTGCTGTGCTTCTTTGTAGCTATGGTGTCTGGGGAAAAGATATGGGAATTCACTGGTTACCGGGATGTGTCACACAACGGGTTGGGGACCACTCACTTACGCTTGTTTTGTTTCTAAGCAGGTGGGACCGGACGTTTCACGCTGCTTACGCCGGATTGAGTCTTGGTGCAGAGGCACCTCGCAGGTAGAGTGGGCCCGGACGTCGAGGGGCAGCTTCGCTGGGTCGTGGCCCGGGCAAGGGCGCTGTGCAGGTAATGGGACTCACCTGCAAACCACCCCCCCCTCGCTCCCCCACACCGCAGCTAATTTTTCCCCTTCCCGCAGTTACCATGCCAATTTACAGCCGACTGCGCGGCAGGAAGGCAAGGGCGACACATCACGGTGGTCGCATGGCCTTGCGTTGGCCCCATCTAAACGAATTTATTTCCCCATCGCAGCTCATCCGGACATCCACGGTACTCGCAGCCATCCGGGGACCATTAGGACGTGATCGCAGGACAAGGGTGAAGGCAACAAACTAGTCCGTTCGATCAGGTCGCTAGAGCAGGAGCTTTGTTAAAGTAAGTACCGGGGAGGCACTGGGCGGGAAACGCGCCGGGGTCGGGGGGCCCATGGGAACGGCTGCTCTGCGGCTGGGAGGTTTCGCTGCTGACTCAGTGCTGGGACTCACCTTTGCCTTTTGTTTTAGGGCGCGGCTGGGCAGTCGGCCAGACAAAGTACAGCATGAACAGCCAAGGGACCCCCGCCCTCTTATTCTCGCAAGTCAGCTGTGTTGATGAGTCGCAACCGAGCACGTCCCAGGATTTAGTGTGGGGGACCTTTATGGCAATGGCAAAAGCCAAGGGAGTGGAATGGGCACAAGGGATGCTTGACGCCTGTGGACAGGAGGATTCCGGGGTGTCACTAGACCAACCGTCAGGAAGCCAGGCGGGACCACCCGAGCTGGCGCCTCTCAGATCAAAGCGGTCACGAAGGCCCACCAACAAAGACTTCCCTGCGGACCCCCCCCCCGGCCAAGGCCAGGGTGGTGGCTGCGCAACAGCCTCCAGCGCCGGTGGCTGCTCCTGCTAACCCTCCGCCCCCTGCCACAACGGGCGACGCGAACATTGTAAAAATCGGTAAGGCAATGGACAACATGTTGGCTTTGATGAATACATTTCAGACACGCTTGGACAGATTGGAGGCGCCCCTTTAGTTGTGGACGCAGCGCTGGTGCCCAGGGTGCCACCTTCAATTACTCAGGTTTGGGCGGGCCAGGCCGGTGGGGCATTGCCTGCAAGCGGGGCAGGCAATATGGTAGCCGCCCCAGAGGCAGGAGTGAGTGTGACGGCACCTAGGCGTAGTGCAGGGCAAGATATGGTTCCCTCCAGCGGGGAGGGACAGCAGAAGACGGCAGCGCCTTCTACCAGCAACGCTCCCGCCTCAGCGGCTCCTCCTGCTCCCTCTCCCGCCCCTGCGCCCGCTTCACCGCTGGTGCAGACCATCTCCCCCCCCCACCTGCCCACAAGTCTGTCCACCGCAAGTTTGGCCCCCCCGACGACTCCAATGGTAACAGTAGCTCCACTAGCGTCAGGGCGTTGTTCTCTGGCGTGGGAGGTGCCTCAGGCCGCCAAGGAAGGCATTTGGAGAAGGGAATGTGTGGACATCTTGACCTTACATATGCACAGCAAGGCAGGTTTAGACACCAGGAAGATGGGGGGGAAAGAGGAGGACAAGAAAGTGCCGTACCAACGCTGGCCAGACAAGACAATAGAGAATTGGGTGGAGGCCTTCACGATTCTCTCAGCAGTAGTAATGGAAAGACACCCAGAGCAGGGCCCTGCCCTGATGCAGTATTCCCACACCATCCAACAGGAGGCAAAATTGTCGGGCGGGTTAGGATGGTTTTACTATGATCAGGAGTTCTGTAAGAGGATGTCATTATGTCCGGAACTAGGGTGGGACCAAAAGGAGATCCAACTCTGGATCCAACGTATGGGTAGACCAACTACAGAGTGCAGGGAAAAGGGGGCGAAAGCGCAGAAAGGTGGTGATAATCAAGGGGCCTCCAAAAAATCTGGTAAGCGCACCTTCAAACAGCCTTTTCGAACCCAGCAAGGGGGGCAGCAACAAGGGAATAAGAGGTTCTCATCCGGCACCTGCCGGTTATACAATGCAGGATCTTGCACCTGGGGCAAAGGATGCAAATTCGCACACAACTGCAGCAAGTGTGGGGCCGCACATCCGGCCGTGTCATGCAACTCAAAACGGGATAGTCCCACCCCCCCTGGTAAACAGAACAGTTAATAACCCAGTCAGGAACACCGCCCCGGCGCCGCCCCCCGTTGCCAACCAGCCCTGGTCTCCGCTCAACCAAACTTTCCCAACAAAGGGCCTTCCCCCATCATATTGCAGAACCTCCTCCCGCTCCTGCGGCAGTACCACAACACCAAAGACAGGCTGCTTCTAGCGCAGGGGTTCCTCGAAGGTTTTACGATTCCGTTCCAGGGGCCGCACTGTAGCCGCGATGCTAATAATTTGAGGTCCGCCAAAGAACTGCCAAGAGTCGTAGGGGAAAAAATTCAAAAGGAGGTGGCACTAGGCAGGGTAGCTGGCCCCTTCAACTCACCCCCACTGGAGAACTTTATAGTATCCCCGCTGGGTCTAGTGCCCAAGAAAGAACCTGGGGCCTTTAGGCTGATTCACCACTTGTCATACCCCGAGGGCGATTCAGTGAATCACTGGTTGGAGGAGGGCACTTGTTCAGTTTCTTATTCCTCGCTGGACATGGCCATTGACATGGTGCGGAGGGCTGGCAAAGGGGCATGGTTGGCCAAGGCGGATATAGAATCTGCTTTTCGCCTACTGCCAGTCCACCCGTCCAGCCAGCACCTGTTGGGGTTCAAGTGGCAGGGTCAACTTTACTCTGATTGTTGCATGCCCATGGGCTGTGCGGTGTCTTGCGCGTATTTCGAGGCCTTTAGCTCCTTCTTGCAGTGGGCACTTCACTGGGAACACGGCCAGGAGGGAGTGACCCACTACCTGGATGATTTTTTGTTCATCGGGAGAGTAGGGTCTCGGGAGTGCAGTGAGGGATTGCGGTGCTTCCAGGACTTCGCGGCTCGCTTAGGGGTCCCCCTGGCGCCTGGTAAGACTGAGGGTCCGGCGCAGGTTCTCACGTTCCTAGGCATTGAGCTGGACACCGTCGAGGGTGAGTCCAGGCTCCCTGCCAGGAAGGTGCAGGAGTTGCGCAATGACATCCAAAGCTTACTGGGCAGAGACAAGGCACCCTTGGACGAGATCCAGAGTCTCATGGGCAAGCTCAATTTTGCAGCTAGAGTCATCCCGGCTGGAAGGGTGTTCTCAAGGAGACTGGCCAGGGCCACGTCAGGCGTCCGCAGGAAACATCATTTGGTCAGGTTGGGAAAAGGCATTAAGGTAGACCTGGCGACCTGGGCGGAATTCATGGTACAATTCAACGGAATTGTGATCTGGAGGGCGCCATGGGCAGGCAGCACTGAGCTGTGCCTTTTCACTGACGCCTCCGGGAGGGAGGGTTTTGGAGCCATCATGGGGGAGGAGTGGTGCGCGCAGGAATGGCCCAACGCTTGGCACCGGCGCAGGATCACAGCCAAGATCACTGTACTAGAGCTCTTCCCCATCGTCATCGCCCTGCATTTATGGCCCTCTGCGCTAGCGAACAGGAGGGTGGTCTTCTGGTCGGACAACATGGCGGTTGTACAAGCGATAAATGGTCAGTCAGCTAGGTGCCCACTAGTGCTCTGCCTACTGAGAGAGCTCGTCAGAGCCGGCCTGCGCCACAACATTGAGTTCAGGGCTAGGCACATTGAGGGGGTCAAGAATGTTGCCGCTGACGCTCTCTCTCGTTTTCAGTGGCTCCCATTCTGGGAGGCCTGGCCGCGAGCGAGAGCGGAGATGACCCCCTTTCCAGAGCATCTGTGGCTCATCTTGCAGTGGAGCAACGGCTGAGGGAGATTGGGGAACGGTCCCTGGCTCCAGGAACCAGGAAGAAGTACAAGGCCCACTGTGCAACATTCTGGGGCGTCTCTGATATTCTGGGCACCAGCCCCCTTCCTTTGGAACAGAAGGTGGAGGCTTTTGTGGTATGGGCTAAGGACCAAGGGAGGAGCCACTCTTGGGTGTCCAGCCACCTGGCGGCAGTGTGCCACGATGAGAAACTAAAGGGTGGGACTGATCCGGCCAGGTCTTTTCGGTTACGGGCGGCTCTTAAGGGCTGGGCCAGGGAGGAAGTGAGGGTGCCGAACAACAGGGGGGCCATCGATTTCCCCAGGCTCCAGGGTATGCTTGATGTCCTGCAGCAGGTTGCGCACTCTCCTTACGAGGCCAGCCTACTAGCAGCCGCCTTTTGTTTAGCATTCTTTGGGGCATTCAGGATGAGCGAATTGGTGGCCAGATCCAAGGCGGATAGGTCTGGGGATGCACTTGGCATGCAAGACGTGAAGCTGGCCGCCCAGCTGGTGCTCCGCATAAGAAGGTCGAAGACTGACCAGGCAGGGCGTGGGGTTGAGGTGATTCTTAACCCGCTAGGGGATCCCAGGTACTGCCCGGTCGCTAGAGTAGGGGACTACGTAGCGGTGCGCCCCGCAACACAGGGTTATTTCCTGGTACATGCAGACCTGACCCCCTGACTAAGTTTCAAGTGGAGCGGGTTATGGGTGCATGTTTGGCGCGCGCCGGCCTGGCCAGCCCTGACAAAAAGTATTCAAGCCACTCATTCAGGATTGGGGCAGCCACGGCTGCATTCAAAGCAGGCATGGAACCGGCAGGCATTAAAAAAGTGGGGCGGTGGCAGTCGCGCTGTTTTGAACGGTATATTCGCCCTTGACTGCACAATATGTAAATAATTTTGGAGTGCCGTGTTTTGCAGTGTCCTGTTCGAATATGATTATCTGAGCAATAAACAGTTGATAAAGAATGGCGTTCGTTTCTTTAGGTGTTCGCGTATGGGTGATCGGCCATTCGTATGTGGCCAGGTTGGAAAAGTGGGCCAAGAGCAGGAACTGGATGCGGGGGTTTCACGACACTCAATTTATTTGGATGGGTTTCCCAGGTATGAGATGGAACAGCATCATTAACCGGCTCGAGCAACGCCTGGCCCTGGGGGGAGCCCCGCCCAATGTCTTGGTGATCCATTTGGGGGGCAATGATCTCATGACTATGGGGAGGAGGGGATTACTCAGGGCCATTAAAACGGACTTTGGCGAACTAAGCAGGCGTTTGGGTCACTGCGAACTGTTTTGGTCTGAAATAACCCCCGCTTGCATTGGCGCGGCGCCAGGTCAAGGGAGGCAGCAGAACATTCGCGCAAGCGGGTCAACAGTGCTATGCGCAAGTTCCTGGGGCAGAAGGGGTTGGGCTTTATCAGGCATGAACTCATCCAGGCAAACGTTAAAGGGTACTTTGAGGAGGACGGGGTCCACTTGTCCCCGGTGGGGATGGACCTGTTTCTCCTGGATTTACAGGAATGTTTGGAAAGGGCAGGTTGCAGGTAATAGGAGGTGCAGTGGTGGGGGGCCCTGGCTGCGACGGTGGCCGCCCCCAGGGCTGTGGCGGAGTTACAGGGCGATCTGGAAGCAGTCCGGTACAGTAAGGGTACCACTGCGGCAGACGGGTACAGTAAGGGTACCTCTGCGCGGCACAATAGGGGTGCCAGAGCCAAAGACCAGGATCCTCAGGGCAGGGTCATGGAGAACCGCGACGGCGCCCCGTTAGTCCTTCGGGCGGTTGGGGGCCTGACCAACCGGGGGTTTGCCCTGATACGCTCCGCCCTGAAAGGGGCGTGAGTAGATGGTAACAAGGGACACGTGATCCAGTGGTGGATCAACAAAGGTAGCGCTGACCGGGCATACATCCCACAGTGCTGGCTCATCAGGCGGGCAGGGGCAGCATAGGTTGGACGGCTGCCTGCCCATGGATCGCCCGTAAGATAACCCACCTTATTGCATACTCTTGTATGGAATAAACCTGCGACAGTTTTTCCCATAAACAAAGTGTCTTGTGGTTTATTATGCATGTTCACCTATAGGAAAGTGGGGGGATGTTGCCGGTATTGGGACTATGTGGCTGCCCGCCGCCCCCAAAGGGGGCCCCCCTAAAAGGGCGGCCCTTTAGTGCCATTGCGGCACAAGCCTACCCCTCACCCTAGCTGCAGAGGGCTTCCGCCTGGAGCCCGCGGTTCGGTGGGGGTGTGGGCGTCACTTCCGGTACGCCCAGGGGGGGGGAGGGAGGGTATGTATACCCCTCTGACCCTCCCAGCGGCCTCTTTGCCGCCAGCCTCGCCGTCTCCCTCCCTTCCTCTTACCCTTCGGCTGGGATGGTGGGCAAAGTATATTGAATGTTTTAATGTTTACTTTTGTGTTGCAGGCGGAGTTACAGGGCGATCTGGAAGCAGTCCGGTACAGTAAGGGTACCACTGCGGCAGACGGGTACAGTAAGGGTACCTCTGCGCGGCACAATAGGGGTGCCAGAGCCAAAGACCAGGATCCTCAGGGCAGGGTCATGGAGAACCGCGACGGCGCCCGTTAGTCCTTCGGGCGGTTGGGGGCCTGACCAACCGGGGGTTTGCCCTGATACGCTCCGCCCTGAAAGGGGCGTGAGTAGATGGTAACAAGGGACACGTGATCCAGTGGTGGATCAACAAAGGTAGCGCTGACCGGGCATACATCCCACAGTGCTGGCTCATCAGACGGGCAGGGGCAGCATAGGTTGGACGGCTGCCTGCCCATGGATCGCCCGTAAGATAACCCACCTTATTGCATACTCTTGTATGGAATAAACCTGCGACAGTTTTTCCCATAAACAAAGTGTCTTGTGGTTTATTATGCATGTTCACCTATGGGAAAGTGGGGGGATGTTGCCGGTATTGGGACTATGAATTTCCTTTTATTAACCAGTGGTCCAAGTAGGGGAACACTTGGTGACTGTGTCGCCTGAGACAGGCTGCCACTGGTGCCACAGGCCTGCCAAGTATCACGCATCAGGCGTGACGCTAACGCATTTCAGTCTGGTGTTCCCGCATCACCGCACTGAAATGCATTGTCACGCATTTTTGCCACTGACCGCACTCTGTCTGCTGACAGCGCTGAAACTGGCTTCCTACGCCAGGTACTAGCGCGCGCTGGCACATCTGACACCTGTGCGTGCGCCCGGCCCGGCAGACTTCACTTGCCAGCACTGGCTCAGTAACAGTTAAAAATCTCTCAGTGCCGTGCTACAATGTTACAATATGTCCTCTGCTGCCTGGAGACCCGGGCGGGGCCTGCCCTCAGCAGAGTCGTTGCGTTACAGGCTCTGTGGCGCCGTGGTGGGGGGATGTGACCTCACATCAGTCAGAACCTGCTGCTGCTGAGCCTCATGGTTCCAGGACGACATTTGCTGCGGGAGTAGTTGCGGCCACGAGACAGACCTTTCGAATTGCCGCTCGCATCCTCAAAGTAAGTAGTGAGTGCTTCTAAAGCAGAGGTCTTCAATCTGTGGGGCGCGACCCCCAGGGGGCCACGGAGTCCTGGAAAGGGGGTCGCGCATTCCCCAGCTTCACTTGTGCCTGCAATCCAAAACCTTTGCTTTCGTTTTGGAAAAAGACAGCCGTCCTGGGACAGCTAATTTAGATCGTTATCAGCTGAAGTTTTATCCACTGAGTCTTTAGTGCTGTGAAAAGCTTTTGTGCCTGCTTGCCTGAATGAATTGCAAATGTGGCTATCAGTTAATATGCAAGGGTAAAGGGTGCTTGGGAGCTGGTTCTGGCTTTAATTGATTAAATCACTCCAAGCTTTGTGATGACAAAGATTAGTTTTTTTGAATGGTAGTGCAAAGAGTTAACATCTGGGCTGTGAAGTGCTTGCTTTTAATTTTAACTGCATTTACACAGCCCCTAGTACCCCTAAAGAGATGTTGAAGGGACAGTTATGTAAAAATAAATTGCATTACATACGCTCTAGTATTACTAAAATCTACATTTTGGAAGCACTATTTTATTGTAAAACTATTTGCACGTTTTGCAGGACTCTATCTTACACTGTGTGTAATGCAAGTATAAAATAATGACTTGCATATTCACAGTGCTTTCTGTCATAGGCTGTGACCTTGTAGCACTAAAAATACACCTCACTATTCTCCACTGCACCAATCAAGATTTAATTCTGTGGCTCTCTGTTTACACATAGACCTCTGCAGTGTATTAACTGATAGAGGTTTCATAATGTACTACAGTGCATTTCCCACTGAGCAACAACTTTGTAAATTTATTTTTCACTACGCTGCCCATTATTTTATATGAAGATACCTGATGGTGAAAGACCTAAAACGTACAGAATATTTTGGGGCTTATTTATGAGAGGCTTGCATCGCCAAAGCATCACTTTTTTGACGCTCCGGCGGCGCAAGATTCTCAACCATACTTATAAGGCGGTGCAAAGTCACCCAGCATGGCTTTGCATGGCCTCATTGAAATGGAGTAAGACATAACAGCGCAAGTCACTGCGTTGCCTTACTCTGCGTCAAGGAGGTGTTCCATGGGCTTTGCGTGGGGTTCCCACGCAATACCCATGGATTTTGATGCTGCGCCAGATGTACAAAATCAAGTAATCCTGGGGCAGCTCCAAAAATGGATGCCTCCCCAGCGGAGGTGTAACGAGGAGAAATGTTTTAATTTCTCCTCGTTTGTTCCTCTTTCCATGTGTGCTGCATTCTGCAGCTCACATAGAAAGAGGAAAACACCACTCAGGATTGTTTTTGTGAAGGAAGGTGCCCCTTCCTGTACAAAAACATCCCACCTATATTGGTGCTATGCAGCAATTTGTGCACCAATGCAAGGGAAAAGGACAGGAATGCACAGTGTTTCATAAAAAAGGTGCATTCCAACCCTTTCACAGTGGCATAGGGCAGCGCAGCAAGAAGCCTTGAAGCGCTGCCCTACGCCAATTCCTCATAAATGAGGCCCTTTGCTTTTAGCTACACATTTGACTACACCCCCACGCTCACTCACCTTTGGTTTGCTAAACACCGTTTGATATTATTTCCCCACTGTAAAAATTATTTGCTGTGGGAATTTGGTGCGTTTATGGTTGTCGAGAAGTACCATGTTCTAAAAGTTTTTGTCAGAAAGGGGTCCTTACGACTAAAAAAGTTTGACAAGGGGGTCTCGGCATCAAAAAGTTTGAAGACCTCGGCTCTAAAGTAATCTCTCGCTGCTGAATTAGCTTGATACAACTTCCGCCAGTGCATCTCCAAGAGACAGTGTATTTATCAGGGGTGTTTATGTTGCTTCACACTCGTGAGCACACCTCTGAGGCACGACTACAGGGGGGCTGTGTTTACCTCCCCACCCGTCTGCTAAATATACAGCGGGCTCGTAATAGCTGCCTGCACGTCTTTGTGAAAATGGCCTCATTAACCCCACACCGCCTTCTGGCAGAAATCAGCTTATTTTTAGAGTCTGCCTTTGATTGACGGCAGAGTCCCCAGAGTGTGAAAGAGCGGGGATGGGCGCGAATCCTGCCAGAATGTTCTGCACGTACTTGAGGGACGAGCGGTGACTAATGTAAATATACCCATAACAGCTCATATTAGCCAATCAGGTCACCCGATGGTTAACTTGACCTGGGATCTCTACTACCCTGACCTAATCACTATTGGGCCGGAAGAGATATTTGTAAAGCTTCTCCCCTGCCTTGTAATCCCACGACCGGACCACCCGACAGGTGGTCCGCCGGAGGAATTATTAATTGCCGCTGCTGAAGAGGACACAGAACGGTGCCAGAGAGAGCCCTTTAAATCAGCTGGGCCTCTCCCTGCCGGCAGAAACTAATTTAACCCCTTGACCGTGATCGGAATTCCGCTCGTATGCGGGACATTCCGATCGCGGGTGTGGTCGTGACGAGCTCAGCTCGTCATGCGCACAGCGCAACCGCGCAGCATGACGAGCTGAGATCGTCACGAGCACGGAAGGGGTTAAGTGTTGCAGCGAACTGTTGTATTGTTTTAGTTAGGGGGGGGTAGGTGCTGTGTGGACTCTCTGGCTCAGGCTGGCACAAATGGCAGCCGGGCTAACAGCAAGCAATGATAGAAGTCATTAAGTGCCATTACCAGCCAGAATACAGCACTTCTCGCAGTGAAGACATGCTGCTTAGCTCCAGTGACGTCTCTGCTCAGGCACACTCTTCAACTGAGGCCTGCTGTTGCAACCCGTGCCCCCTTGGCCCCTGCCCAGCCAACCGAAGAGCTCAGCCACAAGACGAAACCAAGTCGAAGTGGTGAAGCGCTCAGACTGGTACATGCAGAAGCACTTGTTTACCGGCAGGTGAGTCTACAGGCTCTGTGTGTCCCGTTCAGTTGATCTCTGCAGCATTTCGTTATCAATACAAGGCAGCAATGCAAGTTAGTGCACACCATTCATTTCAGAATGAGCCTGCCCGGGAGTTTATTTCTTCACGCACAGGACGAATTGTATTCATGTTGTAAGTGCGATAAATTATGTCTGGCAATTTCCAGATCAGTGCAGCTGTAACCACAGAGGAACAGAAGTTTGTCCTTCTTGGCTCAGTAGTGCTAGTTACTTCTATATTATAGTGCTACGAGGAGCCAGTCTGCGACTGTAAGCACATGAACATGCAAATTGTTTTAAAATTGTATTGCATATAGTATAATATAGCCTGCCACAAAAACTGCAGACATTTAGAGTGCATTATAAAGCAAGTGTAACCTTTCATTTCATGGGGTTTGCTCCAGTTGCAAGATATTATTAGAACTTCTTGTGTAAAACTTTTGATATTTCTCTTTCCATGCACCTCATTACGTGGTTTTACTCGTGAGAAAGTGTTACTCTAAGTGTCACACATTTGGTAGTTAAATGTCATTCATAAGTCTACTAATACCATGGACATGCCACACATAAGCAAAAAACGTGGCTACCTATTTTGCACTCACACAATCTGTCTCCAGTTAGTGCCCTCCAATTTCTTGTAGTTCGCAGCAGTTTTAAAATCTTAGAGTTTCCCTTTGCTCAGTTGGGTGTAATTTCTTATAGTTATATGTTTTACTTGTCTAAATTGCTTGATTTTGCTCGCTAGAAAGTGTCACTCATAGTCGTTGAAATGTCACTCATAATTACAGTGACATAATGAAAATGTCACACATAGCAATCTCAAACCTTGGCAACTATGGTGCCATGCACTTCAATCCGAATGGGAGCACCATAAATTGATAATGGCAACCGACCACTTTGAAACATAGGTATTTTTGATGTTTGTGATGACTGGGGAAGTAAAAATAAGCATCCTGCAGGTTTAGGGTTGTCATGAGCTCACCATCCACTAGAAGCTCAAAAATGTCCAGCATTGATACCATGCAAAATGTCTGACTTCTTTTCAATAAGAAAGAAACAACAATAAAATCATATATTTCACTGGGATTGGGGAACCTGATCTATAGTTCCCTTCTGCGTCGTGGAGAGAATTTCAACTTCAAGAAGGTGCAAATAGGGGTGCATTTTTCTGCTTGAGGTTTTTGGGTGGACTCTGATGTGCCATAATTTCTTATAAAATCGAGGACCCAACGATCTGTTGTGATCAATTACTAATCCTCTACGTAATCACTGGATGTCACTGTGCCTTCATTCCAACCTCAAGTTCCACTTAGTTCTTGATTGGGTAAGTTGTGGCTGGTGTCTGCACTGAGTCAGTGTTTTATCCCTGTGTTCTGTGCTCTTGATTGATTGGCATCCCTGCACCATAGAGATGGTTTTGTGTGGCTGATGATGTTGGCGTTAACAATTGCTGTTAAGAAATCATTGTGTGATTGCTGGTGCGTCTGTAATGGTTGGTAATGGTACTGCTGATTGCCTCCTCTGTATAAAGTCTGACTTTTTCCTTTGTATACTAGAAAGGACTGTTGCTTTCTATGCTATTCCCAGCAAATTTGCTGTCTTTGTGTCTGTTTTTATGTTTCGGGGTGCATCATCCACACGCTTCCTGAAGTGCGACTCTCTATCGAGCGGCATGTCCAGGAACCTTCTCTGGATCTCCAGCCTAAAAAAAATACATCACGTCCAGCTCTGCCTTCGTAGCACTGCAGCTTCAGATACCTGACTGAATGCAATAGTGGAAACATCCATCACTGAGTCAATCATTGCAGATGAGAACTTTACTCCCTCGTACAAAATCATTTTCATTTCTGCATGTCTGTCCACCAGTATAAGAGCTTGGTCATCAACGGTATGGTTGTTGTCAGTATCATTGATGGTTTACAGTCTGGTGCTGTTGTTGATGCTGAGGTTATTGAAGGTATTTACATTGACAGTATACCAGTCTGCGGTGTCTTTGCTGGTGTTGGGAGTCAGTGCTCTGTTTCGTCAATGGTGACGGGAAATGATAGTGAAAAGGGCAATTTCTATCTGAGAATGTGGAAATGAGATACAGATTATGAGGCTGACCTTTTTGGCTTAGAAGGCGTTGATGGATGCCATGCCTTTTTATTTCCTCATGAGCAAGCTCAGAAGATGAAGGACTGCCTACCAGTTTTATTTTCCAAATTCCTGGGCTTTTTATGAGGTGGCTTTTTTTAATGTTGAAGGTTCCTCCTCAATAACAAAAAGAGGGGGGACAGGGAGCTAATAAAAGCTCCAGAACCCACTCCGGGCAAGCAGAAGGAAGGCTAGCTCACCGTGTTACACACCACAATGATCCATAAACGTTTGCCGCAACACTGTCTCGGTCCTCTGCTCTAACCCATGGTGCACAATATTCCTATTTGGAGGGTTGGATATAGAGACCCCATTTGGTCAATTGATAAGTAAGCACCTGTGTACCTTAGCTTCATCCTTTTTCTAATCATTTGATACCATAATATCCCCCACGTAACCCTGACTAAGGGTAGGGATTCCCACTTTTTGGTCCTGATAAAATGCCATGGATCCCTCCTGGACCTCTGAGGCGTGAAACATGTCGACCTATACATGTTGATAGATTGGCTTTCTTTATATAACTAGAAGAAGTAAACAATCTACACACACATTTCATCTTTACCTAAGGGACCCTGATATAAAAATATCTTTGTGGTACCCCTTAGGTAGTTTTAATTCACCACTTCACTTATCTCCCACACGCCCGCACTCACCATCACAGCTTTTTTTTACTAAAAGATCTCCGCTAAAGAGCCCTCTTGCGGGGCCCATGGGGTATTGCAGCGCTGACCCCATGAGGAGCTAAGTCCGATGATGAAGCTTGACATCCTCACTGATGTGTGAGGGCACCACTTCCTAATAAGGAAGACCCCCTTCCTCTACTACAAATTGAACCTGATAAACAGTACCACAGGAACAGATACCCCATTAATGTTTTCAAAGTTCCTCCTCATCAGAAACCGAGACAGTTTTATGTTTAGAATGAACACTTTTGTTGTGCCACCTTATATGGTTGAAAAGAGGTGTTATAGCTTTCACCTGAGGAAATTGCGCCCTTAGCCATGGACTAACAGAGCTAGTGAAGCAGTATTTCATCCCTGTTATTAAGAGTGTTTGCAGAAAATTATCTGCAAATATTGCAGTCTTTAGTTTTAAAAGCCCGGAATAAGCATTAAATGCATTCCCTGTGAGGATCATAAGAGTACAGTCTCATTTTCCCGCAGGAACCACAAGGTCTGAAAGCACCTTTTTAGAAGAATCAGACATGGCTTAAACTCAGCCTGAAACAATTCTTCCTAGTAGAAGTCTGCCAGAAAGCTTGAGTGACCATTGGAAAGGTATAGAATCAAAGGGGCTCCCTTCACATACAATGAGAGTTAGAAATCTGAGGGATCGTAGTCTCTAGGGGTGGCCATCACTGTGCAATCCACCTCATTGGCTGAAGCTTGGTTCTTTTTCAATGAAGTGGGGGGGGGGGTACTTGAGTGAGAATGTTTACAGTATCGTTGACTATGTTTAACATTATACTTCTATGGTAATGTTACCCTGGGACACCCAGCTCGAGGTCAGGGATAATTTAAGCATGTAATCCATCACTTTCGAAAAAATGTGTCTTGCTAAGAAACTGCAATAAAGCATGGCATATGTAGAGGAAATAAGAAAATACAATTGTTCTGAAGAATTACTACAAGCTGCAGAAAATAAATCAAGTATTGTGACTAGTAACATACAGCAACAGAGTATACAGACCTAGAAATTTCAAAAAAGGCGTTGTATATGTGGGACCATTGGGCACATGGTAAACAATCAAGATTTCAGGGTGGTCAATTTCAAACTGTATGGCCGCACAGGTCTTTACACAGAGTGCAGTTGAAGTGAAAATAAACATAAGAAAATACTTCGTTGACGGAATGATTCAAGCATGTGAATTTATGAAAGATCTAATACTAGGGAATCCCTCTCCTACCTTCACTCTTGATGTTAGAAAAGTCTTGAGATTTTATCTAGAAAGGACCACAATTTTACACAATATTAACTAGCTCTTTGTCATTTATGGCCCTTTCTGTATTGGCAAGGCCTTCTCCAAACAATCCATTGCCAGATGGGTAGTCCTGTGCATTGCCCTTTGTTATGATTTCAGCCAATATACTCCTTTCTGGCAAACCTAGATTTCATCTACATGAGGGAAGGCAGATACTGCAGCCTGGTAAGGTATTCCCATTAGCAAAGATTTAAAAGGCAGCTGCCTAGACGTCTAGTCACACTTTCACTAAACCCTAGTTTTTATATGAGGATTCAAGAGCTGACAATTTAGTGGGCCAAGCTGCTTTTATGAATATCTTCAGATAAGGCTCGGATTGTCAGTAAACTGTTCTTTTTGCTGCTGTTTGACAACCACGTATTTTTGGTATAAGATTGCTATTTTGTTCAGTGTGTAAGAATATCAGTGAAAATCCTCAAATGCAGAAGGAAATGTTACTTGTAATCTTCGTGCTACATAGTAGGTATCTTCAATGCAGTAATAAACAGTCTATTTAATGCTTATTTTGTCTTTGAAAGTGAGAATTAAAATATAGCATTACAGCCTAGGGTTCATGTAGCTTTGTTATTCATTCTAATGACATTTATCAAAAAAAAAAAAGAGTAAATGCTACATGTACAATCCTCAATAATTTAAACACAAAGGTTGGAAAGAGATATTTCACGTAGAGAAACATGTTTGGCAATAAAACACCTACATAGGTGCACTCTTTGTATAAATATTGATAAAGGTTTTATGACATAAAAGGGATGATGCAGTGGCAAGGACGTTTTAAGGGAACAGTTTATGGCAAGAGTACATGGCGGTGACAGCACAGCGACAGGGATGTGGAATTCCTATAGCCCGATGCCCGGGACATATTGTTTGGGGTCAAGGACAACAAGTTTTCATGTGTATTTAGTCCTTGGGACAAGTAGGACCATTCCCCTACAGCACAAACCCTTTGGCTGCCAGTTTACAGCACCACATTATGGATCAGGGAAAGGCATTGCTTGCAGTTAAGGTAATATTTGTGTCCATGTGTTAATGCTGTTCAAACTTGTATTTATGGTTCATTAATGCAAGACTTAGGGTGAGCGCTCTAAGTAAACGTTGTAAGCTCAGATTGCACTACTGACAGTGGTTCATGTATAAAAATGTGTACACACTTTTTCAATGTTTAGCAATATGAGGCTATGTATAATGCTCCCAGAATGCTCTCTGATTATATGCAAATATTTTCAGAAACTTGAAAGCAAGATTGATGATTCTTTGCTTTCAAAATAAAATGTTCACAAAAAAATGCAAAAACATGTCGCTAAACTATTGTAAAATTTTAAGTACAATTTCTTTGTATGCTAGTATTTCCCAAAAATATTCATAATGGAAAATCAGTGTAACCAGTTTTAATAAGATTATGGGAAACAAAAATAAACAAGCATTGGTAAAGCCAGTAGGTCTGAAATTGTTGGTCAGCCTTTTGGTTTTGTCAATGCGTGACTTGTTGTGACATGGTTTTTGTAAAACCTTATTGGTGTTGGAGCTGCAGCGCCTGCCCCATTATAACAAACATTGGCAAAAGCAAAAAATTGTTTTGGTCTCAAAAAGCACACATTGCCTCAGTAGTTCCTGGCACTTAACAAAACGACTGTGTGTCGATATGCTGCTTGTGAAAGAACAGAATGCTGTCACTCACAGTGAAGCTAGGCGAGAGAGAGTTTTAATAAACACAAAAGGTCATGGTTAACGCTAAACCTAATTAGGGGCCCAATTATTAAATAAAGTCTCAAAAGTGCACTTATGTCCTTGCATTAAGTGCAAATATACAGCTTTCGTGAATTCACAAGACATTACTGAAGTAGGCCAAGAAATAGTACTCCTAGAAATTATTTGTGAACGGCATTTTAGCATGAGCGGATATGCAGACGTATATTTGCTCATGCGAAAATCTGAGTGTTTGCATTTTCACTTTCCTTCCAACCCCTTTTTTCCCAACCCTGGAAGAAGTTTTATGTCTGCCATTGTCAGGAGTAAATTTCCAACCTTTCTCAGTATGGGAAAAGATTAGAGAAGAGTTGGTGAAAACTCTTGAAACATGCAAGTTAGTAGGTTTGCACAGACTCAAAAGGGCATTAGAACCCTGGAACTGATGATTACCATTACCTTCAGCCCCAGTATGTAGATCTGGGGAAATGTGGCAAGATAAAGGAATTTCTAGTATTCAAACCCTACTATGGAAGGAGCCCTGGTATAATCAGAGAGGCTATTTCAGAGCTCTTATATAATGAGATTGCTGCCATAATTTGCCGTCGCATTACATGGCACACACAGGACAAATGGATTTTGTTACAGGACAAGTAGATTTATGAAACAACCTGCCCCATGGACAAGTAGATATTTTATTAAATTCCACACCCCTGCAGCGGCCAAATACAAATTATACAATCGTCTTTCTTATGGCCTTCTCATACACGGACAGAACAGGTTCTATCTGTGTATGAGAACCAAACCTCCTTGAATAAATGTTCAGCAAAATTCTCCAAGGCTACTGTGTTTTCTTACTTTAGCTCTTTCTCTATTTACTTTGTTTCTAAATGAATATATCAGTTTTCGCCAAAATATCTCAGGCACAGACTGAGGTAGCAATTCTGTACAAGGTACATCATTCTTACCAGGTGACTTGCCCTGCTGTGTTGAGCCTCTCCGTTCTCTGCATCGGGTTGGAGGTGAGGCGGTTGCTTCTTTTCCCTGTTTGGCACCTGTGGTCACCTCATATATTAGGAATTCGATCTGCTCTTCTGGGAAAGTTGGATCTGAAGTGTCAGACAAATTCTTTACGCCGTGATCTACCTGAAAGAAATATATTATGCTATGCACCATTTATTGTTCACCCTTCAGTTCATAGCACTAAGACAGAAATGAGTCCAAAATGACAGATATAAGGTAAACAAACCATGCAACAGAAACTCAATACCTGATTTACAATTGAGGACTATTAAATGTCTTCCTTTTACAAGAAAAACTTGAAAAGAAGCTGTTTCCATAGATATACAACCTTATATAGAAGTAAAACTGCGCTACCAATACCAGAGCAACCTACAAGGCTGCCCTAAGGCACTACCACCACCTCCTGAGAGACGCCAAGAGAAGACTCCTCGAAAATTGGATTGAAGCTAGCTCCAACAGTGGCAAGGAGATGTTTGCCGTCATCAAGGAATTCACCACCCCAGCAGCCTCCGCCAACTCCATCATCTCTTCCCAGGAACTCTGCGACAACCCCCCAAACTAGTTCAAAGCAATATTGAAAAGTTCTATAATAACTTCAAAAAACAACCAAACCCTGAGAACATTACCAGCAAGCTGCACACCGACCACACGATGGGACATCAAACCAACCGGAGAACACTCATAGAGGAAGACACCACTTCTATCATGAAAACCATGCACTCCTGGACCCGGACCCATGTCCACATCACATTTACAACCTGGGAGATCCTGTGATCAGCAAATTCCTCTCTTATATCATCAACTCTTCCATCGAGTCTGCAATGTTCCCTGAGACTGGAAGCATGCTGCAGTCACGGCCTTCCTCAAGAAACGGTCAGAAGACTCTAACGTACTGATTTACTTTCGCCCCATCCCCCTACTACCATACCCAGCTAATGTGATAAAGATAGCAATCAACCAGCAATTTACCAACTACCTGGAACTCCTCAACTTTCTCAACCACTCCCAATCCGGCTTCCAACGCAATCACAGTACGGAGACAGCACTCATTTCCGCCAGAGTTGAGATCCGCACCCTTCTAGATTGAGGAGAAACCACTGCCCTCATACTGCGGGATATCTGAGCTGCTTTCAACACTGTGTCACACTCCAGCCGCATCAAAAGACTACATGTAAAAGGCATCCAAGTTCCAGGCCTCAAATGGATATGCTCCTTCCTCACAGGGGGAACCCAGCAAATCAGACTCCCTCCCTATGCATCAGAGCCCAAAGACCTGATCATCTCTCAGCCCCACCCTATTCAACATGTACATGACACCACTCGCTGATATCATCAGATCTCACGGCATCTCATACACCATTGATACTCAAAGTACGGCCAGGGGGCCGCATGCGGCCCTCCTGACCTTTACATGTAGTCCCCTGGTCAACAGGAGTACTGGGCTGCGGTTTACTCAGTTCAGCACTAACAATAAAAGATGTGGAATAAACAGGCAAGCATTTACTTAATGGTAATTGGTGTTAAAGAAAGGATGTAACAAGGGAGTCCTGCACTGCTTTACCTTAGAAATACCATCTTTTTTTAGCAACATCTTGCAGCAAAAGTGTAAAAATATGACAGTCTCTTCAAAATTCAAAAAGTGTATTTAATTAAAATGCAGAACCTTTTCACCTTTAGTACAACTGATTATATCAGTGCATCTAGAAGTATTCATTTAAAAGTGATGGATTTCAAACATGAATTTAGAAACATTATTTCTTCCCTCTACCCAGGCACCAATGCCAATAGTAAACTGCAGAGGCAAGTCAGTTGTTATGTGCACTATTTGTGTGGCCTGGGTTTCTATTATACATGAACAACATTATAGTTTATTAAATCAAACATAGGAGAATGTTTTGTCCAACGCAGATCCTGAAGCCATGTATTTCAAGGTCCTTCTATATGTGATAATGAAGAAAAAAAGAGGGAAAGTGAAATAAAGCATTTGCCTATGGTCACGCAATTTGGTAAAGTAGGGAAGCAAGGAATAATCCCAGGTTTTCTGGTTTCACATTGTTCTATTCAGCCACTTGATGTATATGCTTCGCCTCCCCTACACCCTCCTTACCCCAACCCCCTTGACCGACCGCCACCCCACTGGAATCAATGTGGCCCTCGGGCACACCAGGCACCAAACGTTTTGGCCCCTGGGAAAATGTTTGGGAGTACCATGTCCTACACCAATGACACCCAGCTCATCCTCTCAATGTCAGACAAGTATCCCATGGCCAGATCCAACTTCATAAAATGCAGAATGGAAAAAAGACAACTACTTGGAACTCAAGCCGGACAAGACAGAAGTGCTGATCCTCGGGAACAAGAACTTCCCCGGGGGCTCCACCTGGTGGCCATCAGAGCTTGGCCAAACACCATCCCCTACTAACCATGCACAAAACCTGGGAATCCTCTTAGACCATAAACTCAACATGGCCTTACAGGTGAATGCAGTTAGCTCCTTCTGCTTCCACATACTACGCATTCTCTGAAAAATCTTCAAATGGATCCCCAAGAACACAAGGCATACCGTCACTCAAGCCCTAGTCACCAGTAGACTAGACTGTGGTAATGCATTCTATGCCGGAACTCCCACCACCTCCTCCTCCACCACCTCCAGACTATCCAGAACGCCGCAGCCAGACTCATCTTGGACTTCCCACGGTGCACCAATATCACGCCTCACCTCCGAGATCTTCATTGGCTGGCGAGACACAAACGTTGAAAATTCGAACTCCTCACACATGCATACAAGGCACTGCACAACATGGGACCAGCGTACTTCAACTGCCGCCTCCATCCCACCAGACACCTTTTCTCTGCCTCACTCTCTCTCGAACACACCCCTTCCATCTGCAAAAGCAGAACAGGAAGCCTTACCTTCTCCTCCCTCACATCCAAAACTTGGAACGACCTCCCTCTAAACATAAGAGCCTGCTCCTCGCTTCTGGAATCAGCAAGCAGCTGAAGCCTGGCTCTTCATCTAACACCCAGCAGACAACATACACCCCTACTCTAGCGACTGGAAACCCTTTGGTGAAAATCCGCAGTTTACAAATTCAAATACCATAACATAACAACACTGCAGCCTCAAGGTAGGCACGCCAGTGTTTCTGCACTGTGTTGTGCAGATGCCAAATTTTGGCCTCTGGAAAATGTCATATGTATTATTTTTTTCTGTGGGGGAAGCAGTCAAGATTTTAAAGCCTGTCCTCGCCTTGAGCACGCTTTTTCCTCGATTTTAAAGTTTTAATTATTTCCCTTTCTTTTTTACAGGGTTTCCCTCATCTTCTCAATTTCCAGAGCCTCGTCAATAGCAATTCCTGCCATAAAATCTCAGAAGGATGTCCAAAGGTCCCATTGAGCACGTCATTACCCAGGACCATTTGCATCGGATGCTAAGCAAAAGTTAGGTTCATGGAAGCACGTATTCCGCATTTAGTCACCTCCTAATATTGGTACTCAGCCACTAAAATTGGACATTAAAACTGTTCTCCTTTGATTAATTCCAAATCATTGTGCTTTACCCTCTATCTACTGAAGTGCCATTTTCTTCATCTTTTAAGTCCCTATTCATACCTTTTTTTAAGGGAGTCATCAGCGTGGTAAGATTCCGCAACCTCCTCTCAGAGGCAAACTACAAGACAGGAGTGGAGACACTGCAAATGGAAAAGTTAACTTACCTGTAATCCTAGTTCTCTCCCAGGGGAATCATCATCCTAGTCCTAAAAACTGAACTAAAAACTAAACTGAATAACGTTTAATATTAAATATATATATATATGTATATATATATATATATATATATTTTGTCACTGAAAAAACCAAAGGTTACAGGGACGTTATAGTTAGGCTCAAGTTTCACTCGTACAAAACCTGACATCACTGATACACTGAAATACATTTTTAAATAAAGTTTAACTCTAAATATTTAGTACAAAATTCCTTTAACTTTTCTTCGAAGTCTTCGCGATGATGTCGGTAGTCGAGAAGAGCGCGTGGTTAATACAAAGTGTAAAACATATATAGACATATTCTACAGTATATTTAACAGTAGAACCTTGTTAGTGTACTTTTCAAACTCATATTTTTCTAGTGAGTTTCCAGAATAATCGCCTCCAAACACTTTTTCCCGTTTCCGCGAAGATAGCAGAAGTCGCAATGACGTCGGTAATCGCGGATAGTGCGTGTTTTTCAACAACTCTGAAATGTATATGTAGAGGTATTTTGAACAAGTTTAGTATAGCTGTTCACTATTATAATATTGAAAGTTCTGCTTTTCTTTCCATTTTTAAACAAAACTACTTTAAACGTATATTTTGCATTTCCGCTTCACCGCGGTACAGCGACTATTTCAGTCACCGCGAATATCACATGAGCGGGAAAGCAAGGAATATCTTTGGATAATATACTTTTCAACAAAATCAATAGGAAGTACACACCCACTGCTCCTTCTTGAATCTTCTTTCATAGAACTTCATTCTGAGCAGGTGGATTAATTTTGCTGTGCAAACTTTTTGGTCTTTTTTTATATCAGAAATCGAAACACAGCAAGGACACTGAAGATGAAGAAGAGGTACCTCCACAAAAGAAAGCCAATGTGTCATGGGATTTTTTTACAATCCCATCAGCTGCCAAACTTGTGCAATGCACAATCTGCAGGAAGACCCTCTCTAGAGGGACCAACAAGAAATATTCATGTGGGACAACTTCCATGTTATACCATCTAAAAACCCATCATAAAAAACCTCTCCAACTGGCGATCAAGCAGAGGGAAGCAGGAGGACCATCTACTTCAGTGGCAGCAGCAACAATTCCTGGTCAAAAACTCCCTTCTGAGGTGCAGAGTACTGCAACATATATGGCTCCAGAGATGTCAAGAATGGCCACGTACAGCATGGACTGTAGTGTTGTTATAAGTGCTGGTGAGCAGTCTCTTACAGCTATTCACAATGCTGCAAAACAGCATACATGCAAAAAACTTTCCTCTTTAATATGTTTTACAAATTTTTTAGTGCACGTTTTTTTGATTCTTGCTGTCCCAGTTGCCATTTTTATTATAAAAAAAAGAACAAAAAAATGTTAAAACTTTACAAAAGACTTAAAAAAAAGAAAGAATTTCCTATTGGAACCGCCTTTTACAGTTAAAAAAGATTAAGGGGTCGATTCCGATGTCGTCCGGAAGCGCACCTAACAGTATTCGTCCGGAAAAAACCAAGCCGAACGCGTGTTTTCCGACCGATTCGAATACCACACCGAACGAACAAGTACGATGCGCACAACAGCCCAGATTCCGAGCGAGCCGTACTTACCCAATCCAGCTCCTGTTCCCCGCCCGAGCCGGATCCGCTAACGCCGATTCGAGCCGCACGGAAGCAAATACACAGCACCTTCCGGCCGGACTAGTACGATGCGCGCTCCGTACGCGCCGAACCCGTCGCTACGTCCGGCACGTTTCAGCATCCGGGAGAGCCGCACATAAGCTCCGATTCGCGCCACAAGAAGATCCACGGCTACGAACAAGCCAGCGACGAGTACGAGTCGAAGACACGCGAAACCCGAACGAGACGACCCAACCATGAATCCCATCGCGCAGGTCCTACCTATACTCTACATCTATTACCGGGACCGGTTCGGACGCGTACGGCGCAGACGGTAAGTCAAACACCCACAACACAAACAAACGACACGTACCCGAAATATGTCACACACACATAGGGATGCACAAATGACGTACACTAACAACAGCACAATCATAGGGGTGGGATGGGCATCACCAATGCCATACACACCCATAGGGGCCTGGATGCCTGCCACCACCACCACCCCTACTCAGGGGGGCCTGGATGCCTACCACTACTACCATCCCCACTCGTGCCTTGACACCCTTACGGGTGAGTAGTCGCGCTTAACAAACGATTGATTGATTGATTGATATAGGCAGACTTGAAGGGGTTGTTGGAGATTCAAATCTATGAGAAGTAATTAAAATTGGATAATGAGATTCAATTATTCGTTTTTTAATATGTATAGAGGTTTATATTGATAAGTGTACTTTTGATATTGTTTTGTCTTGGAGCGATGATTTTCTTTGAATAAATAAATGGAACATTCATATAAAGCAAGTTTGCCTATGGATTTGGTTTATTAAATGAACACAATAATTCATTGAATACTACAGCAGATACATCGATGCTCCTTTCCATTTGCAGAATTGATTTTTGAGGACTTGGTCCTTGGCGGTGGGACCGAGGAGAGTGAAGCGTCATTGACATAGGACTTCGGAGTTTGAGAAATAACATTTTGAATTGCTCACCAGGTGCGCTTGGTTGTTGTGCCCTCATCGCCTACAGGAAAGATAATTCACTCTTTGTGTGTGAACTAGAAAATCTGGGGAAAGGTACCAGTGGTCTATTTGGGACCGTGTGCCATGGGGTGCTGGAAAAAAGGAGAACTCCCGAGCATCAGGATGTCTGTGGCGCCAAGCATCAGCCAGTAGATGGGCCTGTAGCAGCGCTTGAAGCGCTTTCACCGAGCGTGGCTTGGTGATGTGATCGGGACCAGTGGTGTCTAGAGTGGGTTGTAGTGTCAAGTTAAAATCCCCTCCCAATATTATAGAGTCGATCTGTAGACCAGCAATATGTGCCGAGATGGCAGGAAAAATATCTGGCGCATCGACATTTGGGCCGTATATATTGACCAGCAGAATATACTGCGGTCCAAAATGCCCAGCTACTAACAGATATCGTCCCTCTGGATCTTTGATCACCTTTTGAACCTGGGAAGGGATCGACCTATGCACCAGGATGCGCACCCCCCTGGAAAAGGTGCTCTAGTTGGCGAAGAAACGGTTGTCTCCCCAGTTGGAAGCGAAACAATCAGTAGAAGTGGGGGCATAGAAACTTTCACTGCATGTCTGGACAAATAAGCGAGTATCTGCCTTCCTTTATGGGGATTTGATAGGCCCCTCACATTCCAAGACATACAAGTCAACTCTAATGCCCTAGGCCTCTCTTTGGATTGCGTCTTCACCAGCATCGCAGCACATGGAAGGTGACGCTATCGTACATCCTGACATATGGCTGAACAGCTATATATATATAAGACTCTGCATGCAACATTCAAACATATCAACACAAGAAACAGCAACCCCAAACCCCAAACCCTCCACACCCCACCCACAGCGGATAACCACCCAACCAGTATCCGGTGAATCCCATCACCCCAATTCAAGGAATTTAGGAGAGCTCCTAGGGGGTAGGCAACACTCAGAGGAGGCCGCCATGAATGCATTACTTATTATACTGTTGTACATCGAATGAAGACAGTATATGAGGGGAAGAGCAGGCACCAGGAGATGAGAAGAGACAACGCAGGTGGCAACGCAGCAGAGCCGCCACCGGCGGGCCGAGATCGCGACCAGAGGACCACAGGAGTATCAGTTTAAGGTGCAACGCGCGCGTTCAGCACTCCAAGTCGATGTCCCATTACTCAGCAGGGGGGTTCGAGTTCAGCCTACGGCGCTTCAAAAATTCAGAGGCCTCGGAGGGTGAGTCAAAGATGTGAGTCTTCCCCTCCACCTGGACGCGTTGACGGGCGGGATAAAGCATGGCATATTGTATATGCGCTGCTAATAAAAGACGTTTCACCTCTTGAAATTTACGACGTGCCTCTTGAACTAAGGGGGTGAAATCTGGATATAACGAAAGCGTCAAACCTTGATGATAGAACTCACCCCACTCTCTGGCCATCCGCAAAGCAGTGTCTTGATCATGGTAGCTCAGAAGCCAGGCAATCAGCAATCTGGGAGGAGCACCAGGGGCTGAATGAGGGGCAAGCACCCTGTGAGCCCTCTCGACCGTGAATGTTGAGGAGAAGGACTCCCTGCTAAACAGATCCTCCAGGAGTTTCTCGACATAGGCTGCCATGGGGCCGGTGTTCGTGGATTCAGGAATCCCAGCTATGCAGATATTATTGCGCTGGGACCTGGCCTCCAAATCCTCCGCCTTGGAGGCCGTCGTCTTTAAGAGACGTTCAACCCGCTCAAGGCGCTTCGCCATTGTCACCTGGGTGTCTTCCACTTCTAGGATACGGTGTTCGGCAGTATCAATCCGGGTCTCATGTTGGTCCAATCGTCCATGCATGTCTTCAAGGCGTGTGTCCAGCGTGTCGAATCTCACCTCGATTGCCTTAAAACTAGCCCGCATGTCCACCATGATGGCAGTGGCATTATCAGCAGAGGAGAGTCCAGTATCAGATGGGCCCAATGGGCCCGATGCTCTCCCCCCGTCGCCGGTATCATTATCGTCACGTCTGGGAGTTTTCGTTGCTTCAAACGACAACTGCCGCTGTTTAAGATCTCCGTGACCCATAGCACCCCCACCCCTAAGCAAAGAGCAACTGTAGTATCTCAAGTCCAAGCGGCCAGTCAAGCTGGCTCAGGATTGAGAGTGTTCGCAGGGAGCCCCCAGTAGCCCTCCAGCCCCACGACAGGGGAGTGGCTCCTCCACGTGCCAATAAAGAAAGGCAACCCACGCCCAGTCTATGTTGCTCGGCGTTGTTCCTGACCTCCTGCCTGTACAAGCGATATAGCTTTAATGTAGGCTGACCCACCTTAGTCAGTATATACGCCCGCTGTATGTAATTGCAACTCCGTTGGCTTGGTGTGGAGGCATACACGTCAAGCAGCTAGTCACCAGCGCTCATGGACATGTGGCCCAGCTATGCATAGGTGCAACGGGCCTGACGCGGGCCGCCGCCGGGGCTGTCTACAGGCGTCACAGCCGAACTTGCTGTAAAGGCTCACGGGAATCAGGGCAGGACTCACCCATTCTGGGCAGAGGCGTTGGCTTCAGGCGGTTTCCACCAACGCGGCACGGCAGCTGCAGCACCGCCACTCCATCTCTTCATCTGTGCCTCGATTTGATGACGCGGCCGCCTAGTCTTGCAGCAGCCCCGCCCTCAGGCTCACCCGCGATGCCTGTCGTTGCGGGGCCTCCGAGGGCTACGTCAGGCCGCCGCAGCAAGCAGCCGCGCGCCGTCGCTGGTGCCAGCAATACAGCACTCTCTCAGCCCCAGGACCACGCCTCGACCGCTACGCCTCACTCCAGGCTATTGTGCAGCTGCCAGGCTACCGCAATGTAAATGCATGGCTTCACTTCTCTTGCTGAGGCTCCGGAGCTTCACTAACGAGCAGCCACCTTGTTGCTCGCCCTGGCCACGCCCCCCCTAATTCACCAAATATTTAATGCGTCTGATACAGAGGGTCTTGCCCACTTTTTTAAACTTGTGGGATCAGGCCTTGTCACCTCTTTTCAGACTATTTTTGGAGTATTACCAGCTTTTATCCATTCTATTTTTTCCAGTGCCTTCGGAGGGTATTCCCCTAGTGCACCTGCTGATTTGCGGCGTACTTGTACTTCTACTGCTGCTCCGCAATGGCTGCTCGGCCTGTGGAGCTGCAAAGCCTGGTCCAGCTGCAGTTGTACAGTGCTCGGATGCGGCAGCTTTTTGGTTCAGTGCCATTAAAAGCTCTTGACATCGACTATTGGCTGACCTTCCGTTACGCCTACTTCACCTGCGTGCAACCTGTGTTCCACTGCCTCCGGTGCCCTTTTCAATGGGCCCTGGATGTCTGCCTCTCCAATACGTCACACGCTGCCCTGGATTATGATCTGATAATGGGTCAGTTGAGGGCCCATGACCAGGACTGTTCCGTGGGTAGACGCCTTGTGTGCGATCCTCATCGTGGACCAACGGCAGACTTGAGTACCTGTGCTTGTGCACAGCGCCTCTTGGATCGGAGTTTAATCGAAGTTAACGCAGGTTGCCCTGATATGTTCCTAACAGCCTCTGGATATGAGGAGCATGTGTGCTCGTTCGACTTACTTAATTGGATGGCATACCTTTTTACTATGGAAGGGTCAGACAACATACTGGAGTTTATGGCATTTTGCTTTTCCCGTAACATTTTTGACTCCAAAGTTTCGCTGTAACCGGATATATTTTTGGATACCCCGTTGGCTGCATTTTCAAATATTCTATGTGGGACACCACCGAGACGAGACGCTTTGCCTCTGCTTACCTCTGATTTTTGTTTTAGCATAGGCCTTAGCACCTAGACAATACATACCGATGCAGCTGTTGTTTGGACAACGCACTTTGGTTTTATTGGGATACACGAATAGGTAGGACACACTTGGAGAGGGGCTTTTCCAGGGAGAAGAGCGAGACAGCACCTATGATGTAGATCTACCATCTATAGGCTAAGGTATGGGGTCTGCTGACAAAGCCCAGCGATCTTCTAATATATAATAATACTGCTTCTTAGCAAGGGAAGGGAGGTTAGGCACTATTGTCTTTTCATGATGACATCTCCCTTCATGATTTATGGACTAGCTGCTATGCTGACTGTATTTGTACGATGCATTTTCCTGCTTGTTGTGCCACGTATACTGCATGTTAGGGCACGTTAGTTAAAATAAATATTTTAAACTGTTTCGTGTCTCTGTCAGATCTTATTGTGGACAAGTACAAGAGTGTGAGCGAAAGGGTGTGTCTTGTTACCGCGATTCCTGAGAGATCTGGGAGTGTTGTGTTCTGGGGTGTCTAATCATTTGTTTCTCTGTGAGTGAGTAGGAGAGCAAGTGAGACACTATAGCTAGTCGGTCCTGGACTCATGGGTACTAAGGTGGTAGGATGACTCAGTCCCTATACACCAAGATCCTATAAGCCTACGCATAGTTCTGTTTTTGGGCAGAACCCCTGCAATAATATAGCTATAAGATGTACCTTAATAGATGAAAATTGGAAACCAGTCAGATGAAGTTGGTACGTTTTTGGCATGTCTTCTTGACACATGGATGGGTCATAGTTTTTTTAATGCAAAATCTTTTCCACTTATATGCATATGATTTTCTAGTCGAAGGATGTTTGGACTGTCTTAAAATGTCTATGTAATCTGGTGGTAAATTTAGATGACCATATTGCAAGAATTCAGGACCCAGGCAGCCACGGTCAAGGATCGAAGGTTGGGATGCAGGATCTCTTGTCTGCATAGCTGGGACTGGTGAAGATCTTTGAATCACCTTGACGAGACCATTCTGGCGCTACCATTATCATTCTGGCCTTGGATCTGTAAATTTTCAAGACTGCCGCAATAAGGTGGATCGAAGGACATGGACAGAGAAATTTCTTTGAACAGTCTATCAAAAGAGCATTCCCTTTCCACGCTGGCTGGTAGAATTTGTAGGCGTAGTCTTGGCATTTTCGTTTTTTTTGTGTATGCAAAAATTTATATTTCAGGGTTAGCCCCATTCTTTGAACATTGCTTCCACAACTTTGTCATTTACAACCCAGTCGTGGCTCTCTTGAGTATGACCAAGGGATTCTGCTTCCATGATTTTAACTCCTGGGAGATGGTCTACTGCGATTGTAGGTTTCTTGCTGTGTGTTATTTCAATATGGTCTGAGACTCGAGGGGTAGCAGACTTGAATTCGTACCTCCGTGTTTGTTCAGGTGATATATTGTTATTGTATTGTTCATATGAATCAAAAGGGAGTTTGTCATGATTAAAGGCTGAAATTACTTCAATGGTAAGTGAACTGCTCTCAACTCTAGGAAGTTGATATGGTAGGTTCTTTCCTTGTCTGACCATAAACTTTGAGTCTTAATATGATCCATGTGAGATCTGTGGAGAGAGGCAATTGTGACTATCATGAGTTTTGGGGGATCCTGATGGAATGGTATCTCCTCAATTAAAATATTTGACCTTGTCCACCATGGAAGAGGCTGAATTGTAGATTGTGAGAGAGAGACAGCGCTGTTCCTAGCTGGATGAGAACTGACATTGTTGTAATGATCGCATGTGAAGTCTGGCATGAGGAACTGGGTAAATACAAGATGCCATTGTCTCTAGTAGGGATGATATCTCTCTTGCTGTAGGGTGATGAGTTTTCAATAGACAGACACTTCAGTTGGATTGATGATAGTGTCACCTCCGAAGGATACACTTATGTAGGATAGGGTATCCAAGATCACTCCTGATAATGCATCCTTTGTACATGGAAGGTCATTCATTTTTTTTTATGTTGACCCTGAAGGCCCAGACTTGAAAAGATGTTGAGACACATCTGAAACAGTTTTAGAATTTCTTCTGAAGAGGGACTCATTATCAGCCATTTGTCTAGGTAAAGGTAGACAAAAATCTTTTGCCTCTTTAGATGTGCTGCAACGACAGCCATACATTTTGAGAATCTTCATGATGCTGACTTTTAGACCAAAAGTTGGGACTTTGAATTGAAGATGCTTAGAGCCTGCTACCAAACATACACAATGTTGATGTTTCTTTACAACTGGTATATGGAAGTAGGTATCCTGAAGATCTACAGCACACAAGTCGCTCCACTACATTGGAAAAGAACCTCTACAAAAGACTCCAAACCATGGTACGATGGTAGACTTAATGAGGACAGAAGATCCCTGAGATTAATCGAACGAAGATGGAGGTCAACTCCTTCCTCAGGTCACCTCAAGTTGTTAAGAACAACAAGAAACTCCTACTACAGAAAGATTAGACAATCAAAGGCAATCTTTTTCAGTAATCAACTGGACCAAGCCAAAAACCGGCCCAAAAAATTATTTGGACTAATCAAAACACAATCGAAGGACATACCTCACCCCCCCCAATCCAACTCAGATTCCCTACCCAATTGCGAAGAATTTGCCTCCTTCTTCATGCTGAAGACAGAAAACATAAAAGCGGACCTGCTTTAACAACCCATTCAGGCACTCACATGGACCCCCCTTCCCCCACCAGGAGCCCTACTCATATGCGTCTCTAAGTTTAACCTCAAAAACAATGCTTCTTGGGCCTCCTTCACCTCATACAGTGAAGATGCGATAGCGAAAATGCTCACTTCTCTGAACCCATCCAACCATTTCACTGACCCCTTCCCCGCTAGCCATTTAAAAGATTTCATTCCTCTGTAACTGCCCATGTGGACCAAGATTATAAACACCTCTCTCCAGCAAGGAATCATCCCAGATAACCTTAAATCTGGGCAGGTATCCCCCATCCTAAAAAAGCCAACGTCCGATTCGGCGGACCTAAATAACTATCGCCCAATATCAAACATTCCTACACTGGCCAAACTACTAGAAAAATGTGTTTACACACAGCTCAACAGACACATCGATCATTTCAACCTGCTAGATCAATACCAATCCGGCTTCCGCACTGGGCACAGCACTGAAACAGCCATGACCCACATAATTGATGACGCTCTAAAAATTCTTGATCAAAATGAAGTCTGTCTGTTAATCTTGCTCGGCCTATCCTCAGCTTTCGATACCGTGTAGCATGACAACCTACTAAACCTCCTGAAGCACAGAATGGGGCTATCGGGGTCAGTCCTAAAATGGTTCACCTCATTCCTGCATAATAGATCACAAAGATTCAAGGCTAAGCAATCCTTATCCAATCCTGTCCTAGTCACTTTAGGAGTTCCACAAGGATCTTCCCTCTCTCCTACTCTCTTCAACTTATTCATGGAACCACTCACTGACATCTTCAGCTCCTCTAATGTTCAATATCACATGTACGCGGACGATACACAAATCTACCTAAAAATCCACTCACCAGAAGACATCAAATCGCTCAACGTAACGCTTCAAAAACCCCAGACCTGGTTAGCTGAAAACCATCTGAAACTAAACGCCCTCAAAACAGAATTCCTCCTCATCGCTCCCCCCAATCAATCGACCATCATCAGTGTCTGGCTGAAACACCTCACAGCACTCAACTGCCAACCTCTTATCATTGACTCCGCTAAATCACTGGGAGTTACCCTCGACAAAAACCTTAACATGCAGAAACACATCAGCAGCGCAACAAAAGGAGCAACTTATCAAATGAATATCCTAAGAAAACTCAAACCCTTCCTCCCCGCAAATGACCTCAAACTTGCTGTTCAAGCTCTAGTACTCCCCAGAATTGAATATGGGTGTGCTACCCTTTGCGGGCTCCCCAGCTCGACGACGGCCCCCCTAAGAGCCTCAATCAACTCAGCTGCCAGACTCATCACTGGCTCCAAAAGAAACTGCCACATCTCCCCAGATTTAAGAGCCCTCAATTGGTTACCTTTTGAAGCTAGAGTTTAACTGAAAATCGCATGCATGACACACAAGGCTATTCACCACAATGCTCCGAGCTACCTGGCACAGAAACTGGTACTATCTTGTGGCAATAGATACTCCAGAAGCGCTAATAACTTTCTACTTAAACCACAACGATTTTCTAAGAAGAAAACATACAATCGGGCCTTCTCTGGGATTGCCCCTAGGATTTGGAATGCACTACCTCCTGAAACCAGACGGAATCCCTCCACTCTATCATTCAAAAAAGAAGTGAAAGCTATTCTCCTGTCCAAGTTCACATGAACTATGTTTACATGCTGTCATTCTTTGTATGATGTGCTCGGATCCATTCTGAACAATATTGCAGACCTATGTGTCTTTGGTTATTTTCAGCAACTCAGTAATTGGCTATGCTCCCCAACGTCCCCCCTGAGTGACCAACAGAGAAGGAGGAAGAGAGAAGTAATTGTATGGCAGGAGACTTTCTTGTAGGCGTAGGCTGCTGCTGTTGCTGGCCTCCTCCATCTTTGGGCGGTCTACAAGGATGGTAGGATTGCCTCTGCTGTTGCTGATGATGATGTAATGAATGAGGAGTTGGAACCCTCTGATGTATATGTACATCTATACATGACTAAGATTCTTGTTTGTCCAACCGCACAGGGACAATTCTGGGCCCAAGAATGTTGTTGGGGGTACGTTGGTAATGTGGGAAGAGGGTGCGTTACCTGCTGATGTGGGGAGAGGCAGCGTGAAAGGGGTATCTCTCACAGAAAGAACTCCGGTATGTTTTCAGAAATGCCTCGGACAGATGCCAGCTGACGGACTGAATCACAAAATGGCTTTTCAATGCTTATGTAGTGTGACTTATGAACAGTTCGCACCCAGGCTCGCAGAGGGACAACTGCGGCCCGTCCTCTCGACTCACAGACACAGTACTACGAGCCGTCCGCTCCCAAAGGAACAGCAGCGTAGTAGCTCGCAGAGGTACAGGCACAGCAGCGTACTAGCTCGCAAAGGTAGAGAGCTGCGAGCCCACTGACTGGCTTCTAATGACATAGCTGCGAAGTGGTGATGTTGGGCAGAGGGAGCGTGAAAGGGTTATCTCGCACAGACAGCTCCGGTATATTAAATTGCCCTCGGGAGCTTTCTTTTATATTTTCACTCGATGCGAGAAAGCGCGCTTTCTGGACCAAGACCTTTCTCCCTACCAAATTTGGCGTAATTCCATTCAGCAGTTTGACCTGTAGCCTTGTCTAAAGTTTCCTATGGAAAATCCATTGAGAAAACACATTTTCACACCCCCCACATAGCTACCTGTCGCAGGCGTACTCGCTGTTGGTGTGCAGGTCAGTGGTCTAGTTGTCAACATGTCACAGCCACTCCCTGAGGGCAGGTTTGCACACACACCACACCCATCCGGCACATGCGTCACAGGCCATGTGACCACACAAATATAATGGATCGACAACGTCACATCCTTTATTGCCGGTGGTGACTGGATGGCGGACGCTCCACGGGTCTCAATCATAAAGAGTCCATGAAAACTTGCGCAGAGGGTTAGTCGCACCCTGAGCTGTATGGCCGTCAGGGGCCTACTACCACGTGGCGCGGACTTGAGTTGCACAGGGTTACTGCCACCCGAAGCTGATGTGGCCGTCAGGGGCCTACCACCACGAGGCGCGGACTTGAGTTGCACAGGGTTAGTGCCACCCGAAGATGATGTGGCCGTCAGGGGCCTACTACCACGTGGCGCGGACTTGAGTTGCACAGGGTTAGTGCCACCCGAAGCTGATGTGGCCGTCAGGGGCCTACCACCACGTGGCGAGGACTTGAGTTGCACAGGGTTAGTCGCACCCTAAGTTGTATGGCCGTCAGCGGCCTACCACCACGTGGCGCTGACTTGCGTTGCACAGGGTTAGCGGCACCAAAAGCTCATGTGGTCTCCGCCATTGATGACTCAGCGACATGTGTGGGATCTGCTGGGCCGCGGAGCAGGTCCACATAATGTCCATCAAGCCATGGTGGCGGGACCGGTCCCTCGAGCTTTCACGGGCACGTGGAGTGCCCACTGGTAGACACTCCGGTGGCAGCAGGTAATTATTTGGTCATGGATGCGCAGGGGCGGCAGTGTCTCTCTCTCTCTCTCTCTCACTTCCCTCTCTTCACTCACTCTCTTCCTTCCTTTCCTTCTATCTCTCTCACTCTCTCTCCCTTCTCCCTTACTCACTCCCTTTCTTTCCTTCCCTCTCTTTTTCTCTCTGGCTTTTTTTTCCTTCTCTCTTTCTCTGTGTCTCACTCCTTTGATATGCGCATTACACACGTCCTTATTTTGTGCTTTATTTTCCAGGCTGTGTCGTCGACATTAATGGACCCGACAGGAGTCTTCCGCCTTGTTGTTTTGTGTTCAGTTTGTTAAATTTAGTTTATCTATATGTAAGGAAAAATAAAGTTTTGAAAAAAAAAATTTCAATAAAGTTTTTGGTTGTTATTTAAGTGCTGTGTGACTCTTTCTCGTTCTTATTACTGTTATTTAGTGGTGTCCACCATGGTGTTAAATTTTGGGGCAGTTATCGCGGGAATACTGGTGATGTCTGCAGTTTGCACCAGCTTCTGAATAGTGTGTTAGATTTATCTCAACTTTAGTTGCATTAAAGTGCTGATAATGAGATGCAGAGTAGGCGTTCCCGTGCAAAAACACACGAGGTGCACCTTTGCGATTTATTCTAAATACTAAAATCCTGTATTGAATTGCACTGTGGTAGTGGGTGCATTTACAGTGTACACACAAAATCAATGAAGAAATCTCATTGTATTTATATTGATTGGGAATAGTGGGTCAGGTGCTGAATCTTGACGGGATACACTGCCCAGTTCGTTTATTTTTCTGTACACGAAAAAACCAAATCACAACTTTCACAACGAAAGGCAAAAACTGCGATGCGAAACAAATTCCGGCGATAAGCCGCGTTAGCACCAGGAATTTTACACCTGCTTTCTGCTGGTGTTAAGCAGGACGACTACCTGCAGCATGAAAGGGAACACAGCCAAGAGCCACACCGGAACACCTACAGGTGCCATAGAGTCAATGAGCATGATACACGGATACCCATGAGGGCCACAACACTCATCGCAACAACCCCAGGACCGCCAACGCCCCGCGAACCCGCATCTGAGCAAGTGTGTCCGTGTGGTCATTGTGTTAGCATGATGGGCACGGGCCCTGCAACATCACAGTGTGCTGTCTTCAGCGGACGTTACCATGTCACCTCAGCGTTGGCAGTGAGCCTGGACATGTAGCTACGCACGCATCCTCCTGCATGCACAAGCGGCGTGTGCTGGTCCGGCGTACACAGGTCAGCGCAGGGGTGTGCCTATCCGGCAAGGGGAACGGGGTGTCTCGGACATGTCCGTGTGCAAGAAGTGCGGTAAGTGTGTCTCTGTGTTCTGGTGTGGCCGCCACAAGGGCCGCAGCAGTCAATGTTGTAAAGTGGCATGCACCACCTCCAAACGGCAGTGTCACGGTGTGATTGGAATGCCCCAGGACATGCGCGAATAGGCATTACAATGGTGTGCCGTAGGAGTGTACGGGATACAACAGCGCAGCGCACAAAAGTGTGGGGGCTCGTGGGAGGGAGGAGCAGCTGTTTGGCAACGTAACACACAGTGAACCCGCCCATGTGCCACGTGCTGGGCATCTCATCCATGATGACCAGGGTCGCAGACATCCCACAACACCCACGACCGGCCTTTGTACACAACCTGTATGAATGCAGCTGGAGAAGTTACTGTAGGGATGAAAGGTTCTCTGTCTGAGCTATCTTGCGCTAACACATCTGCTACTCCGAGAAGGAACTTGTAAGTGGCCAGCCCCCCCTGACAGACATGATAATATTTGCATCCGTCTCCCACACTACGCACTGTCCGATTTGAGAGCAACGAGCACACATCCCACACTCAAA
Organism: Calotriton arnoldi; assembly: GCA_963921515.1. NCBI lineage: Eukaryota > Metazoa > Chordata > Amphibia > Caudata > Salamandridae > Calotriton > Calotriton arnoldi. Next base: position 112,676 of record CAWUFW010010492.1, read on the forward strand.
AGTCCTTCGTCGTAGTTAGCGTGCGTGAAATGGCCTTCACACGTACTCCCACCACACCCCTGCCCTGCACCCATTGCACACAGACCCGGCTCATTGCACCAAGCTGTGCCATTTCATCCACAAGACTGCCACACGGCAAGCCAGTGCAGCTACAAGCAGAGCCACTGACGCAATGGCAGGGCATCCCGAACACATTCACGTCCACCTATACCATGAACGTCTGCTGCATGTCCTTGGTGCACTGCCTTTGGCAGTGCTGCGGATCACTTACCGGCTGAGCTTCCGCATTGTGGACGTCACCTGCGTTCAACCTGTAATGCAATGTCGCACGTGCCTATCCGAGTGGTGCATGGACGTGTGCCTCTCCAACGTGTGCGTAGCTGACATGGATTACGACGGGTTTGTGCGCCCCATGTTGGCTCACGACCAGGAGTGTCATGGTGATGCCCGTTTATGGCATGCATGGATGTTTGGCATGCATGTTGGGAACTGGGCCTGGGAGATTGCATGTGTCGTAGTATGCAGTGAGCAAATTGACCCACTTCCCGATTCTGCTTCGGTGCACATTGGGTACAGTGGTTGGAGTCAGCACATCTGTCCCGGTCAGCTGATGGATTACGTTGACGACATGTCAAAATATTGTGGCCAACCATCACTCATTAGAGATAGTGGCTTACGCAGCTGCACTCGCGTTCATGGATGAGTGACAAGGTACCTGCAACCACGACTCGATGTGCCACATTGCACGTGTCCCGCCGCATCATTGCACGTTGTGCATCTGGTCACATGTCCCAAGACGACAGTGGACATGGTTGCATTGGTGTCGACTCATGTCCGAGGTGCGGACAACCAACGCTGCTTGACACTGACGTGTGTTGGTGATGGACTACCCCGAGGTGAACATGGACGTTTTCCTACGTTCCTTATTCAGGCATGCTGCTGCATTTGTCTGCATATCGTGGCACTACTCTTGGCCGTACTGACACGCACTTTTTTTAATAAAGTTTCCACATTTTCACTTGCCTCCAAATGTGTTGTGTCTTCATTTGTATGCAAATGTGTGTGTCACGGACTCTCTGGCTGCCTGCCATACGTGAATTGCTAGCCCATCCGGACTGTGGGTTTGTACCAATGCGTTCTCATGTGCCTGTTTCGTACTGACGTTTTTGGACGTTTATCCGCCACAGGCGAGTGCATTTGTGTCCTGTGTTAGATTGTGCGAATGTTTGTGTTTGGACAACATTGTGTTGGATGTTGGTGTGCTCTGCTTCCTATGTGTGTGTGCTGCATTCTGTGTGAGATGTCCCTTCATGTGAGGTATTGTTCACCCTTCTCCCTTTCAGGCAGTGTGGTTTTCACTTCTGTGCTTGTTCAGTGGTGTGATGCTGGCGGGTTGTGTGACTTGTGCTCCTTGTTGGTGTGTTTCATTTTAGCCATGGTTTGTCTGTAGTTGTGCTGTACTTAATTATTCATGTGTGCCATTGTGCCCATCTCCCCTCGTCCCCCCACTCCGCTTGTTCCTCTTCCTGGTGCTGTTGTGTCTGTAATTTTGTTACTCCACACATAAATACATGTAAAGAACAAATTAGAATAGTTCCTTGATTCTTTTAGATAGCAAAACTTCTCTCTACTGGTTATTTTTGAATTTTCCATATAAACAGTTTTTTTAATATTCAAGGACACATAGAAGTCAGAAGTGCAACGTATTCTATCAACACACTTTCTAGAACATTCTACAACACGTGCAGGTTAAAAGTTCATCAATTTTTTTAAACCTAGGCACGTGCAGGTTAAAAGTTCACGATTGTTTTAAGTTCGAACAGTGCCTTCCAAATGCAAGTAGCAGGTGTGGTTGAGTTGACCAAATTTTATCCTATCATATGTACTCCACGTTTAAACTGCTTTTCTTAACCAATCACAAAGATGCTTTTCCACAAAACGAATGTGCACCCTACTTTTAAAAAACAATGCTTTTCATCTCCCAATCAGTTATCGTTTTGAATGAGAAAAAAGTAGTTCCCCACCTTTAAACATATCTCTTATTCTACGAACGGACTGCATGAGCTACAGACATCTATCCATACTTCCCAGCCATACCTTCAAAATTCTAGTGTGGATCGTAGGACATAGCTATGTTTTCTGGTGCAAGAGGTATGCAGAACAGAGACGTATTGACTTAGACCTAGGTTTACAAAATGTGGATATTAAATGGTTTGGACAGAGAGGATTGAAGTGGCACCAATTGTTGCCTTTGGTTAAAACCTGTTTGCATTTCCAACACCCTTACCTCATGATTGTGCACTATGGTGGAAACGACCTAGGCACATTGACTGGCGTAGGTTTGGAAATGCTAATGAAAGACACCTTTCGACAATTGATGTTGCTTTTGCCTCAAACTGTCTTTGTATATTCCAATATATGCCAAAGATAGAAGTGGAAATGGTCAAACCAATTTTGTCCTCAGATTGAAAATCTAGGAAGAATGTCAACAAAGCTGTGTCTGCATACCTCAGAGACCATAGAATGGGGTCGATCTACAACAACAACATACGTTTTGATATGGCTGATATCTACAGAAGTGATGGAGTACACTTCACAGATCAGGGAAATCGAGTTTTTCAGAATAACCTGAATCTGTGCATCCGCACTTATATGTAGCTCCAACTAATAAACACAAGGGCTCTTTTTAGAGCCGCCTTATATTCCCAATATCAGTTCGCAGAGTGACAGCTGCGATCCGGCTAGCACAGGGAGACCTGCGGGCCGTCGGGCAGGCTCGCAGAGGGAGAGCTGCGGCCGTTGGCTCGCAAACGCACACCAGCGTGCTGGCTCGCAGAGGGAGAGCTCGGGTCTAACTCGCAAGGGGACACCAACGGGCCAATGGCCCTGCTAGCAGAGACACACCTATCACCTAACGGACTGGCTCGCACATGTACAGCTAGGGACACCACGGCTCGCAGACGCAGACCTGCGAACTCACGGACTGGTACTGTTTTATGCTTTAGGGTAGTACAGTGGTGTTTGTGTACTGTAGGGGGTTCGTGCTGGAGGTAGCGTTTTAGGGTTTAAGGTAGTGCAGTGGTGTTTGGGTAGTGTAAGAATCGTGCTGGAGGTAGTGTTTTAGAGTTTACGACAATGCAGTAATGTTTGGGTAGTGTAAGGGGTCATGCTGGGAGTACTGTTTTGGGGTTTAGGGTAGTGCAGTGGTGTTTGTGTAGTGTAGGGGGTCATGCTGGGAATAGTGTTTTAGGGTTTACGGCAGTGCAGTGGTGTTTGGGTAGTGTAGGGGGTCATGCTGGGAGTAGTGTTTTAGGGTTTACGACAATGCAGTGGTGTTTGGGTAGTGTAGGGGGTTGTGCTAGGGGTAGTATTTTAGGGTTTAGGGTAGTGCAGTGGTGTTTGGGTAGGGGGTCGTGCTGGGGGTAGATTTAGGGTTTAGGGTAGTGCAGTGGTGTTTGTGTAGTGTAGGGAATCGTGCTGGGGTAGTGTTTTAGAGTTTACGACAGTGCAGTGGTGTTTGGGTAGTCTTTGGGTAGTGTAGGGGATCGTACCGACAGACTGACTCACAGAGCTCCGAGCCAACGGACGGCCTTCTAAAGGCATAGCCGCGACCTGGTGATATGAAGAGAGGCAGATGGAAAGGCATATCTCACACAGACACAGATGCCAGTGTTGCCTCGCAGAGGTAAAACTACGAACCCGATGTGAGGGGCTGTATGGGTGGATGAGTGTGTGTATGGCTGTTTTGGTGAGTGAATGGATGTCTCAGTGGTACATGTGTGAGTAACTACATATGTGAAAGGCAGTATATGTGAATGTTGGAGTATATAAATGATTATATGTGAGAGTGAGTGTTTGTGAGAGTGGCTGTATGGATGAGTGTGTGCTTGTGTCAGTTATTGTATAAGAGAGTTAGTATGTGTTAGTATCTGTATAAATAAGTGAGGTGTGTATAACTGTGTAGGTGAGTAAATGGGAGTGTGATTGATTCTTTGCATGACTGACTAGCTGTGTGAGTAACTCTATGGGTGAGTGGCGGTGTGTGAGTGTCTGTATGGGTGTATGAGTGCATATGATAGTGGCTGTATTGATGAGTGACTGCATGTATGAGTGACTGTATGGATGAGGGGTTGCATGTGTGTGTAGACCTAGGAATCAGTGAGTGGGTATGTAGTAACTGGTATTGGTGTGTCTATGGTTTCGAGAATGGCAGTCTCTATTTTAGAGTATGTGTATCAAAGGTTATATTAGGCTGTGAGGAGGTGCATCAGATTATCACGTGCATGATGTCATCAGTGATGTCATTTGAGTTGTCATCAGTGATGTCACTGACCACGTCATGAGTGATGTAATATGTGATTTCATCAGCAGTGCATTGCGGGGACGCGAGTTATAGTTAGCTCAACTAACTATAACGAGTGAAATGTCCAACTAACTATAACGTCCCTGAAACCTGTGGTTTTTTCAGTGAATTTCTATGTTTTTTTAAATGCTAATTTCTAACTATAACGTCCCCGAAACCTATGGTTTTTTCAGTGAATTTCTATGGTTTTTTTAAATGATAATTTCTAACTATAACGTCCCTGAAACCTATGTATTTTTCAGTGAATTTCTAAGGTTTTTTAAATGCTAATTACTAACTATAACGTCCCTGAAACCTATGGTTTTTTCAGTGAATTTCTAAGGTTTTTTAAATGCTAATTTATAACTATAACGTAGTAGTCGCGTTTGCAGAGTGGTGCAGAAAGGAGGCTGGGCCTCCGACCAGCGCTCAGGAATTACGCTGCGTAGGACTTACAGGAGGTACCAAGAGGGCTTCTTGGTCCCCAAAGTCCCTCAGGAGTAAAGTGGACTTCATCCCCCAACCCGTAGTGTGCCAGGAGGCGCGTTTGCAGAGTGGTGGAGAAAGGGGAGCGTGGCCTCCGAAGACCTCTTAGCAATCCCACTGTGTGGGACTTACTGGAGGTAACAGGAGGGGTAGTTGGCCCCCAAGGACATTTTTGGGGGCCAACTACCCCTCCTATTATCTCCAGTAAGTCCCACACAACAGGATTGCTAAGTTCTCATAGTAGGCCACGCCCCCTTTGCCCACCACTCTACAAATGCGCCTCCTGGCACGCTCTTGGTTGGGGGATGAAGTCCCCTTTGCTTGTGGGGGTCCTTAGGGGCCAACTAGCCTACCTGTTACCTCCAGTAAGCCCCACACAGTGGTATTGCTGAGAGGTGGACACAGGCCACGCCCCCTTTCTCCACCACTCTGCAAATGCGCCTCTTGGCGCGCCCTTGGTTGGAAGATGAAGTCCCCTTGCCTCCTGAGGGTCCCTGGGGGCCAACTAGCCCTCCTGTTATCTCTAGTAAGCCCCACACAGCTGGATTCCTAATAGTGGTCCTAGGCCACTCCCCCTTTTTATACCACTCTGCAAACGCGCCTCCTGGCGCACTGCTACTCGGGGGATGAAGTCCACTTTAGTCCTGCGGTCCTCAGGACACAAGAGGACCTCATCGCCCCACCAGTAGTGCGCAAAGAGGCGCGTTTGCAGAGTGGTGTAAAAAGGGGCGTGGCCTCGGACCACCTCTCAGCAATCCCACTGTATGGGGATTACTGGAGGTACCTGGTGGTCTAGTTGGCCCCTAAGGACCCTTAGTATTCAAGGGGGCTTAATCCCCTAATCCAGACCGCGCCAGGAAGCCCGTTTGCACAGTGGTGCAGGGAGGGGGTGGGGCCTCCGGCGAGATGCCAGCTTTTTTTTTATTTGCTTTTTGGAAGGGGGGCTGTGTGGCCCCCCCCTTCCCTTTATTATTTTTGGGCCCTGGGGACCCCATTCCCCAGGGAACGGGGATTTTTTTTAAAAACGGGAAAGGGGCCGCGCGGCCCCCCCTCCCATGGCCGATTTCGGCCCCGGGGACCCCATCCCCCGGGCCATGGCCACATGTTTAATTTTTTTTAATTATTATTATTTTTAAGGAGGGGGGGCTGCGCGGCCCCTCCTCCTGAGGCTATTATTGGCCCTGGGGACCCCATCCCCTGGGGCTTTGCCTCGTTCTTTTAAAAAAAAAAAAAAATTATTTAGGGAGGGAGGCTGCATGACCCCCCTTCCCTGGGCCACCATTGACCCCGAGGACCCCATCCCCCGGGACGGCTGTCAAGTTGGGGACCGCGGGAGGAGCCCCAATGCCCCGCGGTCCCAGCCAGCTCCCCGCCTCCTGCGGGAGCCGGCACTGCTTTTGGGCAAGGGGAGCTGCTGACATGCAGCTCCCTTTGCTCACAAGCAATTCTGCTTTGCTTCTTGGAAGCGAGAGCAGGTTTCCTGCTCTCGCTTCCAAGAAGCAAAGCAATGTTTGCTATGGCAGGGCGGGAGCTATGCTCCCGCCCTGCCATAGCAAACGGCAATGTCCCGGGGGTGGGCATCCCGGGACATTGCAGGAGCTGGCTCTGGGGAGTGGCGGTCCCCAGGGCCATCTATTGCTCCAAGAGGGGGCCGCGTGGCCCCCCTCCCAACTGATTAAAGCCCCGGGAAGGTGGTGGTCCCCGGGGCCGGGGGTCCGCAACGGACACCCACATTTTAATCAACAGTGGCCCGGGGAGGTGGTGGTCCCCAGGGCAGAGTGGGGGGGCTCGAGCCCCCCCACACTTCGTTTTTGAAAGTAGCCCTGGGGAGGTGGCGGTCCCCAGGGCTTGGTAGGGCCCACGAGGCCCCCCCACCCAAAATAATTTAAAGCCCCGGGGAAGTGGTTGTCCCGGGGCCGGGGGTCCGCAACGGACCCCCGCATTTTAATCAACAGTGCCCCGGGTTTGTGGCGGTCCCTGGGGCAGGCGCCCCCCCCCAAGTATTTTTTTAAAAAAGCCCTGGGGAGGTGGAGGTCCCCGGGGCTGCGGGGGGCCACTTGCCCCCTGCATATGATAAACTAAGCCCCGGGGAGGTGGTGGTCCCCGGGGCTGCGGGGGCCCCCGCAGGCCCCGGCATATATAATTTCCTCATTGCCCCCGGGACCTTGCCCACCCGGAGGCTCAAAGGAACGAAGTGCGGGAGCCCGCGCTTCGTTTTATTTTTTATTTTTCCGGCCGGATTCGCGCACCCGGCGCTAATTCGGCCGAAAATATTTTTTAATAAATGCTTTTTTGGGCCCTGGGGGTCCCACAGGGACCCGTTGATCAGGCCTAGGGGGTCAGGGTGTTTCTACCCTGCCCCCTTTTCTTGTTTTTTATCTTTTATTTTACTGTTTTCTTGTGACTCGGTTTGGAGTGTTGGCAGCCAATCAGAATGAAGCTTGTGCTCGGTAGGGTTCGCGAATCCTCCTCGGCCCTCAGATATCGATATCTTTATTTTTTGAATTTCTCAGGAACTACTGAACGGATTTACACCACTTAAAAAAAGGTCGCTTTCTGAACCAAGAGCTACCTTTTTGCCAAATTTGGTGTAATTCCGTTCAGGAGTTCAGTCTGTAGCCGTGTCTAAAGTTCCTATGGAAATTAACATGGAGAAAACACGTTTTGGGACCCCCCTTTTTTCTCGGCCCCCGCTTGACGAATCACCCCGAAACTTTCAAGACAGGAGCTGACCTGAGTGAATCATTAGTTTTAAAGATTTCACGAAGATTCGTCGAACGGCGCCAAAGATATTGGCAAAAGAAAAAACGCTTTTTGAATAGAAACAAAGTCCTAACTATAACTACCTACTGGCGACCGCCAGTAGGTAATATATATATATATATATATATGGAAAAAAAGTTCCACAGCCCAGATATGAACTTTGCAGCATTTATTATAACTGACACAGACTGCAGCGGTCAATTGTTCACTTAACTCTGACGCGTATCGGCAGAAGGTGCCTTGATCACAGGTGAAACAATTCTGCCATGCTCCATGTGATTTTTAAAGCCAATGTCACGTACCTGTGTGTTTTAACAACTGCAATTCCCATTATTCAAGTTGTTTGGCAGTTCAATGTATTTTATATCCAAGTGGATTATTTGTTGCGCTGTAAAATACATATTTGTACCTTAATGGCATTTTCGTTGTCATTGCAACATTAGTCCATATTCCAAGTTTACACAGGTATTTGTATTTTGTCATGCGAGAGCTTGTGCAGTTACTGGTATATTTGCTGCTGTCATTACATTAAAAGTCGATGAATACGCAGGGTCCAGCTCTTTCCAAATCAAGGTGTATCCTCATTTGTCTGTGGAAAAAATGAGGTTTTATTCTGGCCATGATGCTCATTTCACAGAAATTATACCTCAACGAGAAACGCTTACAAATATGAACACAATAGGTGCCTCAGTTAAAGCTCCACTTTTGTACAGCATAATTGATCGTATCGTCTTGGGCTTGGTGAAGGCAAAGCAAGAGTGTTTCCTCTCATAATCCCCATTGAAAAACAATCTGAAATCCTTAATGGAGGTGAATGCATCATTGATCAATTGGAGTGCAATCTGATCTGTAGAGACTGTGATAAGTGGTTTCTGTCTTGTCTTGAGAGCAGAGTCCATGGTTCTACCTATTCAATTACCCTGAGTATGCAAATGATCAAAATCATCTGCAAGGGCCACCTGTTTGGCCCCACTCCATTTTTCTTAGTAGTATGCGAAGGTCTTCCTGCTTTTCCCACATTGATGGACAGATTACAAAAAGGCCTTCGAGCGCGTTTCCTGGCAATTTTTGTGACACATTCTTGATGCAGAGGAAGTTTGAGGACATCTCCACCAAACGAAATAGCACTTGCTTAATATTGTTAGGAGGAAGTTCCCTTGTTTGGTGGAGATTCCCCTCTTTGTAGTCTTTGCCTGTTCTCTAGATGATGAAACATTTTATCACAGATTTGTGGATCAAGATGTTTGGGAAATAATCACATTGCTGAAATTACATGCACACAAAGTCATCGGAGACATTTCCTCATGGTCCATTATGCAGCTGTAGTGTAGAATATGTACTAGTTATTACCCAACGATGTAGCACTTACTAATTAACTAGAAAAAGTACACCAGTTGGGTAGACATTTTGTGCAAAACTGTGAACTCTTGTTGGATAAAGGGGCAGGGATGTTCTGTTCTGGCCCAGTCACTCAGACAGCTACTCACACACCCATACAAACACTCAGACACCCACTCACGCACCCATTCAGCAACTCTGTCATACACTCACAGATCCACACAGCCACCCAAACTGTCACCCACAGACCCATATGGCCACTCACACACCCATACAGTCAATGATACATCCACTCAGAGACCCAGAGAACCACACAGATACTCAGATACCCATTCCGCCACCCTCACATCCACTCACAGACCCACTCACTGACCTACACAGCCACTCACACACCCACTCTCACAGGTTAGAGGTTACAGTTGGGAAATAAAATTTTAAAAAACTTAGAAATTCACTAAAAAACAAAGGTTACAGAAATGTTATAGTTAGGAATTAGAATTTAAAAAACCTTAGAAATGTACTGAAAAAACCAAAGGTAACATGGAAGGTATAGTTAGGATCAGATTTCACTCCTACAAAACCAGTGAAATTCAGCAGCTTTAGTTACCTGAGCTAACTATAACTGACAGCCCCTGCAATGCACTGCCTATGACTTCACATATTACTTCACTCATGACATGGTCAGTGACATCACTGATGACATCTCAAATGACATCACTGTTGACATCATCCACAGAACTCAGACATCAACTCACACAACCACACACACACACTCACTCAACCACTCACGCACCCATACAACCACTCACACATGCACACAACCACTCACACATCCACTCACAGATCCACACAACCACTCACACATCCATACAACCACTCACACACCCACACAACCACTCACACATCCACTCACAGATTCATACAACCACTATCACACCCACTCAAATACCCATACAACCACTCACACATCCACTCACATATCCATACAACCACTCACACATCCACTCACATATCCATAAAACCACTCACACACTCACTTACAGACCTATACAAGCACTCACACACCCATTCACACATCCGCACAACCACTCGCACACCCAATCACACAACTGTAGGAAAGTAGGATCTGCTTTCATGGCTACCACCTCTTTTTGCCCTGGTGTCAGTGTGTTTTGACTGTAGTTTGCTGGGTTCCTGCTAACCAGGACCCCAGCATCTGTGCTCTCTCTTCCAAAATGGCTTTGGTAAGTACTTTTGTACCTCCATAATTGGCTACTGATGTATCCTTATAAGTACCTAGTATACAGTACTAAGGTACCCAGGTCATAGGTACACCAGGGGCGTAACAAACACCCCCGCAGCCCCCGCGGTGCGGGGGGGCTCCCAGTCTTCAGTACATGAAGGGGGCCCACTCAGCTCATCGGTAGAAAGCTGTTTGTCTCTTGCTCTAAAGCAGCTGCAGCCTGCTCTGAGCTCCTCGTGCTGCTGACCTAGGGCTGAAGAGAAACAATGTAACAAGTTACATTGTTTCTCTTCAGTCAGAGCGCGCCAGGCCGGAAAAAGGATGGGGGTGGGGGCCCCCAGAGAGAGCATTGTGAATCTCAGGGTCGCTGGGGACACTGGGACATGCAGGCTGTGCATTCATCCTTTGCCTACCGCAGGGCCGGACCCTGCCTGCCTGTCAGAGATGTCCCGCCAAAGGACCGTCCTCCTGCTGCTGCTCTGGGCAGGGGTGGTGCGGGCCAGCAGCAAAGAGGTAAGAGTGGACAGGAGCAGGTGAGAAGGGTGCCTGCCAACCCAATCTATTTTTGTGGGGAATAACGAAGTTTCTCCAGTTTTGCTAACAACTCATTGTTTTGTTGTTGTTGTTGTATATTAAGACGAAAAACATATAATCAAGGTGTGCAGTCCAGGTATCCAGGTAGAGAGAGAGTGGAGAGAGAGAGAGAGAGAGAGTGGAGAGAGAGAGAGAGTGGAGAGAGAGAGAGAGTGGAGAGAGAGAGCGTAGAGAGAGAGCGGAGAGAGAGAGAGCGTAGAGAGAGAGAGAGAGTGGAGAGAGAGAGAGTGGAGAGAGAGTGGAGAGACAGTGGAGAGAGAGAGACAGTGGAGAGAGAGAGAGAGAGAGAGTGGAGAGAGAGCGTAGAGAGAGACAGTGGAGAGAGAGAGACAGTGGAGCGAGAGAGACAGTGGAGAGAGAGAGAGTGGAGCGAGAGAGCGTAGAGAGAGAGAGCGTAGAGAGAGCGTAGAGAGAGAGAGCGTAGAGAGAGAGAGAGTGGAGAGAGAGAGAGAGAGAGTGGAGAGAGAGAGAGTGGAGAGAGAGAGAGACAGTGGGGAGAGAGAGCGTAGAGAGAGAGTGGAGAGAGAGAGACAGTGGAGAGAGACAGTGGAGAGAGTGGAGAGAGAGAGCGTAGAGAGAGAGAGAGTGGAGAGAGAGAGTGGAGAGAGTAGAGAGAGAGAGTGGAGAGAGAGAGACAGTGGAGAGAGACAGTGGAGAGAGACAGTGGAGAGAGTGGAGAGAGAGAGCGTAGAGAGAGAGAGCGTAGAGAGAGAGAGCGTAGAGAGAGAGAGAGAGAGTGGAGAGAGAGAGAGAGAGAGTGGAGAGAGAGAGAGTGGAGAGAGAGAGAGACAGTGGGGAGAGAGAGCGTAGAGAGAGAGTGGAGAGAGAGAGACAGTGGAGAGAGACAGTGGAGAGAGTGGAGAGAGAGAGCGTAGAGAGAGAGAGAGTGGAGAGAGAGAGTGGAGAGAGTAGAGAGAGAGAGTGGAGAGAGAGAGACAGTGGAGAGAGACAGTGGAGAGAGACAGTGGAGAGAGTGGAGAGAGAGAGCGTAGAGAGAGAGAGCGTAGAGAGAGAGAGCGAGAGTGGAGAGAGAGAGAGAGAGAGAGTGGAGAGAGAGATTGACAGTGGGGAGAGAGAGCGTAGAGAGAGAGTGGAGAGAGAGAGACAGTGGAGAGAGTGGAGAGAGAGCGCGTAGAGAGAGAGAGTGGAGAGAGAGAGTGGAGAGAGTAGAGAGTGGAGAGAGAGACAGTGGAGAGAGAGTGGAGAGAGACAGTGGAGAGAGACAGTGGAGAGAGTGGGAGAGAGAGAGAGAGAGTAGAGAGAGAGCGTAGAGAGAGACAGTGGAGAGAGAGAGACAGTGGAGAGAGAGAGACAGTGGAGAGAGAGAGCGTGGAGAGAGAGCGTAGAGAGAGAGAGCGTAGAGAGAGAGAGCGTAGAGAGAGTGGAGAGAGACAGTGGAGAGAGAGTGGAGAGAGAGAGAGAGTGGAGAGAGAGAGAGACAGTGGAGAGAGATAGAGCGTAGAGAGAGTGGAGAGAGAGAGACAGTGGAGAGAGAGTGGAGAGAGTGGAGAGAGAGAGAGTAGAGAGAGAGCGTAGAGAGAGACAGTGGAGAGAGAGAGACAGTGGAGAGAGAGAGAGCGTAGAGAGAGAGAGTGGAGAGAGAGAGACAGTGGAGAGAGACAGTGGAGAGAGAGAGCGTAGAGAGAGAGAGTGGAGAGAGAGAGTGGAGAGAGAGAGACAGTGGAGAGAGAGTGGAGAGACAGTGGAGAGAGACAGTGGAGAGAGACAGTGGAGAGAGTGGAGAGAGAGAGAGAGTAGAGAGAGAGCGTAGAGAGAGACAGTGGAGAGAGAGAGAGAGTGGAGAGAGAGAGAGAGAGTGTGGAGAGAGAGAGCGTGGAGAGAGAGCATGGAGAGAGAGCGTAGAGAGAGCGTAGAGAGAGAGTGGAGAGAGAGCGTAGAGAGAGAGAGAGAGTGGAGAGAGAGAGAGTGGAGAGAGAGAGTGGGGAGAGAGAGAGAGTGGAGAGAGAGAGCGTAGAGAGAGAGAGTGGAGAGAGAGACTGGAGAGAGTGGAGAGAGAGAGTGGCGAGAGAGTAGAGAGAGAGAGTGGAGAGAGAGAGACAGTGGAGAGAGAGTGGAGAGAGAGTGGAGAGAGACAGTGGAGAGAGACAGTGGAGAGAGACAGTGGAGAGAGTGGAGAGAGAGTAGAGAGAGAGCGTAGAGAGAGACAGTGGAGAGAGAGAGACAGTGGAGAGAGAGAGAGAGAGAGTGTGGAGAGAGAGAGTGTGGAGAGAGAGAGCGTGGAGAGAGAGCGTAGAGAGAGCGTAGAGAGAGAGTGGAGAGAGAGAGAGAGCGTAGAGAGAGAGAGTGGAGAGAGAGAGAGAGTGGAGAGAGACAGTGGAGAGAGTGGAGAGAGAGAGAGAGTGGAGAGAGAGAGAGAGCGTAGAGAGAGAGAGTGGAGAGAGAGAGTGGAGAGAGAGAGTGGAGAGAGTAGAGAGAGAGAGTGGAGAGAGAGACAGTGGAGAGACAGTGGAGAGAGACAGTGGAGAGAGACAGTGGAGAGAGTGGAGAGAGAGAGTAGAGAGAGAGCGTAGAGAGAGACAGTGGAGAGAGAGAGACAGTGGAGAGAGAGAGTGGAGAGAGAGAGCATGGAGAGAGAGCGTAGAGAGAGAGAGAGCGAGAGAGAGAGAGCGTAGAGAGAGTGGAGAGAGACAGTGGAGAGAGAGTGGAGAGAGAGAGAGAGAGTGGAGAGAGAGAGAGAGAGTGGAGAGAGAGAGAGACAGTGGAGAGAGAGAGGAGTTAGAGAGTGGAGAGAGAGCGTAGAGAGAGAGTGGAGAGAGAGAGACAGTGGAGAGAGAGAGTAGAGAGAGAGCGTAGAGAGAGACAGTGGAGAGAGACAGTGGAGAGAGAGAGAGCGTAGAGAGAGACAGTGGAGAGAGACAGTGGAGAGAGAGAGCGTAGAGAGAGAGAGTGGAGAGAGAGAGTGGAGAGAGAGAGACAATGGAGAGAGACAGTGGAGAGAGACAGTGGAGAGAGTGGAGAGAGAGAGAGTAGAGAGAGAGCGTAGAGAGAGACAGTGGAGAGAGAGAGACAGTGGAGAGAGAGTGTGGAGAGAGAGAGCGTGGAGAGAGAGCGTAGAGAGAGCGTAGAGAGAGAGTGGAGAGAGAGAGAGAGCGTAGAGAGAGAGAGAGAGAGTGAGAGAGAGAGAGAGTGGAGAGAGACAGTGGAGAGAGAGAGAGAGAGAGTGGAGAGAGAGAGACAGTGGAGAGAGAGAGGAGAGAGAGAGTGGAGAGAGAGAGAGCGTAGAGAGAGAGTGGAGAGAGAGAGACAGTGGAAAGAGACAGTGGAGAGAGTGGAGAGAGAGAGAGTAGAGAGAGAGAGCGTAGAGAGAGACAGTGGAGAGAGAGAGACAGTGGGGAGAGAGAGACAGTGGGGAGAGAGAGAGAGTGGAGAGAGAGCGTAGAGAGAGAGAGTGGAGAGAGAGAGAGAGTGGAGAGAGAGAGAGCGTAGAGAGTGGAGAGAGAGCGTAGAGAGAGACTGGAGAGAGAAAGACAGTGGAGAGAGAGAGACAGTGGAGAGAGTGGAGAGAGAGAGAGAGTAGAGAGAGAGCGTAGAGAGACAGTGGAGAGAGAGACAGTGGAGAGAGAGAGAGTGGAGAGAGAGAGCGTAGAGAGAGAGAGCGGAGAGAGAGAGACAGTGGAGAGAGAGAGAGCGGAGAGAGAGAGACAGTGGAGAGAGAGAGTGGAGAGAGAGACAGTGGAAAGAGAGTGGAGAGAGAGAGAGTGGAGAGAGCGTAGAGAGAGAGAGTGGAGAGAGAGAGAGTGGAGAGAGAGAGCGTGGAGAGAGAGAGCGTGAGAGAGAGAGAGAGAGAGTGGAGAGAGAAAGAGAGTGGAGAGAGTGGAGAGAGAGATAGAGAAGAGAGAGAGTGGAGAGAGCGTAGAGAGAGAGAGAGTGGAGAGAGAGACAGTAGAGAGAGAGACAGTGGAGAGAGTGGAGAGAGAGAGAGAGTGGAGAGAGAGAGAGCGGAGAGAGAGAGAGCGGAGAGAGAGAGAGAGTGGAGAGAGAAAGAGAGTGGAGAGAGAGAGTGGGAGAGAGAGAGTGGAGAGAGAGAGTGGAGAGAGAGTGGAGAGAGAGGAGAGAGAGTGGAGAGAGTAGAGAGAGAGTGGGGAGGAGAGATAGAGAGTGGAGGGAGAGAGAGACTGGAGAGAGAGAGAGTGGAGAGAGACAGTAGAGAGAGAGTGGAGAGAGAGTGGAGAGAGAGAGAGAGTGGAGAGAGGGAGAGCGTGGAGACGGAGAGCGTAGAGAGAGAGAGCTTTGAGAGAGAGAGAGCATAGAGAGAGAGAGCGTAGAGAGAAAGAGTGGAGAGAGAGAGTGTGGAGAGAGAGAGCGTAGAGAGAGAGAGTGGAGAGAGAGAGAGTGGAGAGAGAGAGCGTAGAGAGAGAGAGTGGAGAGAGAAAGAGAGTGGAGACAGAGAGAGAGAGAGAGAGTAGAGAGAGAGAGTGGAGAGACAGTGGAGAGAGAGAGGAGAGAGCGAGTGGAGAGAGAGTAGAAAGAGAGACTGACTGAGCGACTGAGATACTGACTGACTAAGAGACTGACTGACTGAGAGACTGACTGACTGAGAGACTGAGAGAGAGACTGACTGACAGAGAGAGAGAGACAGATTGAGAGAGAGACTGACTGACTGAGGTAGAGAGAGACTGACTGAGAGAGAGAGACTGACAGAGAGAGAGACTGACTGAGAGAGACTGATTGACTGCGAGAGAGACTGACTGACTGAGAGACTGACTGACTGAGAGACTGACAGAGAGAGAGACTGACAGAGAGAGAGAGAGACTGACTGAGAGAGAGACTGACTGACTGACTGACAGAGAGAGACTGACTGAGGTAGAGAGAGAGACTGACTGACAGAGAGAGACTGACTGACAGAGAGAGTCTGACAGAGAGAGTCTGACAGAGAGAGACTGACAGAGAGAGAGAAAGACAGATTGAGAGAGAGAGAGACTGACTGACTGACTGAGGTAGAGAAAGACTGACTGACAGAGAGAGACTGTCAGAGAGAGACTGATTGACTGCGAGACTGACAGAGAGAGACTGACTGAGAGAGAGACTGACTGACAGAGAGACTGACTGACTGAGAGAGAGACTGACTGACTGAGAGAGACTGACTGACTGAGAGAGAGACTGACTGACAGAGACTGACTGACTGACAGAGAGACTGACTGACTGACAGAGAGAGACTGACTGAGAGAGAGAGAGACTGACAGAGAGAAAGAGACTGACAGAGAGACTGACTGAATGAGAGAGACTGACAGAGAGAGAGAGACTGACAGAGAGAGACTGACTGACAGAGAGACTGACTGACAGAGAGACAGACTGGCAGAGAGAGAGAGAGACTGACTGACAGAGAGAGAGAGACTGACTGAGAAAGAGAGAGAGAGAAACTGACAGAGCGAGACTGACTGACAGAGAGAAATACTGACAGAGAGAGACTGACTGAGAGAGAGAGACTGACTGAGAGAGAGACTGACTGAGAGAGAGACTGACTCAGAGAGAGAGATACTGACTGACCTAGAGAGAGACTGACAGAGAGAGTGTCTGAGAGAGACTGACAGAAAGAGAGAGACTGATTGACTGACTAACTGAGAGAGACTGACTGACTGAGAGAGAAACTGACTGAGAGAGACTGACTGACTGAGAGAGACTGAATGACTGAGAGAGAGAGACACTGACTGACTGACAGAGAGAGAGACTGACTGAGAGAGACTGACTGACAGAGACTGACTGACAGAGAGAGAGACTGACTGACAGAGAGAGAGACTGACTGACAGAGAGACTGACTGACTGACTGACAGAGAGAGACTGACTGAGGTAGAGAGAGAGACTGACTGACAGAGAGAGACTGACTGACAGAGAGAGTCTGACAGAGAGAGACTGACAGAGAGAGAGAAAGACAGATTGAGAGAGAGAGAGACTGACTGACTGACTGAGGTAGAGAAAGACTGACTGACAGAGAGAGACTGTCAGAGAGAGACTGATTGACTGCGAGACTGACAGAGAGAAAGAGACTGACTGAGAGAGAGACTGACTGACAGAGAGACTGACTGAGAGAGAGACTGACTGACTGACAGAGACTGACTGACTGAGAGAGAGACTGACTGAGAGACTGACTGACTGACAGAGAGACTGACTGACTGACAGAGAGAGACTGACTGAGAGAGAGAGAGACTGACAGAGAGAGAGAGACAGAGAGAAAGAGACTGACAGAGAGACTGACTGATTGAGAGAGACTGACAGAGAGAGAGAGAGACTGACTGAGAGACTGACTGACAGAGAGACTGACTGACAGAGAGACTGACTGGCAGAGAGAGAGACTGACTGACTGAGAGACTGACAGAGAGAGAGACTGACTGACAGAGAGAGAGAGACTGACTGAGAGAGAGTCTGACTGAGAGAGAGAGACTGACTGCGAGAGAGACTGACTCAGAGAGAGAGATACTGACTGACTGAGAGAGAGACTGACAGAGAGAGTGTCTGAGAGAGACTGACAGAAAGAGAGACTGATTGACTGACTGACTGAGAGAGACTGACTGACTGAGAGAGACTGACTGACTGAGAGAGACTGAATGACTGAGAGAGAGAGACACTGACTGACTGACAGAGAGAGAGACTGACTGACAGAGAGAGTGTCTGAGAGAGACTGACAGAAAGAGAGACTGATTGACTGACTGACTGAGAGAGACTGACTGACTGAGAGAGACTGACTGACTGAGAGAGACTGAATGACTGAGAGAGAGAGACACTGACTGACTGACTGACAGAGAGAGAGACTGACTGACAGAGAGAGAGACTGACTGACAGAGAGAGAGACTGACTGACTGACTGACAGAGAGAGAGAGAGAGACTGATGGAATTGGGGTCAAAGTGTGTATGAAGCAATGCAATGCCTCAAGATTGCTATTTTCTGGCGCGGAGAATGGGAGGGGGGCCCCCTCCATGTAGTTTGCAGGGGGGCCCCCTCAAGTTTCGTTACGCCACTGAGGTACACCAGGGGTCTCCCATGGGCTGGAGCATGTATTGTGCCACCCATGGGAGTCCACTTAAATTGTGACTACAGGCCTGCCATTGCAGCCTGTGTAAGGTGATGCTTGCACCTCTCACAACACATATACGTGTTCTTATTTCTGAAGCCACTACACTTAAAACCTATAAGTCACCCCTATGGAAGGCCCTTCAGTCTTGAGGGCAGGGTGCTTGGTTATAAGTGTGAGTGTGCCTCTGCATGAGCCGGACACCCCTACAAACCCCGGAGTTGATTCTCCAGGCTTTGTAAGTGCGGTTAGCCATTTTAAGACATATAGTGGACATCCGTCATTACAAGATGTCTAAGTATATAATCTCTTGGACCATGTTGGTCCCAACGATTGCATCTTGTCATCTTCCATGCCAGTTGTGGCTTCCAAGGCTTGTTGGTGCTCCCACTGGACTCAGACCACCTAGACACCGAATCCGACTTGGAACAGCTCGTGAATGGCTCCTCGTCATCCTCACCATAGTCTGGTCCCCACAGCTGCAGCAACAAGGTCCTTGTCAGCGCTCCTGAGCTCCCTGCCAAGGGTAGGCATTGCGCTTCTGTGCCTCCTGATCACCTCCGAGTGGCATAGACTCTGTCCCTCTGCTTGCAGGTTCTCCACTTCCAGAATCCACCCTTGGATTTCACCGGACATCTTCACGAACTTCTCCAGAGGCCTTTTATCCAAAGTCTTCCATTGTCGTCTACGGGAAGTTCCAACGTCACTTCAACCCTATGCACCCGGCTTCCATGGTGCAATTAACCAGGTTCCTGGGACATCCACCGGTAGGGTGGCTGTCCAACCTTCCGTCCTCCAAAGGGTTTCTTCAGGGTCCTATGGGAAGGGTCCTTCTTTTTTTTTTAAACTGCGACTTCTCCATAGACTTCCATTGGGCACGCAGCTGTGTTTGCACTCTGCACACAGTCTCCATGGGGTACTTGGGTGGTTCCTGGTTCTCCCAGCTCTCATGAGTCTTCTGGTCAAAGTCCTGTTATTCCTTGCAGTTCGCATTCCACTTTCTCAGTATATGGTTTGGTCTCCCCCTGGAGACCAGTATATATTTGTGCTACTTACCTGATTTTTTCTGAGTATTTTCATGTGTATTGTTGATATCTCCGGCTAGAAGATATACTAACGTGTTAG
The DNA here is from genome assembly GCA_963921515.1 of Calotriton arnoldi. NCBI lineage: Eukaryota > Metazoa > Chordata > Amphibia > Caudata > Salamandridae > Calotriton > Calotriton arnoldi. Next base: position 131,595 of record CAWUFW010010492.1, read on the forward strand.
TGATAGTGTTGTGTAATAAATACTCTTATTTTTATAAACACTGTGTGGTTCTTTTTAATTTAATCTACACTGTCCTAAACCAAGCTGCTTTACACTAGTTCAAGATAAGCCTGAAGGCTGCTATCCACAACTATCACTTTGAGAGCTTTCTATGGTTATCAAAGACCATTAAAATCATTATAAGGGCTGCCTGGATCAGTGCAAGGTGCATCACTCCTTTGAGTGTACACCATACACTAAGCCAGCCTTCTACAGCCAGCCAAGAACTACAGAAGTTATGGTTGTCTACCAGCCAGGGTAGGAGGTGTGGGTGTTGGAGTCTGTGGCCCCAAGAGTACTCCACGACAAGTGGAGTGACCCCCATACAATTCTGTAGAAGAAAGGTGAGGTCCCCTATCTAGTGGACCCAGGTACTCCAAGAAGCCCCCATAGAGTGATTCATGTGAACTGCCTGAAGCCTTACTTTGACAGGGCTGCCGTGAGCTTGCTGATGGCCACTGATGAGGGACAGGAGGAAGAGAGTGGCACTCTCCCTGATCTACTCTCACACAACCCAGTTGATGGTTCAGTAGACGGTGTAGTCTTTGCTGACAGCCTCATTGACCAGCAACAATCTTATTGCAGACAGGTACTCAGTCAGTTCCCAGAACTCTTTTCTCTGAAACCCAGTGAGGCTACCTAGTGTGTCCATGAGGTAGATACAGGTGACAGTCTACCTGTCAAGACTAAAAGCAACAGGCAACCTGACCATGTTAGAGACGGCATCAGGACAGAAGCTCAGAAAATGCTAGAGTTGGGGGTAATTGAGCCTTCAGACAGCCCTTGGGCTAGTCCAGTAGTCTTTGTACCCAAACCTCATACCCAGGGCGGAAAGAGAGAAATGAAGTTCTGTGTAGACTTTTGAGGTCTCAATGTAGTCTCCAAGACTGATGCCCATCTCATCCATAGGGCAGATGAGCTAGTGGATACTCTGGCTGCCACCAAGTATTTCCGCACCTTTGACCTGACTGCAGGCTATTGGCAGATCAGGCTCACAGATGATGCTAAACCCAAAACTGCATTTTCAACTCTTGGTGGGCACTATCAGTTCACTGTAATTCCCTTTGGGTTATAAAATGCACGTGCCACATTCCAGGTGAATCAAGATCTGGCAGACCTGGAAGACTTCAGTGCAGTATATCTAGAAGATGTTGCTGTCTTTAGTTCCACCTGGTAGGATCACCTGGCCTGGTCCACCTCAGGAGTGTACCTGAGGCCTTGAAAAAGGCAGGCCTCACTATCAAGAACAGTAAGTGCCAGATAGGGCAGAACAAAGTTGTATACTTGGGCCACCAGTTAGGTGGAGGGCAAGTTTAACCTTTACAGAGCAAAATCCAAACTATCATGGATTGGGTTGTTCCTACTACTCAGACTTGGGTCAGAGCTTTTCTGGGCCTGACTGGGTATTACAGAAGATTTGTGAAAGGGTATGGGTCCATTGTGACATCCCTTAATTATCTCACTTCTAAGAGATTGTCTAAAAAGGTGAACTAGACAGTTAGCTGTCAAGAGGCCTTGATGCCCTGAAGGAGGTCTTGTGCTCATCTCCAATTCTGAAGAATCCTGACTACTCCAAACAATTTTTGTTCAGACAGATGCCTCTGAGATAGGAATGTTATCACAACTTAATGAAGAGGGACAGGATCAACCAGTAGCTTTTGTAAGCAGAAGATTGACTCCAGAGATTAAAGTTGGTCAGCCACAGAGAGGGAGGCCTTTGCTATGGGCTGGGCCTTGAAGAAGTTGAGGACATATCTGTCTGGCACTCACTTCATTGTTCAGACACGTCACAAGCCCCTCTTTGGCTTAAACAGATGAAAGGTGAAAACTCCAAGCTTTTGAGGTGGTCCCTTTCCCTAAAGAGGACTTTTCAGTGTGTAACATAGACCTGGGAGTAACCATGCCAACGCAGATGGACTTTCCAGATATTTCCACTTAGAAAATAAAACCTCAACTGGGCAAGGCTAGTCTTATCTTCTTTTGTTTGGAAGGGAGTTATGTAGGAAAGTAGGATCTTTCTGACATGATTGCCCCCACGTTTTGAGTGGTGTCAGTGTGTTTAGACTATAGTACACTGGGATCCTGCTAACCAGGACCCCAGTGTCAGTGCTCTCTCCCCTAAATCGACTGGTAAGTACTTTGTACACCTCACAATTAGCATTCTAGTGTACCCCTGTAAGTCCCTAATATATGGTACTAAGGTAACTAGGGCATTGGTACGCCAGGGGTCTCCAATAGACTGCAAGCATGCATTATGCCACCCATGGGAGCCCATGCAAACTGTGTCTACAGGCCTGCCATTGTAGCCTGTGGAGAATGGTGCATGCATCGATCACCCCAGATGGATAAGTTACTTACCTGTAATCCTAGTTCTCTTCCAGGGGTATCCTCATCAAAGTCATAAGCACTGAATATTCCCGCCCATGTGCGGGGACCCCGGAAATAATAAAAATTATATATGAAAAACATATATATACAGCTCTATATATATATATATATATACATATATCATTTTTTCTCAAATAAATGCAGCCCCATCTAGGAGTCTAAACAATGCAATAACAAATTAAAACCGCTTTTGCAAACACATAATATATGTACACAGGAGGGCAAGTAACACTTGAACTCTGTTTTTAATGAGTAAACCTCATGAAAAAACTGCAAAAAAGCAGACATTGTTAGCCTACAGGCTGCATTGTAAACCAATAGCATAGAAAATGAAAGCATTTTCACACAAAACTGGCACCGTGCCTTTAAGGCAGCCATGACCCCTAGCTTCCCATCATGCCTCAGGGGTGACAGTTAGGTCAGTTGTTCTTTGCGTAACCCTGAAGATTAGGGCACAAAGATATCGTTTAACAATGAAGTAATCTCATTTGCCTGGGGAGGCGGGTGGGTTGCTTATGACTTTGATGAGGATACCCCTGGAAGAGAACTAGGATTACAGGTAAGTAACTTATCCTTCTCTTCCAGGGGATCCTCATCAATAGTCATAAGCACTGAATAGAATAGCAAGTCCATCTTCCACCTGCAGGCAAATGAGAGTGAATGACCCAACATATAACAAAACAGCCGCAATCAGCTGTTGAACAGATTCCTCAAGGAGGCTTGGCCTACTTGGGTGCCTGCTCTGGTGTCTGAATCTAGACAATAGTGCCTTGTAAATGTATGGACGGACCTCCAAGTTGACGCCTTACAGATCTCAGAGATAGGCACGTTATGAAGGAAAGCAGTCGTAGCCGCCTTTCCTCTCGTGGAATGCGCCTTGGGAGTAGGTCCAAGGGGCTTTTGCACTAATTGATAAGCTAACTTGATGCATGAAACTATCCATCTGGAGATGGATCGTTTTGAGGCTGGAAACCCTGTTCTGATCGACCCATAGTTAACGAATAGTTGATCAGATTTTCTAATCGACTTGGACCTATCCAGATAGAACTTTAAAACTCTTTTTAGGTCAAGCGAGTGTAAAGCCCTCTCAGCTGGAGTGGAGGGATTAGGGAAAAAGTCGGAAGTGAAATGGTCTGATTCACATGGAAATCTGACACCACCTTCGGAAGGAAAGAGGGGTGAGTCCTCAATACCACCCTATTTAGATGGAAAACAGTGTAAGGTTCCTTTGAAGAGAGGGCCTGTATTTCGCTCACTCTGCGAGCCGAGGTGATCGCTACCAGGAAAGCTACCTTCCACGTGAGGTGTTGCAAGGTTGCTTTGTGGATAGGTTCGAAAGGTGGACCCATCAACTTTGATAGCACCAAGTTCAGCACCCAGGGCGGTGAAGGAGGCCGGACTGGAGGGTAAACCTTCTTTAGACCTTGTAAGAAGTCTTCACAACCTGCAACTGAAAGAAAGAAGGCTGAGAAGGCGAGCGTCTATATGCAGTGATGGCTGCCAAGTGCACCTTAATGGAAGGAAACCCCAACCCCAAGCCTGCCCTAGCTAGGTAAAGCAGGTATGGTAAAATGACTTCCTCTTGCAACTTGGTGGGGTTACAATTGTTTTGCACGCACCACATATAAAAACGCTTCCACTTGCAAGCATATGCGTGTCTAGTGGAGGGTCTCCTGGCTTCTTTTAAGATGGTCATGCAGTCTTGTGGCAGTCCTAAATTACCATACTGGAGGACCTCAGGAGCCATGCTGCCAAGTTCAATGAGGGAAGGTTGGGGTGATGAATCCTCCCGTTCATCTTGGACAGGAGGTCCGGTCTGCACGGCAGTATCCTGTGTGGGCATTCTGACAGGTGCAGAAGGTCCGGGTACCACCATTGCCTCGGCCAGTCCGGGGCAATCAGGATCATCCTCGTGTGCGAATGAGAGAGCTTGGTCACCACCTTCGGGATGAGAGGAAGGGGTGGAAAGGCGTACACAAATGCCCCTGACCAGTCTATCAAAAGGGCATTCCCCTTCGACCCTGGCCGGTAGAACCTTGAGGCGAAGTTTCGGCATTTTGTATTTTCGTCGTCCGCGAAGAGGTCGATGCTGGGACGACCCCACGCCTGGAAAATGTCTTTGACGACCTTGTCATTGAGTACCCAGTCTTTTTTTTTTTTTTTTTTATAATTCTTTTTATTAAACATACATCGGTTCAAATAAACATTACAGAGGGTTAGCCAGATCGTACATTGCAGTCGATACAGGAGGAAATGCGTCGAATTTCTGCATGGTAGAGGAATGTCACGGGGTGTGGGGGTCATTTTGTTCATGACAACTAGGTGGCACACAAATCTCTCCACGGTAGGCATTCCAGGGGCTCCATACCCGGGACCATTTTTTGGGGCACCCTCTTGCCAGGTAAACTGTTTTCTCCCAAAACATGCACCAGTCAAGGTTCTTTTCCCATGCTTCCAGTGTGGGTGGGTGTGCGGCCCCCCATAGTTGAGCAATGTTGCGTTTTGCCAGCATAAACCCCAGCGTAGCCCACTGTGTCTTATTAGTGTTTAGGTCTGTAGGTTCCCAGAGATTGAGGAGGCATCGTCTTGCCTCTGGGCGGAGGTGAACCTGCAATACCGCATTGATAGTGTCGTGGATCTTGAGCCAGAAGGATATGATATGTTCGCACTCCCAAATTATGTGTATGAATGTCCCCACGTGACCACATCGCCGCCTGCAGTTCCCATTATCAGACCACCCCATGTGTACCAAACGGGGCCCTGTTATATATATTCTGTGGAGGATTTTAAGTTGTACCAGCCTCAAACGTGCCGGGATAGCGACCACTCTGGGGGAAGACACCGCCAACTGCCAGTCCTCATCATCCACCTCCACTCCATCCTGCGTCCATTTCTCACCTAGTTATTGAAAGGGACTCTCCATGTTATTGATTAACTTTTTGTAAATCAGGGAGATAGTTTTCTCGGGAAGATGGCCGTCTAAAATTCTGTCCTCCAGTGGAGAAGCCTCTGGAGGGAGAGTCCCTTTAGGCAGAGAAGACTGCAGTGAGTGCAGGACTTGTAAGTAGCGGAAATACTCAGTGTCTGCCAGATCGTAGTCCGCCTGGAGCATGTTAAAGGATTTGACCCCTCCGACCCCCCAAAGGTCTCTAATTTGTGAGATACCGATAAGGTCCCATCTGTCAAAACCCTTCGATTTCCATAAGTCGCCCAATCTTTCTGAGTCCCAAAGTGGAGTGGCTAATGTCAGTGTGTTTTTCCATCCCAATGAGGTAATAACGTCATGCCAAATTTGGACAGAATGTTTGGTGGGGCCAGTCAAGGTGTATCGTCTGGGCCGTGAGTATAACGCTCTGTTATAATTGCCGCCTGGGAGGAGCCATTTATCCATGGCATATCCGGGATCGTCTACACAGGAGTACCCAGTCTTGTCGGTCCTCGAAGTGTCGACTGAGAGCATCCGCTTGTGCGTTCTGCTCCCCCGGCAGGTGTACCGCTGTGATCGATAGGTTCCGTGACAGGAGCCAATGCCAGAGAGCTTGAGCTTCCAGTGACAAAGTCCGTGAGCGAGTTCCCCCCTGTTTGTTCAGGTAGTACATGGTGGTGGTATTGTCCGTCTGTACTAGAATTGAGTTTGCCTGAACCGAAGGGAGGAAAGCCTTGAGTGCCAGGTGAACGGCTCTCAGCTCCAACATGTTTATGTGATATGAGCGCTCTTTCAATGACCATTGCCCTTGTGTCTGGAGAGAACCCATGTGGGCTCCCCAGCCTTGGAGGGAGCCGTCCGTGATCAGCGTTTGAGAGGGAGGTGCCTGATGAAAAGGAATCCCTACTTGCATATTCTCCTTCTTCATCCACCATGGGATGGATGCTCTTGCTGCATTTGAGAGATTTATCTTGTCGTCACAGCGAGCTGTTTGCTGATCCCACTTGTCCTCAAGATCCTGTTGCAGAGGACGCATTCTCAGTCTGGCATTGGGGACCAGGAAAATGCAGGATGCCATCGACCCTAACAGGGAGGCAATCTGACGAACTGACGGCCTTTTGTTGTCCAGAATTAGTCTGCCTTTCTGTATGATGGAAAACTGTCTCTCCTCCGAAGGAAACACTTTTCCTACCTCGGAGTCTACCAGCGCTCCCAGATAATGGATTCTCTGTGTGGGCTGCTGAGTTGATTTTTCGAAGTTCACATGAAGGCCTAGCCGGTGACAAAGCTCTAGGCATTGCAGAAAATGACTCCTCACACTGTGCGGGGAGGGACCTTTCAACAGCCAGTCATCCAGATAAGGGTACACGAAGATGCCTCTGCGACGTAGTGCGGCTGCCACCACTGCCATACACTTCGTGAACGCTCGGGGAGCTGACTTCAACCCGAAGGGTAGTACTTTGAATTGGTAGTGGGACGATCCCACCAGGAATCTCAGATATTGCCTGTGATGTTGACTGACCGGAACATGAAAGTAGGCATCTTGCAGATCCAGCGAACACATCCAATCTCCCTGTCTGAGATGTGGATATATTTGATGGAGAGCCAACATGCGAAACTTCTCCTTTTTGATTGACTTGTTGAGTGATTGCAGATCCAGAATTCGTCTGTATTCTGATTTTCGACCCTTTTTCTTTACCAAGAAGTATCTTGAGTAGACCCCTCGACCTCGTTGTGATATTGGTACCTTCTCGATGGCTGATTTTCGCAGAAGGGTGGCAACTTCGTTCTGCAATACTTTCATCTGCTGGCACGATGATGGAACCGGAGGGATTGAGGGGGGATGACGTCGAAAACGTAGAGAGTACCCATTCTGCAGCGTAGTTAACACCCACTGGTCCTTTGTGATAGCACGCCACTCTTCGAGAAGATTTGCAATACTTCCCCCCACTGGAGTGGTAAACGGCGACGGGGGAAGTGGGCACTCATTGTTTGGTCTGTGTCTTAGCGGAGGTATTGGACTGACGCTGGTTTCCCCTTCCTCTGGAGGAACGCCGGCCTTGGTATTGCGCCCTTTGCTGACCTTGCTGGTCCTGATTTTTCTGACAATGAGGGGTTTGAACCCTCTGTTGGGAGGATCGACGATTGTAAGGCCTGAAGCGTTTTCGGAACTCTTTCTTCTTTTCTAGACCCACGGCCTTTAGTGTGTCTAACTCTGTCTTCATACGGGACATTTCCTCATCTGTGTGGGTACCGAATAAAGAGGAGCCGGAGAAGGGAAGATTGAGGATCCGAGACTGCGCTTCTGGTTTAAGCGCTGTGAGACGAAGCCATGAAGCTCTCCTAGCGCATATTCCATGGGCATAGGCATGAGCTGAAAGAGTAGCTCCATCGGCTGCGGCGCTGATCACTTGGTTCGCCACCAAGCTGCCTTCTTGCAAGACTTCTTCAAAATCTTTGCGATCTTCCTTGGGCAGCTTTTCCGTAAATCTTTGAAGGGAGTCCCACAAAGACCTGTCGTAGCGACCCAAAAGAGCCGATGCACTTGAGACCTTGAGCATAGAGGCTGATGTGCCGCAGACCTTCCTTCCTCACGAATCCTGTGCTTCACTCTCCTTATCTGGTTGAACAGTAGAGGAGGAGGCAACTGAGTGAGTCTTTTTTGCCGCAGCGATTATAACAGAATCCGGTGGGGGGTCAGATCTAAGGAATAGCGGGTCCTCCTCCGGTGGACGGTATTTCTTCAGAATCCTAGCCGGCGCGGTCTTGAGGGTCGCCGGCGTAAGGAAAATGTCCATGGCCGGTTGGAGTAGGCCCGGCACCAATGGCAACAGTGGTCTAGATGCAGCCCTCTGGTGTAAAGTCTCAAAGATCACTGAAGACGAGCTCTGCCGAGTCGGCATAGGGATGTTCAGTTTAGTTGCCCCTCTGGCAAGCACGTCCTGGAAAGTACCAATGTCATCCACCGGAGAGACCCTCGATGGTGGGCTGTCCGTAAGAGTCGGTGAGTAGTCTCTTTGTGATGTGTGTGTGGAAGAGGAGGAAGGTGTTGGAGACCTGTGCCTTGTCCTCCTGCTTCTGGATCTGGACCTCCTTCTGTGAGAGTGTGCAGGAGTGCGACTGCGATCTCTGCCTCTCAATGGAGTACGATCTCTATCCACAGCCTGCACCAGTCGAGCCAACAGAGACCTGTGGAGGGGGCTTGAGTAGTGCTGTGCTCCTGTTGCTGGAGTTGTGGCCCAGTGATGTAGAGGCCGATTCCATCTCGGTGATAGATGGATAGAAGGCGATCTTTGCCCTTCTCGTCTCTCAGGAGAGCGTGGAGGAGGGGATTTATCTCCCTCTGTCTGTGCAGGCCTGTCCGCTGAATCAGGATGTCCCGTGGACACTGGACTGCTAGACGTCGAGATCACAACCTCCGGAGATCTGGACGATGAAAATCTGTGAGGGGAACTGCGAGAACCTGTTCTCGACGTCGGTGATGGTGACGTAGACAGGCTTACCGGATGTGAGGCCCTTTTGGACTGGTGCCTCGACGTCGATCTTGAACGTCCCCTCTCGACAGACTGCTTTCTCGACGTTGACCGTCGTCCCGGCGACTGTGATGCCTGCTTCCACGTCGACCTTCGCCTCTTCGAAGGAGGACTCAATCTTGAAGTCGATGGGTGCCTCGACGTCGAGCGTCTGCCTGACGCCGACGGAGTACCTTGCTTCGACGTCAACCGCTCTGAAGACCGATGTCTCGACGTCGACCTCCGGTGTGCTGACGTCGACGGAGACTTCCGACTCGACGTCGGCGACGGAGTCTTCTGTCTCGACGTCAAAGATCTCTGCACCGATTTCGACGGACACTTCTGCCTCGACGTCGGCGACGGAGTCTTGTGCCTCGACGTCGAAGATCTCTGTACTGATCTCGACGGAGACTTCTGCCTCGACGTCGATCGCCATTGAGGTGGCGACGACGGAGTTATTTGTCTCGACGTCGAACGCCTAGCCAGCGTTGACGGAGATTTGCTCCTCGACGTTGATCGTCGCCTGGTTGACGACAACGGAGGACCCTTTACCTTCGTCGACGTTGAGAGCGCTGTCCTCGATTTCGTAGAAGAGTGATGCACCTGCACCACCGAAGTCTTCGACGACGATTGCTTCGCCGTCGGTAGCTTCGACGCCGATCCCGACACCGAAGGAGAACAGGTCGGGACCTTGCCTCTCGACGTCGACCGTGTTCTCTTTTTCTGTTGCCTCACTGGAGACCTACCTCTTTCAGAGAGGCCATAAAGTCGAATTCTCTCCCTTTCCTTGATGGCTCTTCTCGACAACTTCTTGCAGTGATGACAGGTTGCAGAAGAGTGAGAATCAGGGAGGCAGAGTATACACACAGAGTGTGTGTCTGATCTAGCCTTCTTTTTGCCACAGGTAGGGCAAGGATCAAATAAAGAAGGCATTTCTGACAGAAATAAACCTTTTCTGGAACTCCAAAAAGGTTTAACCTTCACTCTAAGGTCAAAAGACGTAGAGTGAAAGCAAAAAATCCACAAAAAATTAGACAATTTTTGACAGAAAAGTCAAAAAAGGAAGAGCTGTGAATCCAGGGTCCTGACTGAAGGAGCCGGAAAGAACAACTGACCTAACTGTCACCCCTGAGGCATGATGGGAAGCTAGGGGTCATGGCTGCCTTAAAGGCACGGTGCCAGTTTTGTGTGAAAATGCTTTCATTTTCTATGCTATTGGTTTACAATGCAGCCTGTAGGCTAACAATGTCTGCTTTTTTGCAGTTTTTTCATGAGGTTTACTCATTAAAAACAGAGTTCAAGTGTTACTTGCCCTCCTGTGTTTTTATACATATATTATGTGTTTGCAAAAGCGGTTTTTATTTGTTATTGCATTGTTTAGCCTCCTAGATGGGGCTGCATTGATATGAGAAAAAATGATATATGTATATATATATAGAGCTGTATATATATGTTTTCATATATAATTGTTATTATTCCCTGGATCCCCGCACATGGGCGGGAATATTCAGTGCTTATGACTATTGATGAGGATCCCCTGGAAGAGAAATAAGGTTTACCTTATATCCCGGTCACTGCATTTAAAACCAATAAGTCACCTCTAAAGAAGACATTTCAGCCCACAGGCAGGGTGCATGGTCCTACGTGTGTGGGTACCCCTGCATGAGCAGAGGCACCCCTACAAACCCAGACTCCATTATTTAGGCTTTGTAAGTGCTGGGAAGCAATTTTAAGGTATGTAGTTGACACTGGCAAACTCAAGATGTCTACATAATGGCTTCACCAAACCTGGTCATGTTTGGTATCAAACATATTGGAACCAGGCAACTACACCAAATCCAGTGGTAGTTGCATGTTACAATGTACTGGGGGGGCCTCCTTAGAGGAGCCCCCCATTTCTACCTGTGTTGCGTGCAAGCCAGTGCTGCCGCCGACCCCAGACACTGTTCTGCCCTCCTGCTGGTGAGCCTAACTCCAGCAGGGGAAGGTAGAACACAGGCCTGTCTGTAAGGGAGAGGTGTAACCAGCTCTCCTTTAGAATTAGGTGTCTCTGGGCTAGGGTGGGGGTGCTTCCGAGCGCCACCAGACTGCTTTGAAGGGCACATTTGGTGCAGTCCTTGCATAAACCGGTTTACTCCAGTGCAGGAGTCCTTGATTCCTGCTCTGGCGCGAAACCACACAAAGGACAGGGGAGTGACTACCCCCCTGTCCAGCTCCTCCCCCAGGAAGCGCCCAGAGCTCTACCAGGCGGCCACTTGATTCTGCCATCTTGAGTCCAAGATCAGCATCTGACTGGTCAGTCCATTAAAGTAGCGTCCCTGACCCCCCCTGATCGGTGGGTCACTGCAGAAGACATCCAACCCCCTTCCTGGGTTACTTAAGGGCTCCCTAAGGGTGGGGTCCCTAGATTTGTCTGGACAAGGATTCCACTGCATGACTCGTCTTCAGGATCCTCCACAAGACTCTTCTGCTGCTGGACACTGGACTCTACTGTTGGGATGGGCCGGACTCAAGACAAGGCTGCTTTTGTGGGAAAACTCGTACTGCACTTCGTCTCCATGCTTTGCAACCATCCTGCAACATCCGTGGCCGTGCATCCTCCAGAGTCACAAGGACTCTGTGTGCATTAAAGACAGCTGGAAGGAATCTCCCTTGGAGTGAAGGAGACAGCAGGCACCTCTATGACAACAACCGGTCTGCACATCCTGCTGTCCCATGGACTCTTGAATGGTGGTTTAGTGGCTCTCCAGAGGACTGACCAGTCTTCTCTGTAACTTGGAAGGCTGTAATCCCTCGTGGAGCTACCAGAACTGCGTCGCTGTGCACCGCATCTGTCTGCTGTTGCCAAGGCTTGTTGACTCTCCAGTCCGAAGATCTTCGAGCTTCAAGAAGCTCCAGCCTCAAGCACCACAGAGCTTCAAAAGTGACGTACTCACTGCATTTCTTGCGACGTGGGCCTCCATCTTCTGTGCGCTGCTGAGGCCTCCCCGTGACTCCCTGTGCCTGCTGCGAGAGGGTCCTCCTGAGGTCTCCATCAATTCCTGCAAGCTCTTTTGCTTGCTGAGGGCCGGCCCTGACTTACCTGTAGTGGTTGAGTCCCTCAGACGTCTATTGAGTTTGCCAAGACTTATTGGTGGTCCTGCTGGCCACTGATCCTCCTGCAAATCGTCGACCGGCGTGGGGCAGCTCGTGGATGGCTCCTGTGCTCCTGCAACATCACATGGACTCCACTGCTGCATCTTCAACGTCTCCGTCCTACAGTGAAGTACCCCAGACAAGGGCTGGTATCGTGCTCCTGCTCCTCCAGGATACCTCCGGGTGGTTTGGACTCTGTCTCCTCTCTTCACAGATACTACTCATCCAGAATTCACGCCTGGCTTCACCGACCTTGTCCACGGATCACTGAACCAGCTGAACAGCCCAGGTTCTCTATTGACTTCAACAGGCAGTTCCAACGCCACTTCACACCTATGCACCCGGGCTCCCTGGTGTAGGTATCTTGCATCTCTGGGTATCCACGGGTGGGGGTGCTCTCCAACCTTCCTTGTTCCAACAGGTTTGTAATAATAGAAGCCGTACTCTCGCAGACCTGTAATTCATGTATATTTATTTATCAGAGATGCAGGTTAACCCAACTGCTCCAGCCAGGCACAGCCAACAATCTCAACTGACTAACGGCCTTGACCACCTCAGAATCCTGAAGAGTCATCATCAGAATGTAATGAGGTCACAATGGTCTTGGCCTGGCTGGGGTTTAGTTAAGCACAATATGACACATCTCCTTTCCTAACAGCAAAATAATAAAAATAAATAATATAACATCAATATAAAACAATATATATATATATAGTTTTATATATATATAAATATATATATAAACTATATATATATATATAGTTTTAGTATAAAAAAGAGAGCACTATGATAAACGGGGTGGGTAGGTAGAGTACCACATTATCAAACATTTCCCGTGAAAAAAGCGCAAAGCACTGATGAAAATTAAAATACTACAAGAGAAAAGCAACAAAAAACAGATAGGAAATCAGACACACACTCTTTGGTATATGCCGATCTCTGTGCATCATAAACGTTTCTGCAAGAAATACACACTCCTTAGTATATACCATTCTCTGTACATCATAAAAGTTTCTGCAAGAAATCTAACACTTATACCTTAGTGTATACAGTTATCTTTGCAAATTAAAGGTTTTCACCCTTAATAACAATGTTGCTGTAAAACAATAAGACTCCAATAAAAGTACATACATCTATGTACCTTCTCTATTCCCCCATTTCCTTTACACATATTAATGCTTCAATGAAATATATACTCAGCTAAATAAGCAGGCAATTTCCTAGTTCTTACCACCCTTTCAGCTTGTGTTTCATTCTCATTGACACCTTCCTTAATCTCCCTAGACAACCCTTAAACCTCCTTCCTTTTCTCCTCATTATTTCCCTTGTGATACAGAACTACTCTTCTCAAATTCAAAGTCTGACCATTGTCAAGTTTGACCCAGTTACCACCAACTTGACGCACTTGGTACGGTCCTCTGAACTTGGATAAACCTTTAATAAATCCGCCCGGTTTCACTTTGACCCAGTCTCCTGTGTGAATGAACCTTTTATGTACTTTTTCCGTAATCACTCCCCCTTCCTTTTCTCTGATTTTCTCTAGCATCCAAGATGGTAACATTGTGGCACCCGCTCGTCTACCCCATATCATTTCAAAGTTCCTCAATATATAGTGGTGTGATACGACCATAACATTTCCTTCACTCACTTCTGTACTTGGACACCATTCGTGCAAGCAAGTTGCATGGTACCTTTGACCCTTTTGTTTATTCTCTCGCACAATCCATTACCTTGTGGATTGTACAAGAAGGTACACACGTCTTATACCCAATTTTGCAAAGAAATTCTCCATCTCTACAGAAGTTAACTGTGTGCCATTGTCGGTAAGGATCACAGCAGGGATTCCCTCACAACGAAACACGTCTCTCAACACGCTGCTGGTTGCATCAGTGGGATTAGATCTCATGAACACCACTTCCACCCACCTAGACTTCGCATTCACCAACACTGCAGCATACCTCTCATGTTCCTGTTAGCAATTAAAAGGTCCAATAAAATCCATCCAAATTTTCTCCCCAAGATTTTCTGCCTCCCCCACATGTTGATTCTCATAGACTTTACCAACCCCTAGTAGCAATCTCTTTTCTGATTCCTTGCAGATATGACACTTTTTCACTCAGTCTTTTATCTGTTTATCCATGAGTGGCCACCAAAATCTTTCTTTAACTCTCCTGATGGTGTGTCTGGCATAGATGTCCCTCATGTGTCAGTTTTATTAATTTGTCCCGGACTGACAAGGGTGGTACAAAACGTTCTCCCCTCAAAATTACCGAATCACTCTAAACTGTCAACTCCTCTTTCACCTGAAAAAACGGCCTTAAACCCACTGGAATGGTACTTTCTCTTCCTTCTATCCTCTCATGAAATAAGTCTCACTACACCCTTAAGTGTGTCATCACTCTTCATACCTGTAATCCATTCCTGCTTGGACACAGAATTTTCAAAACCGGAGGGGCGTGGCCAGCGACATGGCTGACTAGCTACGTTTGCCAGAGCTCCGGCAGCCCGAACCAGATCCTGAGCGAAATCCTGGTCTTCCAACCGCCACTTGCTGAACACAAGCCATGCGCCCCGGTCTATAAAGCTAACAGGCATTTTTTGTTGTTGTCTGCACCCGTTTGACGCTTCAGGAACAGGAGGAAGTGCGAAAATACAGGGATGCGATGCAGCTCTCCAAGATGGCGGCTGTGAAACTCTAGCCGAAGAGAACCATCCCGCGTTGAGTGAGGAGGACGGGCTTCGATCCCCCTGTCGCCCTTCGGGACCTGCTGAAGTCGGAAGACCTGCTGAGCATCGATTTGAATGCCAACGTAGCGGCCGGAGAGCGGCTTGTGGTGCGCAGGCAATAGGGGCTGCGCACGGGAGAAGCTGGGCGGAATAGACCACGTCCCCCAGTGGTGAGCGGAGCCGGGATCCAGGATGGGGGGGCAGCCCGAGCGGCTCTGGGCAAAGCATTTGGTGGCCCTGGGAGGACTCGGGGGGAGGAGAAGCTGACCCCATCGCCCATAATACCCGAAGGACCAAACCCGCCCTTGCCGGCACCCAGCGCATCGGGCCGGGTCCTACAGTACCGTCATGCATTGAGCGATGGAGAGGAGCTCGGAGCGCTTCTCCCCACGCCGAGAGGGGCGGAGGACTGAGGATTGGCCGAGTGGTGCTCTGAGAGACGCGGGGGCCGGCTCCCCTCCCTGCCCTGGGACTGCCTTGCGACATTGCCAGGCCTGCGGCGCTCACACCGGTGGGACGACAGGGTTTTGAATTCACTCCCCGAAACAGACAACTCCCTGCGGCCAACCCAGGCCGAGTTGCCCCCGTTGGACGAGGGAGAGAGGGCCCGGCTTCCCCAGTGCCACCTGGGGGGGCTGGAGACAACAGGTAGACCTGGATCTAACCCGTGCGCAGCTGAGAGGGGCCGCGCACGAGTGGGAGCGGGCAATGTGGGAGGTGCTCCCCCAAGGGAACAGAATCAGAACAGGCGACTCGCTGTGAGATGCAAGGTGCTTAGAGAGGACTCGGCGAAGAGAGACCGAGTTCGCTCCCGGTGGAGTGCAACAACCCTGAGCCAAGTCCGTGAGTGGATGAAGGGAGATACGCGCGGACGAACCTAAGGCAGGCAAGTCACGTCCCCCCGGGGTGGTGGGCGAAGACGAGTTGAACGAGTCTCGCCGGGGACCCTCCATGTGATTAGGGCGCGGCCACGGAGCCCGCTGAGCTGAGGGGATGCGACCGACAATAGACGGGCCATAGGAGGGACCCAGCTACTGGCCCATACTTAAAGCTCCTAAATAGCATATAGGTACGCAGCACTAAAACCAAAACAGTAAGGATACAGACTGAAGGAATATAGAGAGCCCCACAGAACTCGCAGTGGGAACAGGGCTGGACATTAACCAAGACTCCGGTAGCGTGGAGGACAGACGCAGAGGCGTGACAGCCACCAGTGATCTTGCAAGCCTGGAGGTTGTGAACAGTAATATATTAGACCATTTTAGGAGGGGACAACGAGAGCTGCAGATAGCGACCCCCATCCCTCTTAGATACTGATAACTAGTCCGAGAGTCCGGTGTAGTGGAAGCGCAATAAAACCAGCAATGGGGGACTGGAACTGAGGACAACACTGTGGGACTACCGAGGAAAGCAGCCAACATAAATATCAAGGAAACCAGAATGCCAGGGTGAGAAAAGGGGGACTCTGGCCAGAGAGAGAGAGAGAGAGACCATGAGGAGTGACAGTGGGGGTAGAGGCGACAACATTGGTGCCAGAGACAGACTGTTGCAGATAACCAAAGAGAGCCTGCAGTGTAGTATAGACACCGACGACTTCTCCTAGACACCTGAGATAAATGGCCCTCCTAATACCCAAGCCTAGTGCATGAAGCCCACCGACGGATCACACACGGCTAATTTAGCAACGGCTGGGAGTTCAAGACGGCAGACAACTCCCTCGGCCCAGACAATAGCACGAGATAAAGAACCCAAAAGCAGGACAAAAGTACTCCCCCCGCAAACAGAGACGGACGGAGTACCCTCAGGACCCCCTGACAATGCGACCATTCTCCAGGCAATACACTCCTCCAGGGAAGCCATTGAAGGAAAAATGGCCGAAATAAGGTCAGAGGTGTCCCTCCTCTGTCAAGATATGCGTAAGATCTCCAACAAAGAAACGCAAACGGAAAACCGCATCTCAGAGGTGGAAGACACGACACACAAACTAACAACAGACGTCAGAGACTTGCAGGCAACCACGAGGGAGGTGACATGGAGAGTGGACGATGCGGAAAACAGGGCACGCAGAAACAATTTATGTTTTATCGGATTTGCGGAAGGAGCAGAGGGCTCAGACCCAGTGACCTTTTTAATGACATGGCTTCGTGACTCCCTCCCAGCGGCAACATTTTCAACCTGTTTTATAATTGAACGCGCCCACAGAATGCCCAGTATGAAACCACCACCTGGTGCTCCGCCGCATCCACTTATTGCACGGTTCCTAAACTTCCAAGATCGGGACATAATCCTCAGAGAGTCATGTCGATTAGGGTAACTTAAGCTGGCCAACGCAAAGATAATGATTTTCCCCGACTACTCGAGAGAAGTCCAGAAAATGTGAAGGACGTTTGACTCGGTGAAAGCCAAACTGCGAGCCATGCAGATTCGATATATTCTTATCTTACCTGCCAAACTAAAAGTCATATTCCAGGTCAAGTCCCACTTCTTCCAATCACCAGAGGAAGCATAGGCTTGGATAGAGGAGCGCCACCCTCGGAGGCGAGAGGTAGGGTCCAACGGGACACCACCTGGTGATACAGCAGTACGATCGGATCCCAAACCACAGAGGGTAAAAAAGAGGCGCTTAAACCCAGGAGGACGCAAGACTCGAACGGGAACACCCTGGAGGGGAACTTCATGATGGTCGGAGAAGCAAGTGCAGTCGTAATCGGAGGAGGACTCCACACAGGCCAAAGCCAGGAAGACCCCCTCCGGTCAACATGGGAGTATCCACACAGAGCCCTCCGATAAGGAGTATGTCACCGATAGAGACAGTGACAATCCACTCTTTAAGAACATTACCCACATGGAAGACCGGGGCGCCCCAACGAGCAACCAACAGAGCTCGCATCAACAGCAAGATAAAAGCGGAGACGAAGAATGAAACACAGGCTGGACCAAAGGCAGACAAACTGTAGCACTGTCAAGAAGCCCCGCAGATATTTTTGTGCTCAGTGTTCCTGAGCACAGAGACTTACTAGAAACCTATATCCTTTATTGCTTTGGTTAATATTTAGTGGGTTAAGGGAGGGGAGGGGGACTACAGACCTCTCACACTATACCTGCACCAAGTGGTCACGTTGACAGTTCAGGGGATGGGCGTAGGAAGGGGGAGAGAGTGGGGTGGGGGATACGGGTTAAGGGATCAACAGTTATATTGTAATGTTTGTCAACATATTGTCCACACAGCCAACAGTGGGAGCGCCGGGGGTAGTTGACGGAGACAGAGGGAAAGGGGCCAGCAAGTAGGCCTCTCCGAAGCACAACACAATAAATACAAGATACACACACAATGGGAGAGGCAACGTACACAGCACTGACATGGAATGTCAATGGGTTGGGTAGCAAAATCAAGAGAGGATTAGTATCGAAATATGTTAAGAGACTCAGGCCTGATATAGTTTTCCTGAAGGAAACCCACCTGATAGAGAGACATTGTGCTTTAATAGAGAGGGGAATCATACATAACGCTAGCGCATGCTGGGTTTTCCACAGGGGCTCGAGGAGTTGCAATACTGATAAAGAAAACCCCCCCCTTTTACACTACCAGAACCTGGATAGACCCGAATGGAACCTTCGTCGCGGTCCAGGGGACTGGGGGAAGACGAGAATTAACACTGATTAGTGTCTATGCCCCGCCAAGATTACAATGCCAAACACTAGACGCAATAGCAAAGATACTACTGGAATCTGGCCCCACCACGCACCTAATCGGCTGGGACTTTAACGACGTAATAGATCCAAACTTTGACCGCACACACGCCACCGAGGGAACCCGTGCCCCTACCCCATTGGCTGCCTTTGAAGCTTCGCTGGGGCTGACCGACCTGTGGCGGAGGCAACATTTATTAGACCGAAAATACTCATATTTTTCGGGGGCCCATAGAGTTTTCTCCAGACTCGATTATTTCTTTGCCCCGGCGGGAGAGATACGAGCTGTGGACAAAGTGGAATATCTGGCAAGGGGAATCTCGGACCACTCCCCATTATGGTTAACGGCCGTTGGAGTGGGCATTAGGCAAAGGTCGGACTGGAGGCTAAATGCCTGGGAGCTTCGAGACAAAAAACACAGGGAGTAATAAGGACAGAGACAGAGCTATACTTTCATGAAAACGAGGGCACGATGGCCTCGGTCACCACCCTCTGGGAAGCTTATAAGACAGTAGTCCGAGGAAGAGTGCAAGCTGTCAAAGCAGAAAAACGAAGGGAGGAAACTAGCAAAATAGAGGCATTAGAGCGTAAACTGCTGGAATTGGAGAGCAATATTACCCCAGACACCGAGGCTGCGCAGATACAGCAAATAGCAATTACCCAAAGGGAACTTAGAGCATTGACTGAGCGTGAAGTACAGACTCAAATCCAGGCCACACATCACCGTCTTTATGAGTCAGGAGACAGGGCGGGGAGGCTTCTGGCTTGGCTGGGTAGAAGGGAGAGAGAGGAGAGTTGGGTGGCTCAGATCCAAGAGGCAGAGGAGCTACACGTAACAGCACATACAATGGCAAGGGCATTTGAACGATACTATAGGGAACTATATGAAGCCAGACCACTAGCCAATGAATCCCAGATAGCAAGATACCTTGCTACCATTGATTCCCCCACACTGACGCTGGCTGAAGCAGACGTTTTAGAGACTGACATTACCCTGACAGAGGTAACGGAAGTTATTAATAGGCAAAAACAAGGGAAAACCCTGGGACCGAATGGGCTCCCAGCGGAGTTCTTCAAGCAAAACGTAAATCTGCTAGGTCCCTACCTCTTGAACATGTTTCAGACGGCACAAGAAGAGGGATCGCTCCCGCCAGATCTTTGCCAAGCTACAGTAGTGGTGATCCTGAAGCCCGGTAAAAACCCGGAGAACTGTGGATCCTTTCGCCCAATCTCCTTACTTGATACTGAAACCAAAATGTTGGCCTCTGTCTTAGCGGCAAGACTCTTAACGGTGATCACATCTCTTATTCATCATGACCAATCAGGCTTTATGCCCGGCTGTGCCACACGGTTCAACTTTCGTAGATTGGTCAATTGGCTAGACACAGTCAAGGACAGGCCCACCATGCATGTATTCCTTTCCTTGGACGTGGAGAAAGCCTTTCACACAGTACACTGGCCCTTCATGCGGCAAGTCCTGGTGAAGTTTGGGTTCGGCAGGAAATTTAGGGCCTGGGTGGAACTACTATACTCTAACCCTAGAGCTAGAGTGAGGGTTAACGGGATGAAATCAACAGACTTTCCCATTAAAAGAGGAACCCGACAAGGCTGCCCCTTATCCCCCTTCTCTTTGCACTGGTCCTGGTGCCTCTGGCCTGTCTGGTCAGAGCCCACCCGGATCTCAGAGGATTTCAAGACATAGGGAACCATCTTGCGGATGAACGGATATCTCTCTACACAGACGATATTATGCTATACATCACAAATCCCGACATAACATTACCTCTGACACTATAAGGTGTTTGGTAATTACGCGGGCTACAATATAAATTGGGGTAAATCGAGCCTTTACCCTGTGGGAGGGTCGATGGAAGCACACTCTATACCGGGACACCTGCACACTAGCGAAGGGGTGTTTCGATACTTGGGGCTATATATCTTCGTAAATGAGATTGAATGCCTTAATCAAAACATCAAACGAGTTCTGGCCGAATTCCGATAGGATGTACTTAGGTGGAGACGACTCGACTCCCCCTAACGCTGTTGGGTAGAGCAGCCATGTACAAAATAATAACACTTACCAAACTACTATATATACTCCAAAATACATTCCACAAAATCCCGGAGACAATCTTTAAAACGATCAATGCTGAACTCCGTATATTATTGTGGGATGGAGGGCACCCCAGAGTAGCGCTACAAACTTTGCAGTGAAACCAATATAATGGGGGAATCGCCCTGCTGGACATACAAGCTTATTATCGAGTCACACACTTAACAGCAATTAATGAATGGGGCCATGCCGCGGGAGACCACTCCACGTATGCTCTCGAAAGGCTTCAATTCCGCAAGCACGCGTATCTCCATTATCTGTATGGGGGTGCAGGAACAAGAGACTTGCTACCGAGAACGATTGAGGTCTGGAAGGGGCTGGAGCGACAGATGAGGTGGAACAAAAAACTAACTAGAGCCACACCGCTATGGGAGGGTAGGAGGATGCCAGAACTAGCGAAGCTCCAGGGCTTCAGGGAATGGGACACAGTAGGGATCACGACTTTAGGGGATATACTAAAGAATGGGGATCTAATTACCTTTGGGGCTCTCCAAACTGAATACCAATTGACACACACCCAATGCTATAAATACTTTCAATTACAACATGCCTGGAGAGCACAAAAAATCGACATTACGGATATACCTGAATATTCGCTGCTTGAAGGCAGACTACTACAAGAAGAGATACTCTCAAAAGCGGTCTCCTGGACGTAAAAAACTTTGATCAATAACATCCCGGACAAATTGATAACCCTCAGGTCAAAATGGGAAGAAACCACAAGTAAATTAGAAGACATTGACTGGGAGGGGGCACTGATGTATCCCAGGGAAGTAGCGATTAAGCTCCGGCTAAGGCTGGTTCAATTTAAAGTCTTACACAGAGTGTACTATGATAGAGCGTGTCTGCATACTATGGGTAGGGCAGAAACACCTAACTGCCTGCGATGCAAAATCGCCCATGACACCTATATACACACCATATGGGACTGTCCACAGATACAACACTACTGGGCGCGAATAGTGAAGGAACTCAATGATATATTAGAGGTGCAGATACCAATGGACCCTAAATATGTATTATTTGGAATTGCAACAGATGTTGACCTCTCTAGGTGCAAGCTCCTACTCAGCAACCTCGGACTGATAGTTACGAAGAGGAACAATGCTCGACACTGGGGAGGTGATGGCTTGCCCACCTTGACGGAATGGCGCACCAGCATGGATCTGTACATGGGGGCCGAAAAAAAAACATATACAGCTAGAGGATGTCCTAAAAAGTTTACCAAAATATGACAACCATGGCTGATATACTACAATCTAGAGATAGAGGGGTCCGAACTGTATAACACACAGCACATTACTCAAGACTAGCACGTAACAAATGGTTCTTCTCACCTATCAGGAATATGTAGTTGGGGAGAGACATAGCCAATCTAGAGAGGGGGAGGGGGGAGTGGTAATACAGAATGGGTCTCTTGAATGTAATCTCTATGGGCCAGATGCACAACCTGCCAAATAGCGCATCGCAAATTGCGTCACATTTGTGACTCGCAATTTGCGAGGGGCTATTTGGCATGTACAACAGTGTGTTTAACACTGTTTGCTATTCCCAATGGGGTCGCAAATTGCGAGGCTCATGAATATTGATGAGCCTCCCGCAATTTGCGAGACCATTGGGAATGACAGGCCCTCCCAGGGATGGTGGCCTGCTGGGCTCAGCAGACCACCATGTCTGGGACTGCTTTTAAATAAAGCAGCTTTTTAAAAAAAAATGCTGCCTGTTTTCCTTAAAGGAAAACGGGATGCATTTAAAAAAAAAAAATGAAACGTTTTCGTTTCATTTTTTAAAGGCAGGCAGTGGTCCCTGGGATGCATGCATTTGCAAAGGGGAAGGGGTCCCCTGGGGACCCCTTCCCCTTTGCGTATGCATTACCACCTACTTGACGTAGGTGGTAATTTGCGAGTGTTTCGCAACCGCGATTGCGGTTGCAAAACATTGGTACATTGCTATGCGGTCGCTATTAGGAAGGGAACGCCCCTTCCTAATAGCGAGTCGCAAAACAGTATTTTGTGAGTCGCAATTTATTTGCGAGTCGCAAAATACTGTTTGTACATGGGCCCATGCTTTTTAGCATGCGCGCACGCTAAAAAGTGTCGTACATCTGGCCCTATATCCCTGTGAGTAACTATGCACTGTATTATCATTGAATCTACTGTGCATAATGCTTGCCTACTGATGTTCTGGATGATGTTTAAAATTAAAATAAAAACAGTTTAAAAAAAAGTTTTCGAAACCTTCTGTGACTTCATCCAAATTGGCAACCACTTCCTCGCATTTAAAGTCAATCTCACCAACACTGTTATCAGGTAGTCTTGAGTGGCAATCAGCCACAGTATTTTTCTAACCTGGCACATACTGGACACTACAATTGCATTCTTGTAATTTCACAGCTAAATGGGCCAACCTCCTGTTGTAGGGATTCTGCACATACACAGAGCTATGCACAGGATAATAGGACTTCGGAATATAGTGGTGAGCCAACCATACACCTTAGCACCTAAAACCCCAACCCGACTAGCTGTAGCGTCTCATTAGCAACAATGCTACCAATGATTAGACAACCCAGAACACGGTATCTCTCTCTCAGGACTCGCAGGAGCAAGAACACCCTTTCATAACTCACTCATACCTGTCCACAATGTGCGTAAGAAGAGACACTGTATAGTTTAAAATGTTTATTTCAACTACCGTGCTCTAAGATACAGTACACGTGCCAGTACTATCAGCATAATGCATAAGGATAATATAATCAGCATAGTTACAACTCCATAGAATACAAACGGGGAAAGCATTTCATAAAGGAGTGGATATAGGGCTAAATGACCTTACCACCCTCCCCGTGCTAGTAGCTAGTTTATTATAAAAACAGAAGACCTCTGGGCTTGGTCGAGCGAACCCCCATACCTCGATATCTAGATGCAAGGTTTACATCATCAGGCAAGCACAGCTCTTCTCTCTGGAAAGGTTTTTCTCCAAGTGTCTCTAACAGTGAAATCACAATATTAAAAGCACACAAATTTCTCCAGGGCAGCTGTACCTAGTGTTATGACTAAGTGCGAGGAACTGGCCAGATCAGCAAGAACAAGGGACGTTGTTTTTTGACCTTGTACATGTTGTGCAGACGTAGCCCAAAGGGAACAGGAGAAAAGGTGAAAGTCAGATATGCAGACAGTTCTAATATAGCCGGGCAGAAGCAGAGGCTGAAAAAACAACGGCACAAAGTAACGTGCGCAAAAAGGCATCATGGCAGCCAGGCCTAAGTCAACGTAGCAAGGCAGACCAAGAGGCCACAAACCACAAGACACCCTCCCCTGGGCAGTCCATCGGCGAAGACATAGGAAGAAGACAGAGATCAAATAGATGGAGCAGAACAGAGACATCAGTTGTGAATGGGTCCCCATGATGGACAACGAATGGGAGATGAAAAAATAATCGGAGAGGTAAAAAAAATCCAGCAAGGCAGGTCGCAAAAAGCGAAGGCCCTTCAATCCAATAGAGTGTAAGTGCAGAAAAACGCCACACCTTCCAAGAGGACATCATTGGAATCGTCAGAAAAAAGCGACGCCATCCAGTCCAACAAATCAAAGCTGCAGTCATGTTCCTCGCAAGAGGGAGCAGCGAACAGCATTGCGGGACAACTTGCGTGGTACTCAATATAACTTTGTTGTAGGAGATTCTGAGCAGCCGCCCAGATATCCCATTGTGCCAAGATCCCCAGTGCAGCCGCACGCGCCATGTAGCCTACACCGGAACAGTCCCGTTCATGGGCCGCTAAGGGACCCACCAGCTGGACAAAATCCGGTCGAGACAGAGACGTATTGGAGAGGCAATAATCCAAGGACCACGAGAAAGGACATCTGATGCAAGACATCACAGGTTGCACGCAAGTGAAATACGCAAAGCGAAAAGAAAGTCTATAGGACACACTGAGCGTCGCCAATGGCAGGATGCCGAAGCCAGCGAGGATGCGCTCACGGAGCATCTGGAGACAACCTGGGTCGAGAAGGGCCCGAGGAGGTGCAGCCATTGCGCAGTAAACAGACCAACAGCAGAATACCAGCCGCTAAGGCGAGGATCAATGGAAAGCCACCAAAGACGCTGGAAAAAATGGAATGAATAAAAGCCGGTATTACACCAAAAATAGTCTGAAAAGAGGTCGCAAGGCCAGAGCCCACAACTTTAAAAAGTGCACCAGACCTTCAGTGCGTGATGCATTAAAAACACGGTGAATCAGTTCACCGAAATGTTGTGGGAGGTTAGTGTTCAAAAGGGCCTGTATTTCACTGTGGGTACTCGCCACCTGGAGAATGAATGTCTCCCGGGCGGATGTGAGCATAACCTCCTGGTTCAATAATAGCGCCTTTATTCTGCTCAATTTATTGAAATCCGCCTTCAGAGTAGGAATGGAAGGCCAAACGGAACTATCTATGATGTCGTGCGGGGAGGAAAAAGCAAATTTTTGCAGCAGACAACCCTGTGTGAAACTGTAACAATATAGGGTATGCCGGCCAGCATGCCACAGCAGTCTTGGTTATTCAAAAGCAGATAGCTACCATTTGCAAGCACAGTGAAAGTAGGAGAAATAGCAGGAGCAGGAATGCCCTTTAACACACAAGCAAGATTCGGAGCCGAAACGTTACAAGCCCCGTGCAATTTAATGTGTTTGCAAATAAGGGAATGACCCACAGTTGAATCGCATGACTCCCCCGTGAGAAAAACCTCCTTTCCGTCTCTAAGGCATTTAAACATGAAAGGCAGGGACCAAAGTTCATGCAGGAAGGCACTGCCCAAGGGCTGGAAACGGCCCACAGGATAATGCTTCATGTACGAACTAAATTCAAACAAAGAAAAAGGCAAGGCGATAACCCCATGAACTAGCCACACTGCGGAATCCAATTCCGCCACAGAGAAAGGTAAGGGCTCTATCTTCTCGATATGTAACAGAGTGTATGCTGCATCCTTCATGGACATGAACTGTGGTTTTCAGTTAAATTAAAAGGCAAGAATAAGGCAGAGGTGTTCAAAAAATGCCAAGGAACTTTACCTAACTTAAGTGTCTGCAGAGTCCATGCAAACTGCATAACTGAACGCAATTGATTCTGCCATTGATATAACACTGAAACATCATCTTGTACAATATCAACAACAGAGGACACAATATTCTCTAACGTGTAAATGCGGGAAGACAGGGTATTAATACTATTGTCAACAACAGCAAGCACCTTTTCCAAATTTGCTTGATCTATTTCCCGTAGACGGGAAGCAGCTTCAATTTGCGAAAGCTTCCAGAGTTCATTATAAGTTTCATAAATGAATCTCTTTGGTCGTGGACCACAAGGCCCCAAAATAAAGTCGGACAGATCAATGTTGCCTGATAGGAGGGACAAATGTTGCTTAACAGAATCTAGGGAAGAGTGCTGCAACCACTGTTTACACAATTTACCAACAGAATATGTTGTTACAGTACGAGAGCCAGAAAACCTTGGATCTGGCCGATCCTGTTTGTAACCAGGAACTGAGTCATGAAAACGCAGTTGGCAGCCATTAGACGTGATGGGCCAAGCCAACCAGGGTGACTGAACAAGTGTAGAGACATTAAACGAATTGTTCTGAAACAGAGCTTGCAAAATTGTAAGTGACCCATTGAAATGCAAGCTCCCGTTGGGAGTGAAAGTCAATGCAGGAATGGAAGGTGCATTCAATTGTTTGGAAGTAGCCAAACCCCAACACGTAGTTTGATAGATGGTATTATTCAGAAATAAAATTTGGGCCGGGATAAGGCAAGCACGGTGCAAGGCTTCGGTGCCTTGTACCTGCCATGGTTTGGAGCCCCAGATTGACTTCAAGTCAACAGTGTCCTTCCAGTACTCATAACCACCCACAGCTAAGGCGCTCAAAAAGGAACCCAAATATAGCAATTTGGTGTGGGTCAACATGATTTTCTGAGTGGATGGAGTGTTTAATTAAAAATAATAGGACCCAGGGTTCAATCTATCAAAGTCCGTGAAGTAAGTAAATTTATTTCTAAGAGTCTGGGAGCTACCTGGCAAAGGGGTTGGACAATGCTCCCATTGGGTGTAGTTAAAAGGTCCACGCAGGGCACTTGGTTTATGGACAAAGTGGTTGCCCCAATGCTGGTAACAATACAAATCAGCATAACTTGCAGAATTCATGTACAAATCCTCAGCATTAAAAGCAGCATAATATTTCAAATCAGTAAATAATGCTTTAACTGCATGCACATCCCAATCGTCAGAATGAATATTACTTTTTACGACATCACCCATTGAAACACGAAGGACATTTGGTACATGTGAGAGGGATGGGCGGAAGAAGAAGCGAGGAGGCCGGACTACAGGCTCAATGTTGTTATTTTATTGGAGGATATAACACTAGCAAAAACAGCGAACAGTCAATATGGATGGGTTGTGGGTCTTTTCTCTCCGGGCGATGGCTGGAACGTCTGTCCGGGGTTTCCTAGGTGTTCTCTTGTTGCGGAGGGGGTGTCCCAGAAGGCTCGCAGGGGAGAGGAGCACCAAAAAAAGATAAGAGAGGCGATTAGCAACCCTGTTCTGGCACTAATCTGGCTAGACAGGACCCTTCACCGTAATAGAGGAGCCCCTTAGGGATGAAACCTAGGTAAAGAGGAGGGCGGTCTACGGTGATATAGGAAAGAAAAGGGGATGAAAAAGAGGGTACGGTGTCAGTGAAGTCTAAACGATCCTCCAATGTGCGAAGGGTGTAGAGCCTCCTAAGGCGTGCTGGACCGGTCACACTCGGTCAGCACATAGGCAGCATACACTCGTGAGGAGGCAATCTTGTTCCTCCAATAGGGTCGTAAGAGAACGTGAGGGAGCGGGGTGGGTGCAGGAGAAAGTGAGGGGCACACACACACAAACGCACGCAGTGAAAATACTGGGTGAACCCTTTTCTCTGACCTCCCAAATACCCTCCCTCTTATTCCCTCCCTGCACTCCCTCCCAAGTCACGTACCGCCTCAGCCACAGCTCTCCTGAGCTGCGGCAGCTCTCCAGCATCCTCCGGGGGCGTCCACCACTCCTCCGTCCAGGAGTCAGGTTCTCCGTCTCCGTCAGGATCCTGCGTGAAGGGGCTCTCCGCGACGTCCTTCCCGTCTTCCTCAAGGCTCTGCTTCCGATACGGCTCTTCCAGCACGGCGTTCTCCGTCTCCTGCCTTTCCTCCCGGCACGATAGCAGCGCCTCTTCCTGTTCCTCCGGGCCTGCCTTTAGGGGGTGAGGCCCCGCCCCTCCGTGTCCGGATTGGTCAACAGTTCCCAGCTGTCCGTGACGTCCCTGTAGGCGAGGAGAGGCAGGCGGGGTTAACCCTTGGTTTCCCAGTTCTGGTGCGGCGCTGTGTGTGGTATTCCACTCAACCCCCTCACAGTACATTAATAATTTCGGTTGGTCCATGAATTTGGAAATTTACCGCATCCCATACGATGCCATCAGCGACTGGAAAAGCTGAAATGTTCACAAATGTGTGATCACGCTTCATGATGTGAGATGAAGAATGTGGAGCCAAAGTTCCAGCGACACAGTTCACTGCAGAGCGTTCTGGTAAATAGTGACCATTGATGAGTAGAAAAAATACTGTGACAAAGCCAATGGACATGAACAAAAAAATCAGGAATAGCACCAACCAGATGTATGTCCAGGGGGAATCAAAAAATTGTCTCTGAACCAGGATACAAGAATGCTGAATTTGGACGGGACAAGTGATGAGGTGGAATCCGAGTCAAAGGAATAACGTGTTGGGCTCAGTGGCATTGTTGCTAGGTGTGCCACCGACTCGTTGGCGGGGTAGGTATACTCAGACTCGTCGTTGCAGGGGGAGTCCGGGTAGTCGAGTAAGCGATCAGGCAAATCTACCATCTCGATAGCAACATCAGTGACCGTTCGGGCAGGAGGGCCACGAACATTCGTCCGGGAAATGCCAGGACAAGAGACCGCTGGTGTAACACTATTCAGGATCGGCCAGATGTTGTAGCTTGACATTTTCCACTGAGCTGTATCTGTTCTCCTTGCGACCAGGAAGCGGTGGTAAGATGACTGTACGAGTTCCCTTCAAGCCAAGGACTGGAACTGGTGCACGATAAGAGGGGCCAAATTCTTTTTTGTTCTCCACCTTCTCTCGAACCAGATCTCCAATCTTCGGAAGCCAGCCGGCAACCGGAATCTGCAGCGCAGCGTCTGTGGCTGAAGGTAAATGTGCAATTGCAAGTTTGTCTCGGGCTGCTTGTAAGTCCTGTAACATAGTAGAATGGTTATCTACATCAGAGATGGCGGATTGCGCCGCCATGTCTAGACCATCAAGGTCGGGCACAAACATTCGTATGCCAAAGAGCATCTCTTATGGGGTCCGCCTCCCAGAGGTCTTCTAGGGAGATTATTAAGTGCACGTTGTACGGTATACAAGTGGGCCAGCCAGTTCCTGCCTGTACCTAAGACTCTAGCTGTCAAGGATTGCTTTAAGTCACGGTTCATTCGTTCAACAATCGAGTTGCCCTCAGGCCGATATGGAGACGAAAATTTCACCCGCACCCCCAGTGAACCCATTGTGTCCTTGTAAGCCTTAGAGGCAAACGCTGGACCTTGGTCAGAATGGAAGGTGCCACAGGCGAAAATTCCCACAAAGACACGCAAATCCCTTATGACATTTCGAGCGTCAGCACTTCGTTGTGGCCAAACCCAGATGAAACGTGTGCACGAATCCACTGCCACTAAGATATATTTATAGGCAGTGTCTGAAGAAAATGGACCGCAGTGATCCAGGTAAACACACCCAAAAAGGTCTGTTTGAAATGCAGAGCGGGGACTGTGTTGGTCGTGTAACCGTGGAAGGCTTAATCTGCTGACAAACGTCACAAGAAAGCACATAAGTACGGGTTTGTTTGTATAAACCACGCCAGCAGTAACGCTGCTGCAAGATGGAAACCGTCGCAGACACGCCAGCATGAGCCGAAGCCATGCCTTCGTGTGCGGCCGCTATCAAGGAAAGTCTGCGGTCCGCGTTGAGGATCAGCCGATCACCAACGTCTGGAATCTTTACCTAAGGAGCCTGTGCGGGACCTATCTGATAAGAATATTTGGAAGGGAAACCCCTAGGGTAATTAGTACTTACCTTTGTTGCAGCAATAGCGGCTAAAATATCAGTATCTATTTTAGACATGGATCTGGTAACTGCTGCGACTGAGCACGTGACTACTGCTGATTTGGCAGCTTCGTCTGCCAAACCGTTACCGACAGCGTGTGCGCCCACACGCTGTGGCCAAGAGTGTGAACCACCTGTGTGAGAGGCAGACGTTGTTGCAAATCTGCCACTCGAACCCAAAGCATTTTATGCTTAATTGTGCTACCTTTGGCGTCTCTATAGTCGTTTTGCGACCAAAAGAACAGATTGTCATTGTAAGACTGAACACAGTAGTAAGAATTGCATACAATTAGAGTGGTCACATCAGGAGTAGCGAACTCAAGTGCTAGCACCAAGGCGCGCAGCTCGGCCAATTGTGCAGTACTATCTCCGAGTGCCTGAGTATGCACTACAGTTGATTTGAACTTACCGTTCACAAAGGTACCTGCAACAATAGCACACGCTGCTGAATAAGCATGCTTGGAACCCGTGGCCGGTTGTGCCGAACCATCGGTATAGATAATACATTCGTATTCCTCAAGCGGTAGCAAGGACAGAGGAGGAGGATGAACGAATTCATACTGAAAAAACTCCTGAGTCTGAAGAGAAGAATCAAAGATAAAAGTGACATCCAGAGACGTCAAAGATGTTGCCCATTGTATCCAACGAGGGTGCAAAGCTTTAGAGTTCGGAACACTTGCCTTTGTCACTGCCTCCAGGGCAGGATATGGTGTTACCACCAGGATGCGTTTTCCCTGTGCCAGTGCGCGTTCTTTTAGAATCGCCATCTGCACTGCAGTCAAAACTTTCTCCACAGATGAAAAGCGCATTTCAGCGGAAGTGTAAAGATGTGACTTGTATGCGATCGGTACTGTGTCACCTTCGTTAAATGTCAAATACGTGAAACCCACTGCCCCTGGAATTATTCTAATCACCAGGTTTGTGCGGTTATCACGAGTCAACAAGAATTTAGACTCAAGTAGGTCTGTCTGCAAAGACTGCAGAATGGAGGAATGCTCTGGAAGCCAGCATGACTTCGAAAAGTTAGGTTGTATCAAGGCATACAGTGGCTTGATACGCTGGGCATATTCGGGAATGTTAGTACGCCCGAAATTTAGAAAACCCAGTAAAGACTGAAGTTTCTTCAGAGTGGTAGGAGGGCACAAAAGTGCACATTTCTCCAGGAAATGGGGGGCTAAACCCTTACCTTCATTGTTGAGCTCATAGCCTAAAAACAAAACGGTAAATTCAGCAATGTGAGATTTGGCAAAGTTAAACTTATAACCTAAAACCGCAAATTCTAGGATAATGCGGTCCACTCGGGAAAGATGCGGGTACAATTCGGCGTCTGTCAGATAAATATCATCAACGTACGAACATGCATCTGGGTCTATGCCGTCTAACAAAGAGACAACACGGGCAGCGAATACGCCTGGACTGTTCTTGTAACCCATAGGTAAACGCCGGAATTTGAATAATTTACCACCGGAGGTAAAAGCGCTCCATTGGCTACTCTCCGGGGCTAAGTTGTGCGTGTAGAATCCATTGGATAGGTCAAGTGTAGTTTTATATTTCTTACGTACAAGACTGTCTACAAGCGCAGAACTGTGGGTGTTTTGCACCGCAAAGGTCCGACAATGAGAGTTCAAATGTCGGTAATCCAAAACTAAGCGGTACGATCCATCGGGTTTAGAAACCGCGAAAAGGGGATTATTCATCGGTGACACGCATGTTTCAATCACTCCCTGATATTCTAACTGGGTCAGAATTTCGGAAACGGGACCTTTAGCTTCCCGTTTGATGGGATATTGGGGTTGTGGCTGTGGCAACGACCGCAAAGGTATTTCATGGGGGGGAGAGTCTTCATCCCAACCCACGTGGTTGCGGTATAACGCTGGAGCCAGGGACACGGCCCACTCAGCTGCTAGAGCCTCCGCTTTGTCCTTGGGGACATGACGAGAAAAGCTTGGAAGGATTACTTCCTCCCCTTTACGCGCAGCAAGTACGAATGGGGGCGGCCAATCCGCCTCCGCTAACAGAATGTCGTACGAAGAGGTCAGATTCTCCCAAAAAATCCCTTTAATAACACGCTGAATGTCACCTTCAATTTGGATAACAATATTATATAGTCTGTCAGGGGGTGCCACTCTGGTGTCTGCTGTCTCGACAGTAATGAATGTTTCAGTTGCTGTCGCCTCCACATGAGGACGTAGCGCCTCCCGCACTATGGTAACTTCCGCGGCGCTGTCTAGGAGTGTCACTGCCCATGTCCAATTCAGGAGTCTCGTTCTCACCGTCTGTGGCATATCTCGCTGTTACAGCGGCAACTTTCTTCTTCTGAACGGTGGGCGAGAGCGTTGAAATTCTTCTGCTTTCCCTCTGACCTGTTGTCGAGGTTGGTCTCGTCCCTGGGGAGCCTCTCGACCCCTTCCTCTATCCTGGCGATCTCCTCCACCAGCCTGCGAAGTTGTTGGTGCCTGTGAAGAACGAGGAGAACGTGAATCAGGGACTTGAAATCTCTCTGGAGATTTAATTCTCGCCCTATCGCGCAAATCATAAGTGCGTTCAGAAGAGACGGAAACCGGGGATGCGCCTCGCGACCCCGGCTTCTTCTGTTGCTTACTCTGTTTTTTCAACCTCTAGCTCTTTTTAGTAAAAACTGGTTTTTCATCTTTCTCAGATTGAGTTTTTGGTGGTTGTTGCGATTGTGTTTTCGATTTAGCAAAAGGCTTAACTCCCAGGCTATTGCGGCCAATTGTTTTGTAAGCCTGTGCAATAATTTTCGGTAATTCGCGCTGCTTGTCCGGATCTGGGACCAAAGCCAAAGCATTAGCTACTTGAAAGTTAACTGCATCGCCCTTGACATTCGCAAGGATCAAATCAGCTACTACGTCGAACACTCCCACCAGTCTCATCCCTAATTCCACAGCCGCCTCAGGGCCATGTTCATCCTGCACTCGTTTAATTACAGAGGGGAGAACCGTCATGGAAGGAGTGCCGAAACACTTCGCATATACTGCTGCGAATACCCTACCCCAGTTGTTGCATTCTGCCAACTCTGGGATAAAGTCTTTTGGCAAACTAATCGTCAGAATCCTGTGTTTTTCCACGGGAGAGGTATTCGGAAAAACTGCCTCCAGCTGGTCAAATTTTTCTGCAAGCCAATAAGGAAAATCATCCTTATTTTGTGGGCGCTTGCCCATCACCGAATTAACCATGACAGGACTTATGGTTACACCGTCTGCTCCAGCTGGATGGGCTGCAACTCCAGGCGGGGCTCCCTGGATGTTGCCTGTAACATACTGTACTAAAGCTCTATGCACCCGTATCAAAGACGAATGCAAATTACGCAGTTCAGCGACTGCCACCGTCATATAACGCGGATGTGGGGTATGCCCGGCCAAGACAGGCCAAGTGGCCCCTTCAATTGATAAGGGGCCTAAACGAACCGCGGTAACCGGTTGGGGGAGGGCGCCATCAAACCAAACACGGTGTTGCCAAGCCGTGAGCGGTACTTCAAGGTTCCTATACGGTCTATAGTGATTAGGAACTACGGTGGCTGTATATTCATGGAACATATTATCAGTCCCAACCACCGCCGGAGAAGTGACCCAAGAGTAAAACACCTCAAAGTGGTAAGCTGGATCTGCTTGTACCACAAAGATCAGATCGACACCCGCGTCAGGCACTCCATACACTGTCAAGTGAGCCCGGAGCGCTGCGCGGCTATGTGCCGCAATTTGAACAGCCATTTCAGGCTAGAATTTCTCGACAACCTAATATGAGGCAGCACAATAGAGGGTATTATTAAAAAAACCTTTTAACAACTTCAAGCTTGAAAGAACCTATAAAAACGTCAATATAGGAGGTATCACCGTCACAGACGCTTCCGGAAGCGTCTGCGAAGGGAGTTGTGGACAAGCACAAATACTACTCAAGCGTCTCGCAGATAAGCAGCCCACTTGTTGGTTGCGCCATGTTGTAGGGATTCTGCACATACACAGAGCTATGCACAGGATAATAGGACTTCGGAATATAGTGGTGAGCCAACCATACACCTTAGCACCTAAAATCCCAACCCGACTAGCTGTAGCGTCTCATTAGCAACAATGCTACCAATGATTAGACAACCCAGAACACGGTATCTCTCTCTCAGGACTCGCAGGAGCAAGAACACCATTTCATAACTCACTCATACCTGTCCACAATGTGCGTAAGAAGAGACACTGTATAGTTTAAAATGTTTATTTCAACTACCGTGCTCTAAGATACAGTACACGTGCCAGTAATATCAGCATAATGCATAAGGATAATATAATCAGCATAACTCCATAGAATACAAACGGGGAAAGCATTTCATAAAGCAGTGGATATAGGGCTAAATGACCTTACCACCCTCCCCGTGCTAGTATCTAGTTTATTATAAAAACAGAAGACCTCTGGGCTTGGTCGAGCGAACCCCCATACCTCAATATCTAGATGCAAGTTTACATCATCAAACAAGCACAGCTCTTCTCTCTGGAAAGGTTTTTCTCCAAGTGTCTCTAACAGTGAAATCACAATATTAACAGCACACGAATTTCTCCAGGGCAGCTGTACCTAGTGTTATGTCTAAGTGCGAGGGACTGGCCAGATCAGCAAGAACAAGGGACGTTGTTTTTCGACCTTGTACATGTTGTGCAGACGTAGCCCAAAGGGAACAGGAGAAAAGGTGAAAGTCAGATATGCAGACAGTTCTAATATAGCCGGGCAGAAGCAGAGGCTGAAAAAACATCATGGCAGCCAGGCCTAAGTCAACGTAGCAAGGCAGAACAAGAGGCCACAAACCACAAGACACTCCCAGAACAGTTTTTCGTACCATCAGGTCCCAACACCTCAATCAGGGGTTTGTGATTGGTTCTTAAAGTGAATGCTCTTCCCCATGAAAATACTCGGAAATATTGAGTCACCCAAGCAGCTGCCAATGCCTCACGTTGTATAACAAAGTACCTTCTTTCAGTGTCGGTCAAAGAACGTGAGGCAAATGCCACAGTTATTTTCACCTGGCCATGTTTCTGAGCCATCACAGCACCAATACCAACTGCACTGGCATCTGCTGTCACCACAGTTTTGTGTTCCGTTTGGAAAGGTACAAGTACACCAACTTGGGCTATATTCTCCTTAATCTTTGTGAACGCTTCCTGTTGTGCTATATTCCACTCAAACTTTCTCCCTTTGCGTAACAACTCCCTCAAGGGTTCAGTTTTTCCCGCAAAATCTCTCACAAATTTCGAGTAATACTCGACCAGTCCCATAAAGGATGTTACTTGATCTCTATCACAAGGTGACCGCGCATTGACAATTGCACTCACAAGGTTCTGTTTAGGCTTTATGCCATCACTGGTAATGTGGTAACCAAGGTCCTCAACCTCTCGCACCCCAAATACACATTTTTCCTTTCTCAGTCATACCAGCTTCCCCAATTCTTTTTAACACTTCTCTCAGAATTCAGTTATGTTCAACCACATTGCTCCGAAAAATCAAGATATCATTCTAAAAGAACACTGTGTTTTCTATGCCACACAAAATTTCCGTAATAAGACGCCGAAAAGCACTAGCCGCAGAGCATAACTCAAAGGGCAACCTATTAAACTGGAAAGTTCCCTCTGACCTTGTGAATGAAGTAAAGTGTTTACTATTAGGGTCCAATTTGAGCTGGTGATATGCACTTCGTATAACGAGATTCAAGAAAAACTTTCCACCTGATAGCATAATAACAATCTCATTTATATTGGCAACGGAAAACTGTCCATGATCACACTGTCATTCACGCTGTGCAAGTCAACAAAGAAACTAAGAGATCCATCTGCTTTCTTCGTAATCACCACCAGAGCTAGCCTTTCCGTAGCGTGCACTGGCTCTATTTCCTCTGCGTCCAACAATCGTTGAATTATCTCTTTGAGTTGGGCATGTGCCGCCATTGGTACCCTCCTTGCCACATGCTTAACTGGGATAGCGTTTTGCTTACGTTTGATTTCATGCAGGAAACCATTTGCCTCCCCCAACTTCTTCTCAAACACCCTTGCCTTTTCATTAAAGATGCTCATTAACTCACCTTCTTCAACCACCATAACTTGATTTTCTGCTCGAGGATCTACCTTATATGTACTGATGCGCCCAACCGAAAATGGGTGGCCCCTCCGGAGCAACATACACTTTACTTTTTGTGCAACTTCCTGTAAACTTAATGACAGCCATTGATATACCCCTACCCTCCAATATTAGACCCTTGCTAACCTGTCAAAACAACATCAAAAGGTACCAACTCCCCCCTTGCCACGTTACATCATATAACCACTTACGTATCATAGTGTAGAGGGATCCAGTTTCAACCATCAAAGACACTATCTTTCCATCAATGTCAAAGTCGGCCTTGGGTCGTTTTCTTCTTTTCCACTTCCTCCTCCTCATCCTCTTCTTTAATGACCAATACTCTATGATCATTTCTTCCTCCTCTACAAAAGCTATTTTCTTTTCACTAGCTTTGCACATTCCTGCATAATGCCCTTTCTTCCCACATTCATGACACTCCGTGGTCTGTGCAAAGCAATTTCATGAGCCTGCCAAGTGGAATTTACTGCCACACCTGTAACTAACTCGTGCCCCAAATCTTCCAGAGATGTTGAAAGTCCCTTTTGTGTTTCTGTCTTTAATACAGCTTCCTCGTTCTAACATACAAGTTACTTACCTTCGGTAACGATGTATCTGGTAGAGACGATTCTAGCCGCAGATTCCTTAACGTAGAATTATCCCCAGGCGTGAGACTGGACCCGGAAAACTTTCTTTGCCCCAGCATCCCTGCGCGCCGGGGGGGCGGTACCAAGCGACTCCGCCCTGACGTCGTCCGCGGGCGTGACGTCAGCGAGGTCACATAAGCCCCGCCCTGGCGCGCTGACATCAGTTTTCTTCGGAGAACTTTTCCGCGCCACAACGCGGAGCCATCACAAACAAAACTGTGGAGAGTATGGGAACAGTGTGCGAAAAATCAGTGAAAAAGAAAAGAGAGAAACGAAAGGTGAGGAACAGCACCAACTGGAAAAGTGCCAAGCACTAAGGTACCAAAAAAGTCATAGCAGCGAAAGCCATAGCAGGGAAAGAGCAGAGCGCCGCCCCAAGGAGCAACCTTGCAAGCCAAGGCGACATCCCCTTGGAGGCAGAACACATGTGAAAAACGCTATAGCAGAAGAGAGAGAATCTGCAATCACAATCCACAACAGTGAAGGGGCAACAAGCCCGAAACAGAGGAGTAACAGCAATTCACCCCCAGACGACACCAGCAAGGAGGGCCGTATCCCCTGAAAGGAGCGAAAGGGCCGAGGTACAAGCAAAAAAAAACCCAACGCAGAGAACTGCAAAGGAGTCAGAAACCCCAAGCTAGTAAACGAAGAAGAGTCAAGGAGGCCCCTACCAAGTGGAGGGAGGCAGAAGCACCCATGAACCAACCGACCTCAGATCAGAAAGGAAGGGGTGGAACAATCAAGCAGAACGAAGCATCCTGTCCGGGAGGAGGCGAAGCATACCCCCACAGAAGACAAGCCACCCGGAGGGAGGCGAGTGCAGAAGACCAAACAGAAGATCCTCGCAGAACGGGGAGGAAGGGCGGGTCGTGAAGGAATCTGCGGCTAGAATCCTCTCTACCAGATACATCATTACCGAAGGTAAGTAACTTGTACATCTGATAGAGACTACTAGCCGCAGATTCCTTAACGTAGAATAGATACCCTAGCCATACCCAGAGGGGAGGAGGGTCTGCGAGAGGAGCTCACCAGCTTGGAAGAACACAGGGCCCCAGCAGGGGATGTGTCACAGGGACAAGAAGGGCGACCCAGCCCTCACCAAGCAGAAGCAAGCAAGAACGAGGCGAAGGGAAGGACAGGAAAACCCAAGCCCATCCAAGGTACAACCGCCAGAAAACCCCGTAGGGGCAGACAGCGCCAGAGGAGCACCAAGGAAGAAAAGAACCACCCCAAACACCAGGGAGAAGAGGGAGAACCGGAGGCAGAGCCTGCCGTAGGAAAACACAGACACAGCGATAGGGGGCAGCTGAACAGGCATCAGCCTCAAGGCCACGGACAAGGCAGGAGCGGCTCTACAGCCAAAAGGCGCAGGTGAAGAAGAAAGGCACAGGTGCGCAAAGCCCCAACAGAACAAGAGGCAGGGACACAAGGGAACACACCAAGGGCCACCAAGGGCCACAGAATCCCACAGACTGGAAGTAGCCCTGGCCAACACACAAAGGGTGTTGAGCGCTCGCAAAGCAGCACTAGAGGAAGCGAAGATGTGACGCCCCCATGAATCCAAGCTCCGGGCCTCCCGTGACGGAGGAAACAACACCAAGGGCAAGGAAGGAAAAGCAGTCTGCAGAAGAGGGCCCTGTGTAGAAGGGTGGAAAGAAAGGCAGACTGGATCGTGCAGAGCAGGGCGATGACGATGTAGGAGCGGCTGAGGCACGGGATCACCCGTGGCAGGACGCCCCCAGAAGAGAAGTATGGAGCGAAGCTTCGAATGGAAGAAGCAGCTCCCGTCCACCAGATCCCTGATGGAGCACCTCTAACAAATGGTCTATAGGGAATGGGGTGGCGGGGTCGCCCATGCGCAAAATGCCAGCGGCCGTGGAAATGGCCCGGACAAAAGCCGCACCCGCCTCCGTAGGGCGTCGTGGGGGAGAGAGCAATTCCTCCGTGGGCGATGGCTGTAAACTAAGCCGGCCATCCCCGAGTCCAGCTGGAGGAAAAAACGGCCAGCCCCTGAATGGAGGACCCACGGATGAGTGGGGGGCCTGAGGCGCCTCCGGGGAAGGCTGAGATCGCGGGGACGGCGAAGAGCCCTCCCTGGAAGACGCCGGAGAAAAAGCAACGACGCGGCGGCCCGTCTCCGGGGAAGAGGAGACCAAAAGGTGACAAACCTCCGGAGAGGAGGGGACCTCTGGAGACGAGTCGACTACCCGATGCCGGCACGGCGCCGTGGAGTCCGCCACAGGTGCGACGTCGACCGGCGCCGGTGCTGACACCGGGGACGCCGAGTCGACCCTCACCAGCACTTGCGCCCCAGGACAATGAGGCGGGGTCGGAGCCGGGGTGGCTAAAGAACGGCGCCGAAAAGGCGCCGACCCGACCTCCGACGAGGCAGCCGCCTGCACGGAGGGCGGAGAGGGACCCGGGGAAAAGCCCCGGCCCCTAGCCAGCACCCGCAACGCCGTCAGGGCCGACAGCCGTCGGCGCCTGAGCGGCATCGGCTCGGCCTCCGGCAAGGCCGCCGCCTGCCCAGAGGACCGAGGGGGACTCGGGGATGAACCGCGAGTCCCGGCGACACCACAGAGACCCCCGTGGGGGTTTGCGGCGAGGCAGAGGCGCCGTGGGCCGAAGAGGGGAACCCGTAGGGCCGCACCCCGACGACACCACACCCCCAAAACCTGGAGCCGAACCCGTCGGCGCCGGAGCCGCCGGCGACTCCGTGGAATGCCCCGCACGTGGCAAGGGATCCGCGGACGTCTCAGGAAGAGGAGGAGGAGGGGCCAAGGAAGCCTGCAGAGCCGCAGCATAGGCCCCCATTTGGGCCCTCGTCGCCCCAACGGCAGGAAACGGCAGGTAGGGTGGCGACGAACGAGGCTGCATGTCCCCAGGAGAACCCGTGCCCTCTGCAGAACGGGGACCAGGCCTCGGGGACAAGCTAT
The DNA here is from genome assembly GCA_963921515.1 of Calotriton arnoldi. Taxonomy (NCBI): domain Eukaryota; kingdom Metazoa; phylum Chordata; class Amphibia; order Caudata; family Salamandridae; genus Calotriton; species Calotriton arnoldi. The sequence goes on from CAWUFW010010492.1 coordinate 170,988, forward strand.
AAGACTTACCGGCGGGCGAGCGACGCGCCTGGGGCCTCGGTGAAGGACGATGTCGGAGGCGGAAGCAGCGGTTCCTGGGCCCTTCCGCGGGGGACGGACGCGGTGACGACACCGATCTGGACAAGCGGGCCGACAGGAGCTTCATCCGGCGCTCCCGCCGGGACTTCGGCTTCAGATGCTGGCAAGCGTCGCAGTCCGTAGAGTCATGGTGCTCACCCAGACACCACATGCAAATAGGGTGAGGGTCCGTCGCCGACATGTGACGCGCACAAGAAGTACACGACTTGAAGCCCGAAGGCATTCGCACACTGTTCCACAACGCAAAAGCGTAAAAGAAGGCCTGAAAACAGGCCAGGGACACGATTCCGGATCCGTGTTGCACGCGGAAAAGAAGGAAACTGATGTCAGCGCGCCGGGGCGGGGCTTATGTGACCTCGCTGACGTCACGCCCGCGGACGACGTCAGGGTGAGTCGCGTGGTACCGCCCCCCCGGCGCGCAGGGATGCTGGGGCAAAGAAAGTTTTCCGGGTCCAGTCTCACGCCTGGGGATAATTCTACGTTAAGGAATCTGCGGCTAGTAGTCTCTATCAGATTGTGTCTTACAGTTTACTACATTTATCAATTCAGTATCGACATGCGTCTGTTCCTTTTTCTTGAGAAATGATTTTCATTTCTTTATACATTTCGCCGACTCCTCCACAACTTTAGCAAGTTCAATGGCCTCTTTAAGAGTAGGAGTATTCACAGCCCATAGCTGTTCTTGGGCTTTTTTACTGTTGCTTTGGACTATTAACTGATCTCTCACCATCTCATCAGCCATTTGGCCAAATTGACACTTGACAGACAATTCCCGTAATCTGGACACAAATTCATGCACGGTTTCTGCAGCCCTCTGTGGATGTGTCTAGAATTTGTGATGGCGCATAACCACATTTTCCTACTTGGCAAACCTTATTCTTAATCTCACAATTGCATCATGTATACATCATCCACCTCTTCTACAGGTTGCAAATTGAAATTTAAAAATAGGCTGCCCCTCCTTGCCCAACGTTCCTAACAATAAAGCTTTTTTACGTAGTGCAGGAAACCTGTACCATCTAATGCCACCAAACAGTTCTTAAAACAGTCAATCTAATCCTCCCACTCAATGGGTGGAGCTGTAAGAAAGAAGTATCTGCTTTCATGGTCACCCCTACTTTTTGCTGGTGTTATACTGTTTTCTGACTAGTCTGAGTAGGATCATGCTAATCAGGACCCAGTCACTGTGCTCTCTCCCTAAATCGGACTATGGTAAGTACTTTGGTACCTTCCTAATTGGCTACTGGTGTACCCTTCCCTAGTATATGGTACTGTGGTACCCAGGGCATAGGTACACCAGGGGTCTCCCATGTGCTGCAGCATGTTTTATGCCACCCATGAGAGACCACTCAAACTGTGACTACAGGCCTGCCATTGCAACCTCTGTGAGCTGGTGCTAGCACCACTCACAACAGATATAAGTTTCCCTATGTCTGACATATAGTGGACATCAAGTCAATTACGAGATGTCTAACTATATATTGGCTGCACCGAAACCGGTCATGTTTGGTATGGCTTACCTGTGGGTGGCTCTTCAGATTCGTCGTGGGACAACATTGAGATCCGAAACCACTTCATCTTCAACCGTCTGGGCACGTTGGACTTCGTTGGACTTCGCTTTGGGAACCGAGACTGCACCTGGAAGACTCCTGCTGCTCCTAGTCTCGTCGTCCTGCAGTCTTCTGCGTCATTTGTGCCTGTGCTCCACTCAGGTTCTTCTCCAGGCCTGTGGGCATCAAAGGCACCCGAAGGAATCTCCCTTGGAGTGAAGGAGTCACTCCCCTGCATCTGCAGGCACCGTAACTAAGCTGACCGGTCTGCTGCTCCTGACGTCCTAAGGACTCCGAAAGGCTCAACAACACAGGTGGTGGTTCTGCAACTCCCTTGGAGCCCAGCACTGTCTTCTCAGCAAGTTTGAAGCCAGTATCCCTCCTCGGAACCTTTGGATCGGTATCCCTGTGCACCGCGTTGACTTGCCATTGCCAAGGCTTGTTGGCTCTCTTCTCCAGAGATTTTCGGGCTCCAAGAAGGTCCAGCCTCCAGTATCTCCTGCTACTATGATCTTCGTCCTCACCACATCCTCTGCACCGTGGGCTTGCATCATTGGTGAGCTGCTCAAGGTCGTCTTGCGACTCCTGAGCCTTTGGCCTGTGAGTCCTCTGGAGGGTGTTCTTTGGCTCTAATGGGCTCCCCTGCTTGCTCGGGGCCTGCTCTGACTCTCCTGTGCTTGGTGAGTCCCTTGGACCTTGCTGGTCCTGACACTGCACCTTCTTCGTTTTCCTCGTCTGTTACTGTTGCCAAGGCATGTTGGTGCTCCCATGGACACCGACCCCCGGCTCTCGACTTCCGACGTGGGACAGCTTGTGAATGGCTCATGGTCTTCCACAGCGTTGCCTGGTCCTCACAGCTGCAGCAACAAGGTCACTGTCAACCCCCCTGCATCTTTCCCCCATAACCCTCACTGAGGTTCCCAGTTGGCGAAGAACCAGCATTTCCCATTCTCCCGAGAAGGGAAGAGATCTAGGTTCGGTTTGCTCCATTGCTGGAATAAGGAGTTGAGGATCGGTTGATTGAGCTCCCATTTGTGACAAGTTTGACTAGTTCTGCTCAGAGTGTCCGCCAATAGTTTCTTCACCCCTAGTAGATGTTCTGCCTTGATTGTATGCGATGTAAAAAAAATCCCAGTTCCATATCTTTTGAGCTTCTAGAGATAAAATGTGGGCTTGTGTACCTCCCTGCTTGTTGAGGTAATGCATGCAGGTGATATTGGCTGTTCATTTAAGAACGGAACATCCTTGAATCCTTGGTAGGAATGACTAAAGTGCCAAAATAATGGCTCTTATTTCTAGGAATTAATGTGCATTTTTTATAGTGACGCACTCCATCTGCTCCTTATTTGCAGATCCTGAAGATGGGCTCTTCAGCCCTCAAGAGTGGCATCTGTGGTGATAATGAACTCTGGAACTGAGAGAGGAAAGTTAGCCCTGAAAAGAGATTTTTGGAGGACTACCACCAAAGAAGCACCGTTTTCTTTTTATTGTTGGTGTGATCCGAATGAGATTATCGAATGATCCGGTTATTTGAATCCATTGGTTGTCCAGCTGTTCCCTAATAGGTCTCATCCTGAGACGGGCGCAAGAAACTAAAAGAATGGCTGAGTACATCATGCCAAGTAAATATTTGAGGAGAAGGACAGAAACGAACTCTCTTTTGGAGAGATTGTGAGCTAGCAACATCATGCTCCTTTGTCTTTCCACTGACAAGAATGCCTGGTCCTGTAAAGTATCCAGAGTTGTCCTTAGAAAGGCTAACTTCTGAGTGGGAGAAAGGTGAGACTTTTGATAATTGACTGTCAAACCTAGAGAGTAGAATAGTCGCAGGCAGGTGGATGTGGCCTCCGAGGCTTGCTGAAGAGATGGTGCTTTCACTAGCCAGTCGTCTAGGTACGGAAAAAGTTGCCGACCATTTCATCTTACATGCGCTGCTACTGAGGCAAGGCATTTGGTAAAAACTCGGGGAGCTGAGCAGAGACTGAAGGGTAGCACCTTGAACTGATAGTGAGTTCCTGCCACAGTAAAAAGGAGGAACTTTCGATGTTTGGGGTGAATGGGGACATGGAACTACGCATCTTGTAAATCAAGGCTGGTCATAAATTCTGCAAGTCTGAGCAGCTGTAGTATCTCCTGGAGAGTGACCATACAAACGGATTTTTTCTTCAGGTACTTGTTGAGTTTTCTGAGGTCCAGAATGGGACGCCATTCTCCCGACCTTTTCTTTACTAGAAAGAAGCAAGAATAAAAACCCACTCCCTTTTGAGAAGTTGGAACCTCTTCTATGGCCGCTTTCTGCAGCATGGTGATTGCCTTCTTCCTGAGCAGGCAAAGATAGGATGGAAGTGATGCAACTGGCGGATGAGGAGGTGGAATTGTGGCAAATTCCAAAGTATGGCCATACTTGAAAAGAACTAGAATCCACCTGTCTGTTGTAATTTATTGCCATTGTTGATAATAGCAAGAGATACATGCTCCCATGAATGGTAGGGGAGATGGAATTGTAGTAGTCTGTAAAGGAATGTCATTGTTTCGACATTGTCTCTTGACTGTGCCAGCTGCTTGTGTCTAGGCTGCTGTCTGGAGTATGTGACTGTTGGTGGTGCACAATAGGTTTGATGTTGCTGATAAGTGGGATGAAATGATTAATAGGGCTGAAACAATTGATATTTTTGGTAACCACTACAAAAGGAGTAGTTACCTCTTTTGTGAGCTCCTCTAAAAGGTGTTTTCTTATATTGGAGTGTTCCTAGGGACCTGGCAGTGTCCGTATCAACATTAATGTCTTGAAAGGCATCTTCAATGTGCTTCCCAAAAAGCACTACGCTATCAAAAGGCATATCTAAGATTTTGCTCTGAACCTCAGGGCGGAACGTAGTTTCCTTAAGCCAGCCCTGGTGCCTAAGGATGCCTGTGAGTTGTCGAAATGCAATGGAAGCTACGTTCATCGCTATCAATAATCTCATAAGCTGATATTTCCCGTTCCAGCAGTATCTTTTGCGCTTCTTGTTTTTTATCTTCCGGAAGGAGATCTAGATATGGTGTGATATCCGACCACATCTGGCAATCATACCTCCCCTGGATCGCCAGAGAATTTGCACCGCGGACTGTAGTGACGTGCTGAATAATTCTTTGACCTGTGCTGTGCAGCATGAGTTATAATCGAGTCTGGTTTTGGTTGTCCCACCAGACATGCTGGAGTATCGTCAAGGGCTTTATACTTCTTATCAATCCTGGGAAGTAAGGTAGACACACTTGCTGGCGTTTTCATGATTTTAATACCTTCCTGCAATATGAAATCATTATAGGTGTTGCCCTTACTGACTTTCTTGACTGGTCCTTAAAATCATAAAGAAAACAGTCAGACTGTTTGACTAGCGTAGGAAGCTGGAATCTGGAAGCTGCCCTCTCCATCAGGAAGTGAAAACCACCTATGTCTTCCAGTGGAGAGTGCATCGACTGAGGAGCTGGGGGGAGGGGGGGAATTAGGTAATCATCTCTTTCGTTGGTCGCTGAATGGGTGTCTCGAAATTCTCCCTCCTCCCTATCATCACCAGAAGAAGATAGATCCTGTCTCGGTAGTATGGTCATATTTGAAGCCGGCTTCATTCGAGGCATAGGGGGAGGCATAGGAAGTGGAGATGCCATAGGTAAAGGTGCAGGAGGAGGTGGAGCTGCTCCTGTAAATGAAGGAAAGCATGTGTGATAGTCCTGCAACATTGCCTGTAGATCCTGCACTACAGCTAAAGGAAGCTGAACCATGGATTCATGTGCAGGACCCATATATTGCTGAGATTTGCCTGTGTAACGCTGATGATAATCCTGCGCATAATACACCTCCTCTTCCTCATCCTCCTCCTATTGATACTTAACATGAAGTTCTGATGGGCTATGAGCTGGTCCGAAAAGCACATCATCTTCAGATTCCTGGACGTCCTAGATGTGGCTAGGTGGCAATGGAGGGATTTGTGAAGGATTTTGAAGAAAACGTTTCATCGACAAGAACGTTGACGGTGTGAAATCCAGAGTGAGAAGTAAAAATGAAAGCCTCTTTGGTTTTAATAGTGGCGACATGGACAAGGGTTTTGTCGACAATGGTGGCGGTCAGACAGCCGGCGACGATGAAAGGTTGATCATCGATGTCTTCTTCGTGGATGTTTCGGATATGTTGGTCATCGTTGCCGAACTGGTCATTGTCGATGAAGCTTCGGCGCAGGCGAGGTGGCTGTTCTTGGTGATTTGATGGTCGTTGACATATTTTATGGCAAATTTTATCTTCATCAATGAGGAATCTAAAGAAGATTTTTTTGGTTTTGAAGTCAAAGCAGAGGCTGGAGTCGGAGGGTCAGATTGAACCTCAGTAGGAATTAAACATTTACCTTTCTGTGAGGAGCTTTTCAAAGACTCATAATGTGTCTTTTTTTAAGCCTTCTTGTGGCGTTCTGGAGACTCCTGTGGCTTTTTCATCTTCTTAGATTTTCGAAGAGAGGCATGGGAACTCACACTGCCTTCCTCATCAAAGGGAACATCAGACGTGGTTTTAAGTTTTTGTAGCCATATCAATAATCTCCCTTCTTGTTCCTTAAGCGTTTTAGTTGAGAAGGTTTTACAAATCTTGCAGTCCTTAACCTTATGGAGTGGATGCAAGCAATAGATGCAGTCTTTATGAGGATCTACAGCAGGCAGTCTTTTCTTACATTAAGATCCACATGATCTAAAGAGACTTTTTTAGAGGAATCAGACATGATAACAGCAAAAGGTTGGAAAAAAACCAAAGATGTGAAGAAAACTGAGCAGAGCTCAGAGGGACTCCCTCTCACACGATGTGCGGTAGAAAATCTGAGGTAAGCAAACTGTCTTGGGAGAGTTCTACACAGTGCTGGCATCTGATTGGTTATAGTTCAACTTTGGTTCTTTTTTACAAAAGAATGTAGATAGGCTATTGCAGTGACTGTTCATTGCATTGTAGCCTATGGTATGGCATTTACTGATTTTGTAATAATACAGTGAAATTCCCACTTCGACATCGGTGATGATTCAAGCATGTCAATCTATTAAGGATCCAAAGCTGGAGAACTGTGTTAAGTTTTTATGTAGCACACAAACAGTAAAAAAAAGTGAAAACAAAATAAAAATCCCACATCAATTTAGAAAAATAGAGCAAAACCCAATAAATAATTTGACACCAAAACAAATCAAATACAGGCAGTAGAACCAGAGTTATGAATATTTAAAATTTGCAGTGAAACATGGTGCCTGAAAGATCGAAACGCCAACCGAGGGCAAAGTAAAAAGTTATGGTCGACGGTGATGGAGTGCAGTTCGGATACACGAGGTGGATTTGGTCCGGTCTCTACTTATTTTTGGACTCAGAAGAAGAAAAAGTTACTGAGATGGTAAAGTTCAGCAAGGCAAGGAAGTCCGCGGTGTCTGAGGAGGCAGTGTTGTCATCGGGGAGGAACTGGACGAAGTCGCAGTGAAGATTTCTAGGTTTGGACTTTTTCACTTTTTTGGAAGTGGAAAATCTCTAGCGGGACAAAGCTGCAGGCTGTAACTGCTGAGGGCTCCATGAGGCCGGATACCGCTTCCGGGAGGAGCCGCTGAAAAGGATTTGCTGCTGCGTAGAAGAACGTAGCTGGAGTTACCATGAATTTAGGCTGAACAGCGATGCACCTTGGGCAAATTGGTGAGCAGGTAGGTCCCGGACCCCTGTCGGTTCTCAGGCTAGTTTTTGCTCCCCCACCAAAAAACTCCCAAGTTTCAGATTTTGGCTGTTGGGCACCTTTAGCACCAATTCCAATGGTCCAGGAAAGGTGAGGCGCCACTTGGGGGGCTGGGTCTAGGAGCAGGTTCAAAGTTTTTGGACCTTGTTGTATCCCTGTAGCTCAGAACAGCTAGCCCTTGGAGTCACTCTGGTAGTACTGGGTTTAAGCAGCAAGGCAGACCTCAAGTAGCAAGGCAGTCCTCTGGGGGTACGCAACAGGCCTCAAGCAGCAGGACAGACCTCTGAAATACAAGGCAGTCCTTCTGAGTGGTCTCTGCAGGTTTAGGAGTGAACAGAAAAGTCGGTCCGAGGTCCGATATTTATATGTGGTACCAGCTTTTGAAGTAGGAGAAACGTCTAGGCCTTTCTACATCTGGTTTTGGAAAAACCGCCCCTGCCCAGGCTGCAAGAGGTCTAGGGTGACAATAGACTTCTGGCAAGTTCTTTGTGAGCGTGCTGGAGGCAGCCTCTTTGAAATATATGTGGGGCAGGGAACAGCTCCACCCTTCCCATCCTGGCAGGAATGCCCATCCTGCCAACTCCTAGGCTCCCTTTGTCTCACTGTCTGGGAGGTATACACAGAGGCCAACTGCTAACTGTTCACAGTCATGTGACCCAGTACATAGGCTGCAGGCACCCAACGGTTAGTACAAGAAAATGATAACTTTTTCAGAATTGTGACTTAAAATGACATTTCTATCTGTTCCCAATCAAAAGGTAGCACATGTTCATTGTGATAAGGTAACCCAATGTTATCTTATGGGAGAGGTAGGTCTTACAGTAGAGAACTTATATCCTAGCTTTTAATACGATTCACCTTGCCTATGAGCTGTTTAGGGCCTACCTTTGGGTTACTTATATGTATTAAAAAGGGAGGTTTAGGCCTGGCAAAAGGTTCATTTTGCCGGGTTAAATTCCCAGTTTAAAACTGCACACAGGCTGCAATGGCAGACCTGAGATTTGTTTTAAAGGGCTACTTAAGTGGATGGCACAATACATGCTGCACGCCCACAAGTACCATATCATTTACAGGCCCTGGGTACATATAGTACCATTTTACTAGGGACTTATCAGTAAATTAAATGTGCCAATTGGAGGTAAGAGAATTTTACCATTTTAAGGAGTAAGCACTTTAGCACTAATTAGCAGTGGTAAATTGCACAGAGTCCTAAAACCAACAAAAATATTTCAGCAAACATGAGGGGAGAAGGCAAAACATTTGGGGAAAGACCACACCAAAGGCTGTCAGGTCTAATTGTGGTTATTTTTCATTTGACCCTGATTAGCCTGCAAATAGGTTTTAATGTTTTGTGTAATATTTGCAATTACATTTTATGAAAATTAACATAAAAGATCTTGGTATATCGCAGGTCTTTCAGAAAACATTTTGATTTCACGTGGAGCCTGAACAATGTAAAATTGGATTTTGGGTTTACGACATTCAAGTACTTTACCACTTATTCATCCCCGCTCAGTAAACAATCAAGCAGCCTCAACTGGTTTGGTAGTTTTGATAAAAATCAGTTTAAGAAATGCCCTCATAATATATAATGCAAAGATCCCCATAACAATTCTTTATGTCATTGAGTGCATTCCTTCAAGTAAATTTGGTTTTATTGAAAGAATGTAAGGTAGAATTCCAAAAACATTGATAGGAGTTCACAGGAGCTTCTTTGTTCAAGTATTGCATCTAGAACTTGGCCAACCAACCTGCAGTTGTAAAGCATACAGTACAATAGTGATATGGGCCCATAAAATACTCATAACAACACCTGGCTCCCTCCAATATCTACTCATATCGGAGCTATGGAAAACAAAGAAAAGAAATTATACCTTTTATAAAAAAATTCCTTGACATTTAAGCAACTGGGGATGAAACCTAGATCAACCTTATCTACTGTACCAACAACAATTTTTCAACACTGGAAAAAAGATTGTTGGAAAAGATGAGTTATTTGGAGGATTTAGCTACTGTACCACAGAAGTCTCTTTTGATAAAATATAAACAAGTGCTAAATTCAAATTGATGCAACCTTGCGTATAAATACTTATCGTGAGTTTTGTAAGTTTTTATTAAATCTTAGAACTGATGCACTGCTTCTGAATAACTATCAAATGAAATGGCATCCGAACATTGGCCACAAGTGGAGCTATACTTATGTAATCTCAAACAAGAAGATATTAAGCATGTGCTATTTATATATCTAGGACTATTCGCATTAAGATGTCTTCTTTTACATAGGATGGTTATAAAGAACAGCATGTTTAATTAATATGAGACAAGCATTGAATTTGTAGGTGTGCAGAATATAGGGGAACAGTATAGGGAATAGTGTGCAGAAGACATTGTGACGCGAAAGGGTTAATTAGCTTAGGTTAGTGTTGATGAGTGAAAATGCATGCAGGAACCCCATGTACCACGCTGAGATAGCAGATGATCTTGTGACACGTGTTTTTTCCATTTCTAATAGACATAACTATATGTGCTGCCAAAGTGCTGTGTTTGCTGTACCCGGCCGAGGCATGTGGATCAGGGGAGACTTACTTTGAGGTTGTACTGACCCCGAACGACCCTGGGAGTAGTTTGTAGTCCCTGGGAGGATGACTGATTTGTATCAGTGAGAGCAGGAGGAGAGTAGGAGTCGGGAGGATCTGGTGCTAGCTGCTAAATATAAGTAATTCTGGGGTGAAGAGCCAGGTTCTCCTGCTTTATCTTGAGAACACAAGACTAAACTCACTAACTAAAAACTCCCAAATGAACCTTTAGTTCTAAAGTAGCAAGCTACTAACCATAGAGTACTTCAACATCTCATCAGGGGGGGAAACAGCGTTTACAACGCTGTCATTACATCGCAGTACTATTACAACGCGGTCGTTACAACGACCGCGTTGTTAGTACGCGATGCATTTACATCGCAAGTCATTACAACGACTTGCTGTAGGGGGCGCTGAGGTATTGGAAATTAATTCCAACACCTTCCCTACTGTTGCGCAAACTGGAGTACGAATAGTAAATAATACTATTCCTAAGTCCAGCGCGCCCCCTACTGCAAGTCGTTTTAATGACTTGCGATGTATATGTATCGCGTACTAACAACGCGGTTGTTGTAACAACCGCGTTGTAAAAGCACGCAATGTAATACATCGCATTGTAATGTGCTTTATTCCATCGGGGTAATTAGCCCTATATAAACACAATTTCAGTGAAACAATGGCATGAAATAAAGATTACATTGATGGTACAGTAGACTAAACTGGATCTTGAGAAATTATTATTAAATATGGTTGACAGCGCATAGGATAGGCACCGCTTCTCCAGTATTTGGCTACTCATAATCCAGTACCTTGTGTAGATAGCACAAATGTCTCATAAGAGTGTACCTGATTTGCTACTATGTACCTCGTACAATACATATACCTAAAATGGTGCTGTAAACTGCACCAATTGGTGCTAAGTTTTGCAATTTTGTCTTGAGGGAAAAATTATCCCAAATGCTCATGAAAGGTTAATTAAGCTCCTTTGATTGGTCCAACGTTTGGTATTAGTTGCACTTTTGCCAGAGAATATTTTGTTTTTAAGTTTGCCTCTGCTCTTTCACATGTAAGTATAAATTAGTTCACCTGTGTAAGCAAGTCAATGAAAATCATCTTAACAGAGACTACTGAGTTCTTACCTGCAAAGTATTGCTTGGCAGATGTTCCTCTACCAACACAACAGCTAACTCTGATGATTGAGTCAACTCCTTCTCCAGTTTCACAGATACCTCTTCTGACCCTTCTGATACTGGATTTCCTGCACCAACAGTCAAGGTGGCATCTTTAGTACTCTGTGTACCATGATTCGAGTGGGCAGTGTATAGAAAATTGGGAGCCTGCTGTAGTGAACAAGTGATTGATTGCTCACTTCCCACAACAAAAGATGTTATGTCTGAAGCAACAGGAGTGAGGGACTCCAGCTGGCTAGGCTCTCTGTTGCAGGATACCTCGGTAGAGACAACTTGGTTTACTTGCATTTGCTGGTCTGATTCAGACTGTGGTGCAGATTCCTCCTGGTTGTCCACAGTGTTCACTTTCAGCATCTCCAACTTGGAGGAAGAGTGTAGCTCATCCACAATCTGGAAAACAGCCTCCAGATTCACTTCAGTCTTCTTACTTTCTTCTGAAGTGTTACAGGACCAGTTTGAGGGCATAAATTCCATTGGATATGAAGACTGCATTGGTGGGCTCTGAAGAAACAGAAGAAAGCAGTTTTAGTACTTCTTATAAATATGGAAACGCAGTACACACAAGAAAATATTTTTCTTAGAGATAGTTTTAGTATGTCTGCTATAAAGTGCCACCTTCACCTTGTGTGTGCTGCCAATTGAAACATCTCCAATTGAAGAAGAAAACGTGAATAGATCGGGTATTACAAGGTTATGTGAACTTGCTCTGCCAATAAGACCAAAAAACAATATTGTCTGTTATAATATCGAGATCTGAAAATCTTTAATATGATGAGTAATTTGTGTAAGATGGAATCCTTCTAGCCTTGTGTTTTTGAATTGCAAGAGCAAAACAACTATTTCAGCAACTATAGGGCACACTGAATGGAGAGTGGGACACAAGCAGATGCTGATGGGAAAAAAATGGGTGCCAGTCAGTTTAGAAACACTTCCATGCCTCAAAATCTGGAAGTTGTATTTAAACACATTGAAATCCTTGCAACTTTTTCAGGCTCTTATTTCTATAGATTTTGTGGCTTGTTTTAACTTAAAAGCCTTCAAAAAGGGCTTAACTGAATCACTGACCACAGCTGCAGCTCCTATTGAAAGTTCTGTGACCCAAACTCAAAGGAGTTTATTACAATTCTCGAAAGCACATTGCCCTTGTGTTTATATCTTTAGCCAGGCTTTTAACCAACAGCATATTTAGGGTTGGCGTCTTGGAGGCATGGGCTAAAGAATCTCAGCACACAAAATACAGAGGGCTAGAAGATTCATGCACACCATTCATGACAGCTATGCCTTATTAATGCTTCCATATACTACAGAGAGCTTATTAGAGGACTCAAGTTGTTTGTTCTAGCTACAAAGTGGGCCAGAATTCTTTCGACATCGAGTGTGTGCAATGCCATATGTGCCTTCAAAGCCCGGTCTGGGAATAATAATGATAGAGAAATACTTAATTGACGCAAACATTTTGACACAAACATTTAAGACCACTTTTGGAGTACATTTTAGATAGGCTCTAAGCATTTTGCTTGTAAAGTATTCAAAAAGGCTATCGGAAAGGCCTTAATGTCACTTATTCTCATTCCCAGGTTATTCCCATTATGAGAATCAGTTTCCAAGAAAGAACTTTTCCATAATTTTGTGAGCACTACACACTATGTTCAGCTCTCAAAATGTGAACAGTCTCACACCACAAAACAGTTCCAGTCCGATGTGCGAAAAATTTACAAGCAAAGGAAGAAAAAAATACTTATCTGTAGTATTTGTATCTTTTATAGATTCACATGCTTAAATCATTTTGTTGTCAAGCTAGGAGTCTCATAGTACATCCAGAAGGACAAGTTACTTACCTTCGTTAACGATATATCTGTAAGAAACATTAGTAGTGATAGATTCCTTACCTTAGAATATCCCCAGGCGTCAGACTGGATCCGGAAAAGTTTTCGTCAGCAGTTCCCCTGCACGTCGGTAGGTGGCGTCGTGCGGCTCCGCGTCCGTCGTTCGCGCCGTGGTCGCCGAGATGACGTCGCAGGCGCTACTTAGACGCCGCCCACGCGCGCTGACGTCAGTTCTGTACACGACTTTCCGCGCCAGGAATGCAGAACCATGCAAGATACTGACCACTGGTGCATTGAAACTAGGGCCCTGAAAGGGATGACCTTAACCCTAGAAATCAGTTTGCAGAACGGGGAGGATGGGTGGGGCGGTAAGGAATCTATCACTACTAATGTTTCTTACAAATATATCGTTACCGAAGGTAAGTAACTTGTCCATCTGAAAGAAACACATAGTGATAGATTCCTTACCTTAGAATAGATTCCCCAGCAATACCAACCCCGGTGGTGGGTCTGCAAACTAAGATCACACCAGAAAGTCACGGAGAACAGAACGGCCAAAAAGCCGTCTCTCCGGACTTGGCTGTCTAGGCAATAATGCTTGGTAAACGTGTGCAGCGAGGCCCACGTGGCTGCCTGACAGATGTCTTGCAGGGGACACCACGTCCCAATGCAGTAGTGGCTGCAGTAGCTCTGGTGGAATGAGCACGCAGCCCCACCGGAGGTTCTTTTTAGCCAAAGAGTAACAGGCTTTGATACATAAGACAACCCAGCGGGAGATGGTTCTCTTATGGACCGCCCGACCTTTCTTGGTGCCAACGTAGCCAACAAAAAGCTGGTTGTCCACCCGTAACTGCTGTGTGCGGTTGAGATAAAAAGAGAGCGCACGTTTTGGGTCCAGACGGTGGAGCCGCTTTTCCTCTCTGGAAGGATGCGGAGGAGGAAAGAAGGTGGGCAAGGTAATAGTCTGCCCAATGTGAAAGGCCGTAACCACTTTTGGCAAAAAGGAAGGACGGGGCCTGAGCACAACCTTGTCCGGATGGACTGAAAGGAAAGGAGGCTTACAAGAAAGAGCCTGGAGCTCACTCACCCGCCTGGCGGAAGTGATGGCCACCAGGAAGGCAGTCTTTAATGTCAAAAGACGAAGAGGACAGTTGTGAAGGGGCTCAAAGGGAGCGCACATCAAGTATGTCAGAACCAGATTCAAGTCCCACTGAGGCATCACGAAAGGAATAGGAGGAAAAAGGTGTGTAATGCCTTTGAGAAATCTATTTACAACAGGGGACTTGAAAAGAGAGGGCTGATCAGGGAGCCTGAAAAAGGCCGAAATAGCAGAAAGGTAGCCCTTGATAGTGCCCAGAGCAGAGCCCTGCTGGGCCAAAGAAAGAAGGAACAGTAGTACTTCAGAAAGAGGGGCAGAAAGGGGATCCACAGCCTTTGCTGTGCACCATGCCACAAATTTGTTCCACCTGCAGGTGTATACCACTTTAGTAGAGGGACGCCTGGCTGCCAGAATAACGTCACAAACTTCAGGAGGCAAGTCAAAGGGAATCAACTGCCGCCGCTCAATCTCCACGCAAAGAGGTGAAGGCTGGACAGGTTCGGGTGGAGGACCGTCCCCTGCTGCTGCGACAGAAGATCCTTCTGAAGAGGCAGTCTGATCGGAGGATCGATGCTCATACTGAGTAGCTCGGGATACCATACTCTTCGAGCCCAGTCCGGAGCCACAAGAATGACTTGGGCCCGGTCGCGCCTGATCTTCTTCAGCACTCTGGGCAGAAGTGGTATAGGCGGAAAGGCGTACAACAGACCGCAACTCCACTCGCGACGAAAGCGTCGCCGAGCGAGTGCCGCCTTGGAAATTCCAACGCGCAGAACTGATGACATTGCGCGTTCTCTTCGGTGGCGAATAGATCTAACCAAGGCTCTCCCCACTGCTGAAAGAGACCTTGCACCACCTCCGAGTGAAGACGCCATTCGTGATCGAGCATGCACCTGCGGCTGAGTTCGTCCACCCTGGCGTTCAGAGAACCTGCCAGGTGTTGAACCACCAGGGACATGCCCTGATGTTCCAGCCATGTCCAGAGACGCAGAGCCTCCTGACAGAGGGTCCACGACCCCACCCCGCCTTGTATGTTGCAGTACCACATGGCGGTGGTGTTGTCTGTGAACACCTGCACTACTCTCCCTTTGACAGAGGGAAGGAATGCCTTTAGTGCAAGCCTGATCGCCCGCAGCTCCAAAAGGTTGATATGGAGCCGGGACTCCGCCGGAGACCAGAGGCCTCTGATCTCCGCCTCTCCCATGTGGCCGCCCCATCCCAGGAGGGACGCATCCGTCACCACTGTAAACTCCGGTTGGGGAAGGGAGAGAGATCTGCCGTCGACCCAATGCCGGTTCGTGAGCCACCACTGCAACCGTCGTGCAGTGCCCTCCGAGATCTGGATGTGATCGAACAGGTTCCCCTGATGCTGCGCCCACTGGAACTTCAGGTCCCACTGCAGACCCTGCATATGCCATCTGGCATGATTGACCAGCAGGATGCAGGAGGCCATGAGGCCCAGCAGCCTCAGAGTCACTCTGACCGAAACCCGGGACAAGGGCTGAAAGATGGGAATCAGAGCCCGAATATCGCTGTTCGGGAGGATAGACCCGAAACTGCGCCATGTCCAGAACCGCTCCGATAAAGAGGAGCTTCTGGGAGGGAATCAGGTGTGACTTCGGCACATTGATGGAGAACCCCAGCAAGTGCAGGAGGTCGGCCGTAGTCTGGAGTTGGGAGACGACTGTCTGGGGCGAGCCCGCCTTCAACAACCAATCGTCGAGATAGGGGAAGACTGAGACCCCTGATCTGCGCAGATGAGCTGCGACCACCGCCATCACCTTGGTGAACACCCGAGGGGCGCTGGTAAGGCCAAAGGGGAGCACGGTGAACTGAAAGTGCTCGTGGCCTACTGTGAACCGTAGGTAACGCCGGTGGGCTCGCAGGACGGGGATGTGGAAATAGGCGCCCTGCAAGTCCAGCGCCACCATCCAGTTTTGTGGGTCGAGAGCAGACAAGACCTGAGCATCTTGAGCTTCTCTTTGCGGAGGAAGCGATTGACGTTCCGGAGGTCTAAGATAGGACGCAGGCCTTTGTCCTTCTTGGGCACCACAAAGTAGTGGGAATAACAACCACGACCTACTTCGTGCGTCGGAACGCGCTCGATGGCCCCCTTGGCCAAGAGGGCCGCAACTTCCTGCTGAAGAAGCACCAAGTGATCCCCCGACATGCGGTGGTATTGAGGTGGCATGGCTGGGGGGTAGTCTCGAAGGGGAGGGAGTAGCCCCTCCAGGGTATCTCTAAAACCCACCTGTCCGAGAGTGATGGTGCGCCAGTGGGGGAGGTGATGGCGGAGCCTGCCGCCCACTGGCGCTTGATGGGCCTGAAAGTTCGGACTAGGAAGGTTTGGAGGCAGTGGTGGCCGGGGTGGTGGTGGGACTGACCCGCCCGCTGGCCCTTTTGTCCGCCACGGCGGAACCCGCGTCCACGGCCGTGCTGGGATGATTGCTGCGCCGGCCTGTGGCTCTGTTGTGAACGCTGCGGGGCGCCCCTTCCTGTGCCACGAAAGGAGCGAAAAGCGGAAGGCGGAGGAGGGGGGACTGCCGAGAGTTCCAAGGACTTGGCCATAGCCCGTGAGTCCTTAAACCTCTCCAACGCGCTGTCCGCTTTGTCGCCGAAGAGGCGACGGCCATCAAAGGGCATGTCCATAAGGGTGTTTTGGACATCCCCCGAAAATCCAGTGGACCTCAACCAGGCGTGACGGCGAACCGCCACCGTCGTTGCAATCGATCTGCCCAGTGAGTCGGCAGTGTCTAGGCCACAAAGAATCATGAACTTTGCTGCGTCTCTCCCCTCTGCAACAGCCTGGGAGAGAGCAGGCCGGGCCTCCTCCGGACACTGGGGCAGCATGTTCGCCACCGTATCCCACAGAGAGTGGGAATAACGGCCCAAGAGGCATGCAGTGTTCACGGACCGCAGCGCAGAGCTGGTGGAAGAAAAAATCTTCTTCCCAAACTGATCCAGCTTCTTGGATTCCCTATCCGGTGGTGCAGAAGGGAAGGCGGTTGGGGAAGCAGAGGCCTTGGACAACCAAGCTCTCGGGAGTGGGGTGTTGGGAGAGGAAAATGGGGTCACCCGGAGCTGGGCGATGGCGTCGGGCCACGTTCCTATCCACAGGAGCCCCTGTGGTGGGCCTGGACCAAGTGCCCAAAAGAACGCCAGAGAGGGCTTCATTGAAAGGAAGCAGCGGCTCCGCAGAAGTAGCTACTGGCTGAAGCACCTCTGTCAGGAGGTTAGTCCTGACGGCCACAGTAGGGAGCTCGAGGTGTAGGGCCTCGACCGCCCTACGCAACACAACTGCATAACTGGCGCCTTCCTCCGTAGCCACGGTAGGAGGAGACAGAATGCCAAGGTCTGGTGAGGTATCCAGACCACTGGCGTCCCCCAATTCCTCAGCCCAGTCCTGTTCAGACTCGCAGGCTGCAGCGAGAGGGTCCTCAGACCCCTACCAGTCCTCCCCTTGCTCCGCAGGCTGTTCAACAGGTCGAAAATAAGGAGCAGGGACATGGGGATAGAAATCCCCAACCAGGGTCGAGAACGGCATCGATCGACGCCGGCTTGGCGCCGTGTCCACTTCGGGGCTGAAACTGAGGTCGACGTCGTCCCGAGGTGCGGGCGGTGTCAGGATCGGTGCCGGTGGAGTCGACGTCGGTGGAGGCGTAACAAGGTTAACCGGCGTCGACCGGGATCCAGGCCTGGATCCAAGGGTGTCCTGCGGCGCCGTGGCCGACAGCGACGCCGGAGCCGCCGGCGAGGAAACGCGAGGACACCCATGCGGGACCGCGGGGCCCGAAGGCGCACCGGCGGGACCCGACGGCCCAAAGAGGCGAGCCATGGCCGACAGGAACTCCTGTATCTGGGCCGGAGTCGCCGACGATCCCGGGAAGGGCGGGTAGTCGGGCGGCGACTCCATGGACTCCGCCGAAGCCGCGGGGGTGGCACCACCCATACCCTCAGCCGCGTCGCGCGACCGGCGAGGGGAAGTCGGAGAACGATGGCGTTTCTTCGACTTCTTGTGCTTCGTCTTACCTGACCCCGAGTGCGAAGACTTGGATCCTGAAGATCGATGATGATGACTCCACGCACGGTCCCTCGACCTCCCTCTGGACCGGGACTTCGAATGGCGCGGAGCCGACTGCCGGGCTTCCAGCAACTTTCGGGACCGCTCCCGCAAAGTCTTCGGCGCCATGGCCCGGCAGTCAGAGCACGACTTAGGGTCGTGGTCGCGCCCCAGGCAGAAAAGACACACACGGTGCGGGTCCGTCACCGACATCATGCGGTGACAATCCCCGCAGGACTTGAAACCGGGCATCCTACTGCACCAGGAGTCGAAGACTCAAAGAAAAACAGAGACAAAAAGCCTCAAAAGGTCAGTCAAAAATTAACTGGGGGTTCCTGCTCTTCCCGGATCTGCGCTTGCTGGCGCGGAAAAAGAAAGAACTGACGTCAGCGTGCGTGGGCGGCATCTAAGTAGCGCCCGCGACTTCATCTCGGCGACCACGACGCCAACGACGGACGCGGAGCCGCACAACGCCACCTACCGACGCGCAGGGGTACTGCTGACGAAAACTTTCCGGATCCAGTCTGACGCCTGGGGATATTCTAAGGTAAGGAATCTATCACTATGTGTTTCTTTCAGATAGTAGTATTGCGCTAAATGAAGCCTGCAAAAGCTGCAAAACATTCACTTTATTATCCTATTGGCATTGTTTGAAAAGAACCAAACTTCAACCAATCAGAATTGCAGCACCCTGATCACCACTCCCTTTGAGGCTAAAATACTTCAGATTTTCTGATACGTGTGAAGAACAATTAGCTGTTGAGCCTCTTTAGGGGATAAAGGTGGTCATATGTCAACCTATAAAAGATACTAATATTGGAGAACTACAGTTACAGCTAAGCAGTGGCGTAGCAAGGGGGGGCGCTCTTACATGCGGCCGTTGTGGGGCGGCAAACGCAGAGACCGACACGGGCGGAAAATGATCTAGCTACGCCACTGCTCCTAAGAAAAGGTTACATACCTGTAGTCCTGGCTCTGCATCATAGGAATCTTCACTGAAGACATAAATGCTTGAATAATTCTCCCCGTTTTCGCTGACCCCAGAACACCATTACATAGTTGTTTCCCATGGAAACAGCATCAAAAAATGCCTTTGTCATTAAAAACGTCTAACTAAGGGGCTGATTTAAATTTGATCGGCGAAATTTATACATGACTTGCAAGCTGGTGGTCATTTATAGTGCACTGGCTGGAACTGCCATCATTGTGGTTCCTGTCAATAAATTTTTCTGTTTGGTGCAGGGCTCCGTCAGCAGGATGGAGCTCTGTACCAAACAGGTTCATTTTTTATTTTCAAAAAGAAAATCCTGATCCAGGATTTTCTTTTTGAAAATGAAAAATACAATGCTCCCCTCACCATGAGAGTCATTTCCCATGGCGAGGGGAGCATTTAGTAGTTTTCAGTGCCCCTTACTGTCAGGGTTTTCCTGGAGGTGACGAGCAGTGAAAACTGTCCTGTAATTCCGCCCATATAAATTAGGTGGGCGAAATAACAGGTCAGCCTCCAACAGCCCTTACTCCATAGGACTGTCAGAGGGGATTATTCGCGGCAGCGACGGAGTAGTCTCCACTGAAATTGACCCCAAGGGCCACCGCAGTTAAATTCGGTGGGCGGACACCATTCTTGGTGGTAAAGATACGCTGTCCTTACTGCCAATAATTAAATCAGGCCCTATATCTGTTCAATGGAAGCCAAAAAGTCAAACTTTTCATGAATGTACAGTAGTTAAAAACCTGCCATATTTATTCATAATACTATATTGCAGCATCTTTTAATAGACAACACAGCACAATGAGATTTTTAATCAGAGAACATGAATGTAAAATTGTAGCCTGTTTGCTTTCATTTAACACGGATAGAAAAGAGCCTATCCCATTAAGAACCTGGGAAGCACCCCTACCCAGAATGCCTTGTACTGCAGTTGTTTCTCTTACTCAATTCTTTCTTCCAAGGCAAAGTGTAGAGAAAACTTGTTTTATTTAATGTATCAACATGCACAACTACTCCAGCAGCCGGGGAGGAGGGTGGGTCGTTTATGACTTCAATGAAGATTCCTAAGATGCAGAACCAGAGCTACAGGTACATAACCTTTAATTCTGCATAGTAGGATGTTCCCTGATAGTCATAAATCACTTGTATACAGTAGCATGCTTAAAAAAAAATATAAAAAGGCCGCTGGCAAAGGTTTCTGAGAGTCTCCTGTTCCACCCACCCTAACTTCAGCTTGAGTATCAGTGTCTAAACAATAGTGTTTAGTGAACGTGTGAATTGATTTTCATGTTGCAGCTTAATAAAGCTCTCTTATTGAACATTTCTAATGCATACAGTGGCAGCAGCTTTCCCCCTTGTGGAATGAGCTTAGGTTTCTGTTGTGTCCTGCCCCCAAGCAGAACACTCCAGTCAGGATAGAACTGGTAGTAGGTATATTGGATAATCAGTACAGAATTGAATCAGGTCAGGCTTCTTACTCAGCCCATCTCCAACTGCCTCCCCCCCACGCCTTGCATTCCACACAGAATCCGATGATATCAGGCCTTCCATTAGATCACTACCTTGCTGCATAGTACAAACCACAACAGTTTCTCTGATAACGGTTTATTTGAAAGTTGGTAACATAGTGAAATACAATCTACTATGCCTCTAGCAATGGATTGTTTTGACTAAGCTAACCCTTGTCTAATGTGACCATAATTGATAAAAGTAAATTTGTTTTTCTTATGTCCTTCGTTTTATCTACGTAAAAACGTAACACTCTTCTAATATCAAGAGAATGTAGTGACTTTTCTGCAGGCGTGAAAGGATTAGTTTGATTTAAGTGAAAATCAAATTCTACTTTTGGTAAGGAGGGATATGTTAGTAAACAACCCTATTGGCATGAAAGACCATAAAAGGTTCTATCAAGGATAGAGCCTGATGTTCACTAACTCTCACTGTTGATTTGACAACAATTAAAAAGGCATTTTATTTATGAAAGATGCTGTAATATGGCCTTATGAGTAGGTTGAAAAGGAGAGTTCATTAGTCTAGTGAGCACTAGGTTCAGTCCCCATGATGGAGATGGGTTTCTGATAGGTGGAAAAACTTTTGAGGTAGTCTTTAATAACTGTAATTTTAACAAATGAAACCTGACGAGGAGACTTTCTGTATGCTGCTATGGCTGCTGGAGACTTGTGTAGAAGAACATTGCAGTATGGATTTTGCTAGTATCAAATATGGGAGAAGTACCTCTTCTTGAGACGCAACAGGACTGACCCGTTTCATTTTTTTTTTTAGATATTTTTAGGTAGGGCACATAAATAAATTCATATACAGACAGTTATTACGAGAGATTCCATAGGGATAAAATATACATTGGGATAAAAACCTTTATACATTAAATTGCAGCATAACTTTCATATATACATAATGTTTTCAGTGCATTATTACTTTTTAGAGACTGTTATTATTAAAAAAAAGAAAGACATTGGGGTAAAACTGTAGCAGCATTATTTTCCATAAACAAAATTTCAGTTCGTTATTATTTCAGGGGTCCCCGACCTCCGCCTTCCACCAATAGACTGGAGCCCATATTATTTTCCCCAATTTTTTAGCCTTTCAGCCTTTTCTTTCATAGATTCCTTTCTCCAGATTAAAGGTGGAGAGAAGCCGAGCAAGCCATTGCGAGAAAGATGGGGCCACTGGGTCTAGCCATGCTGTGGCAATACAGATTTTAACCACTGCCATTGCCAACAACATAAAGTATGGTTGGGCACCATCTGACCCTGTGCTACTAACCCCCAGTAGCATTATTTCTGGGGTTAAAACCACATTTACCTTCAGGGTTAGCTCTAGAAACTGTTCTATACCTTTTTTAAGAGCATCTAGCCGCGGGCAGGTCGAGAACATGTGCACTAACTGCTTGGCAACGGGGACAGCAAATACCCACAGTCCCCCCCCCCCCACTTTGCTATTTAGTCTGGTGTGTAATACAAATCTAAAATCGTTTTAAAGTGTTGTGCCTGCAGTTTTGAAGAGCAAAGTATAGTACGTCCCTTGTCTAAAGAATCAAGGAAGCCGGATCCTTCTACTCCAAGCCTTTGGTCCCATTTTTCAGCCTGTCTCTCTAAGTCATCTGGCTGCATGGTGATCAACTCACTATAAATTCTGCTGATAGTGCAACCATCTTCATCCCTTAACCTGTCTATCATGGCATTCTTGGCTAACCCATTTGGACCCCCTGTTTTCTTCCCCCAGTAGCTACGTATCTGTAAATATTTAAAAAAATATTTCCTGTCTACACCATATCTATCCTGTAACTCTGAAAATGACCTGAATCCAGTTACATTGACTAAATCCCCAACCACGTCTATCCCTAAGTCTTTCCATCGTTTCATAATGCTATCATGAAAAACTATTGGTAGTGAGGGATTCAAATATAATGGTGATTTATTCTCCCTATCCCGTCTTTTTTTATTGTCTTCCACACCTGACCTGCTGCTAATAAAGTCTTAAATCTCACCTTCTTGTAGTAACTAGGCTCGATAAACCTTAAGTACAAGTTTTTAGCATCTTTCCCCCCTAATAAATCGTAGATATCTGATACCCTCCCCTGGTTCAAAGGGTCAAAGGGGTTTCCCCCCACTAATGCACACATATATTGCAGGGCTGATGCTAAATGATATAATCTAAAGTCTGGGACCAACATTCCTGCTTTCTCTTTGGGGAGAGACATAAACTTCATGGCCCGCCTTGTCTTGCCGTATGCCCAAATAAATCTATTTACCAACCCGTCTAACTTTCTAAACCAGACTGTCTCCAAAATCAAGGGTATTGATCTGAAAAAAAATAAAACTTTAGGCAGAAAAATCATTTTCACCGCATTGCATCGGCCTATCAATGATAAATGGAGATTGTTCAGCCGGGCAAAGTCCTGCGATCCCTTCTGAATGACCGGGGCAAGATTCAGCTCTACGATTTCCCCAATATTAGATGAAATATTTACCCCTAAATACATTGCCGACTGAGCAACCCGAGGGTCGTTCAGCCTGAGATACTCATTAACTATGATTTGGGTTTTGTGCTGATTGAGTGAATACCCTGATATTTCCCCAAAGGCCAGCGTTTCTTTTGTTATTTCAGCCAATGCTGACTCCGGTGTTGGTGTAGTAATCAATAAGTCATCTGCATACCCCAATATCTTAGGGGTCGATTACGATGTTGGGCGGATCGCCACCGATCCGCCTGCCATAATCGCCCGTCCGCCAACAAATTCCCCCCCGCCATATTACCATGGCGGAGGGGAGCCCGGCAGACGGTAAGACCGTCCGCATGTTCTCCGCCCGGCCGAACAGTCGACCGGGTGGAAAAGGGTTTAATATGGTGGCGGTGTCTGCAAGACACCGCCATCCATATTATGATGCCGGCGGAGATGAGCCTTTCCATGGTGGCGTCGCCACCATGGAAAGGCTCGTGGTCTTGCTGTTGGGGGCCCGTTGCGGGCCCCCAGGGTGTTGGGGGTGGGGGCTGCACATGGGGGTACCTATGGTACCCCCTGCATCTGCATGCACAAGGTGGCAGGCACCGCGCGGTGCCTGTCACGTTGTGCATGCAGATGCACACATGCATTTCCAGCACTGTGGCGGGCGGTGTTGTGAGCACCGCCCGCCACAATGCTGGAAATGGGGATGCCACCGCCACCGTGGCGGTGGCATCCTAATCACATGTGCGGGACCGCCGCACACATAGCGGGCGGTCCCATTTACCGGGGCGATGGCGGGCGGACAAAGTCCGCCCGCCATCATAATCGGCCCCTTAGTGTCCAGCCCATGAAAGCTTATAGGTTTTATCCTGGGGTTAACATCGATTCTGCGTATTAGGGGGTCGATATAGCAGGCAAACAGTAATGGAGAGCAGGGACACCCCTGCCTGGTCCCTCTTTTTATCTTAAATTCCTCCGTTTGCCCTCCCGCCAATACCAATCTAGCTGTGGGAGAAGCATATAATACTCGTAAGGCTTTAATAAAATCCATTCCAACCCCCAACCGTTCGAGAACCGCCCACATAAAGTCCCAGGAGACCCTATCAAATGCTTTCTCTGCATCTAAGGGCCTGATTCACAGAACTAACTTACGTCAAAAACATAAAGTTAGTACTTTTCGGTATTCACAGAATACACTTACCACAACTAACTTTATGTCCGCTCCCGGGCCGTAGATTCCGGCCCTGTGGCGGAGATTCGGCCCTGTGGCGGAATCTCGCCTCCGGGCCGGAATACCCTCATTTAGGTCGTTTGAGCATTGAAACGGCCTAAATGAGCGTATTCCGGCCCGGAGGCAGAGATTCCGCCACAGGGCCGGAATCTCCGGCCCGGGAGCAGACATAAAGTTAGTTGTGGTAAGTGTATTCTGTGAATACCGAAAAGAACTAACTTTACGTTTTTGACGTAAGTTAGTTCTGTGAATCAGGCCCTAAGAGTATAAGTGCCATAGGGTCTCCTGAGACAGACGCCGCGTCGAAGAGTGTAATAACTCTTCTAACATGATCTGTGGTACCCCTCCCAGGTATGAATCCGTGCTGTCTGGGCGAGATGACTCAGCCAATAACCTGGCTCTGGCGGTTTGCCAAGACCTTAGAATATATTTTGGTATCCGTGTTCATCAACGTGATTGGTCCTGGATCTGTGGGTAACTTCCCCTTCTTCAGAAATACAACTATGCTAGCTTGTGCCCAAGATTCTGGGGGTGGTTCCCCGATTTGTACCTGACAGAGCATCTTTGAGAAGTCTCCCCCAAGAGAGGACCAGAAGATTTTATAAAACTCAAGCGGGATTCGGTCTGGCCCCGTAGCTTTCCCTGCTGCAAGTTCACTGAGCGCTCTAAATATTTCATCAGATGAGAAGGCAGCGGCCAGAGCTTCCTGTTCCTCCAAGTAGAATTTCTCCCAATCATCAGAGGCTATATATTCCCTGATTGCATTATCACTGCTGTCGCCACCGTCCTTCTCAGAGTCGTACAGTTTCATGTAAAACCTGCGAAATTCCTCTCGGATTCCCTGGGCTGTGGTAACCAGGTTCCCATGCTCATTCTTAATTGCTATGATCTCGTTCTGTAAGTTCTTCTGTCTGGTGCGAATTGCCAATATACGCCCTGCCCGCTCACTACACTCATAACATTCCTCCCTTCGTGTCATATACTTCTCAATAACCTTAGCTACAACCACATCGCCTATAGCTGCTTTAGCTAAGGCAAGCCTATTCAATATACCCTCAATATTCTCTCCTGCCTCTAACGCCCTTACTAGATCTTCTTCAATTGCTCTCAATCTTTGATATAAATCGGTCAGTTGCAACTGTTGTTTTTTAGAACGGTATAAACTAAAACCTAGGGGCCGATTCCGATCTCGGTCGGAGGCGCACCCAATACCATTCGGTCGGGAAAAAAGCCATGCGAATGCCTGTTTCCCGACCGATCCGTACAGCATACCGAACGAGTAAGTACGATGCGCACA
Organism: Calotriton arnoldi; assembly: GCA_963921515.1. NCBI lineage: Eukaryota > Metazoa > Chordata > Amphibia > Caudata > Salamandridae > Calotriton > Calotriton arnoldi. Next base: position 196,576 of record CAWUFW010010492.1, read on the forward strand.
ACAGCACAGAATCCGGCCGAGTCGTACTCACCCAATCCAGGTCCTGTTCTCCGACCGAGGCGAATCCGGAAACGCAGAATCGAGTCGCACGGAAGGGAAAATGCAGCCCCGTCCGGCCGAACAAGTACGATGCGCTTCCGTACGCGCCGAACCCGTCGCTACGCACGGCACGTCAAAGCATCCGGGAGAGGCGCACATAAGCTCCGATTCGCGCCACAACACGATCCACGGCTACGAGGCGAACACGCCAGCGACGAGGACGACGCGAAGCGACGTGAAAGACGAACGACACGAACCAACCATGAATCCCTTCGTCCCGATCATACCAATATTCTACATTTACTACCGGAACAGGCACGGACTCGTACGGCGCAGAAGGTAAGTCAGACACCAACCACAAAACACATACAACACGTACACGACACATCACACACACACAGAGGGATGCAGAATTTACTTACACCAGCAACAGCAGCACCATAGGGGCGGGATGCCAATCACCAATGCCACATATGCACACAGGGGCCTGAATGCGCACCACCACCCCTACCCAGGGGGGCCGGATGCCAACCACCACTACCACCCTTAGCCAGGGGGTGCCAGATGCCCACCACCACTACCACCCTTACCCAAGGGGGCTGGATGCCTACCACTACTACCACCCTTAGCCAGGGGGTGCCAGATGCCTACCACTACTACCACCCTTACCCAGGGGGCTGGATGCCTACCACTACTACCACCCTTAGCCAGGGGGTGCCAGATGCCCACCACCACTACCACCCTTACCCAGGGGGCTGGATGCCTACCACTACTACCACCCTTAGCCAGGGGGTGCCAGATGCCTACCACTACTACCACCCTTGCCCAGGGGGCTGGATGCCTACCACCACTACCACCCTTAGCCAGGGGGTGCCAGATGCCCACCACCACTACCACCCTTACCCAGGGGGCTGGATGCCTACCACTACTACCACCCTTAGCCATGGGGGTGCCAGATGCCTACCACTACTACCACCCTAAGCCAGGGGGCTGGATGCCTACCACTACTACCACCCTAAGCCAGGGGGCTGGATGCCTACCACTACTACCACCCTTAGCCAGGGGGTGCCAGATGCCTACCACCACTACCACCCTTGCCCAGGGGGGCTGGATGCCTACCACTACTACCACCCTAACCCAGGGGGTGCCAGATGCCTACCACTACTACCACCCTTACCCAGGGGGCCGGATGCCTACCACTACTACCACCCTTAGCCAGGGGGTGCCAGATGCCTACCACTACTACCACCCTAAGCCAGGGGGCTGGATGCCCTACCACTACTACCACCCTTAGCCAGGGGGTGCCAGATGCCTACCACCACTACCACCCTTACCCAGGGGGGCTGGATGCCTACCACTACTACCACCCTTACCCAGGGGTGCCAGATGCCTACCACTACTACCACCCTTACCCAGGGGGCTGGCTGCCTGTCACTACTACCACCCTTACCCAGGGGTGCCAGATGCCTACCACTACTACCACCTCTACCCATGGGGGCTGGATGCCTACCACTACTACCACCCTTAGCCATGGGGGTGCCAGATGCCTACCACTACTACCACCCTAAGCCAGGGGGCTGGATGCCTACCACTACTACCACCCTAAGCCAGGGGGCTGGATGCCTACCACTACTACCACCCTTAGCCAGGGGGTGCCAGATGCCTACCACCACTACCACCCTTACCCAGGGGGGCTGGATGCCTACCACTACTACCACCCTTACCCAGGGGTGCCAGATGCCTACCACTACTACCACCCTTACCCAGGGGGCTGGATGCCTGTCACTACTACCACCCTTACCCAGGGGTGCCAGATGCCTACCACTACTACCACCTCTACCCATGGGGGGCTGGATGCCTACCACTACTACCACCCTTAGCCATGGGGGTGCCAGATGCCTACCACTACTACCACCCTAAGCCAGGGGGCTGGATGCCTACCACTACTACCACCCTAAGCCAGGGGCTGGATGCCTACCACTACTACCACCCTTAGCCAGGGGGTGCCAGATGCCTACCACCACTACCACCCTTACCCAGGGGGGCTGGATGCCTACCACTACTACCACCCTTAGCCAGGGGGTGCCAGATGCCCACCACCACTACCACCCTTACCCAGGGGGCTGGATGCCTACCACTACTACCACCCTTAGCCATGGGGGTGCCAGATGCCTACCACTACTACCACCCTTACCCAGGGGGGCTGGATGCCTACCACTACTACCACCCTTACCCAGGGGGTGCCAGATGCCTACCACTACTACCACCCTTACCCAGGGGGCTGGATGCCTGTCACTACTACCACCTCTACCCATGGGGGGCTGGATGCCTACCACCAACACCACCCCCACTCATAGGATGGACAATGCATGACACAACCAACACACCACAACCTAGGGAATGCAAGAAAAAGACATCCCCCAACACCATGACAAGCGTGTGTAGACTGTGTCAAATGCCTACAACACTGAACATGACTCTGAACATACAATGTGACCCCCTATCACATGTGCCACACATATATGTGTGTGGCCCCCACAATGCAAGCAGGCCATGACCATTGTGGCAATGGGGTCCAAACCCCCATCATCACAGTGACCAAAATGTAAGTGTGGGGTCCATAGCTGAAGCACATTTTGAACAGTGTGGCAATGGGGTCCAAACCCCCATCATCACAGTGACCAAAATGTAAGGGTGGGGTCCATAGCTGAAGCACATTTTGAACAGTGTGGCAATGGGGTCCAAACCCCCATCATCACAGTGACCAAAATGTAAGTGTGGGGTCCATAGCTGAAGCACATTTTGAACATTGTGGCAATGGGGTCCAAACCCCATCATCACAGTGACCAAAATGTAAGTGTGGGGTCCATAGCTGAAGCACATTTTGAACATTGTGGCAATGGGGTCCAAACCCCCATCATCACAGTGACCAAAATGTAAGGGTGGGGTCCATAGCTGAAGCACATTTTGAACAGTGTGGCAATGGGGTCCAAACCCCCATCATCACAGTGACCAAAAGGTAAGTGTGGGGTCCATAGCTGAAGCACATTTTGAACAGTGTGGCATGGGGTCCAAACCCCCATCATCACAGTGACCAAAATGTAAGTGTGGGGTCCATAGCTGAAGCAAATTTTGAACATTGTGGCAATGGGGTCCAAACCCCCATCATCACAGTGACCAAAATGTAAGTGTTGACAAAGAAAAAGCTGCAACTGCCAAACTGCATGGATGATTCCTGGTCACAGAACATAAAACACATCAGTGGCAAAGTAGTGCATGTGTCCCATTGCAACATAAATTGGGGGAGGCAAATACTGCAGTGCAAATAAGACATACCTTTGGCCATGTGCAGACAAACAACACCCATGGGGGCTGACACTGTCAACATTCATCAATGACACAATGATAGAAGTGACCATCAGAATGCAGACCCACATATTTGCACCAATGGGCACACAAATGCAGATACCCTGTGGAGACTGTAGATGTGAGGTGAACAGATACCATACCATGGCAGCAATGGGACACACAAACCATGATCATTGTGCTGACCGATGACCTAGGAGTCCCAGGGACAGCAGGGGAAACCCACCAAACTACATACAGCCAATGGCACACCCAAGATATGCCAATGCAGTGGTGCAGATGCACAAACACAAACAGGCAGACCCACACTGCACATCATACACAACAGGTGAGGGGGGTGCCAGTGTCCCCAGGCAACCACACAACACATGAGGAGACCTGAATACCAATCATACAGATGTGCATACAGTGCCACACAAAGGTAACTCATGGATCCAAATCCCCTATGTGGGCAAGCAGGCATTGTCAGATGAGAGGGAGCACAAATCACACATGTCACACAGGCACGTAGGAACAGCAACTGACACAGCAAGACACAGACACACCACAACACTACCCCCAGGGCCCCCACAATGTGGTGACCCTGGGCTGCATTACAATCCCACTGTGATGACAAAGCTAAATGTCGTTCACACTGTGAACCACAGTCATGTGTCCTGAGCAACAAACTACCATCACACCTACACAAGCACAAATCAATCAGCACGGCCAGTAAGCCAAGGCCAACATGGAGGCAGGGGCCTAGCCGGGCAACAACTCTCATCTGCACACACTCAACACCACACCCCTCGACCTCCAACAATGTGCAGCAGTGAAGCACACATGCACTGGTGACATTGCACATGCACCCATGACTATTCCAGGGTGGTGGGTGGGAACCAAGGTGCAGAAACACATCACACATGGCCACTCAACAAGACTCCTGAATGTCTGACACACTGCACACTACGCTGTACATGGACATGACGGTAATACCACACCAACCAATGGGATCCCAGACACAGTCACACACCAATGAAGAAGCCAAGGTCACCCACAAAGAACACACATAGACAACAACCAACATTGCAGCCCAGACCCTGAGGAGTGCCAGCAGTCACACACACAACGTGTCACAATCACTGAAAGATAACACAAACTGGAAATCACATGACAGGGGCAAACAACAAGTGCCAAGGGGAAACCTGACTGTGACCCATCTGCGTCTGCACACAAACTCAGCCCTGACAGCAAACACACCTATGGGTGACACCCTGATGACCAGTAATGTGCCATGCACCCACATCACAGAGAACCCAGGGAGAAGACTTTGGGGGAACATAGGTCAACTCAGCAAGCATCACAAACAGGTACAACACTAGGGATCACAGCATGCACAGCTAAACGGAAGTGAACACACAGACATGCTCATTCAACACACACCTTGGGCGCAGGCAATGTCACAGGAGTACACACTGCCATGAGGGGACTCCACTCCTGTGTGAGGAAAGCTGTGCCATATGTTGCCTCAGTAGGGCCCCATCATGTCAGCTGAGCACTTGGTCACACAATCAACAATTAGCACCAAATGAAGGCTCCTGTCACATCAGCCTGGTCATGGAAGTGCCAACGAAATCATCAGCACAGATCCAACACACTTGTATAGCAATGTTGCACTGACAACACAGATGAGTCCTTCCCCATTGATGCCCAAACCTGCATGTCCAGTGGAGATGGCCACACGGTCAGGGAAGTAGACGAATTGAACAATGGCAGGCACAACAGATGTGCAGGGGTGGAAGCCACAGATGTGAAATTGCTAATGTAAGTAGGAAATCCCATTGCCAAATACTGAACACATGACACCCTCAGATGCTGCTATGGATGACATGGATACACCACAGGATAGGACACATTCCCCCTGGACCACATGGGTTCCTGCACAGTAACACTTCATTATCATGAGATCAAATATCACCATCACTGCAGCAAGGGCATGGTTAGCATCATCAACAACATGTACATCAGAAGCATAAGCACTAGAGAACAGAAAGTTGCTTTATTCAGCATATGTGTGTATTGAAAACTGAAAGTCCAGAAAAACACAAAGGCCAATGGCCAGTCCATTGTCAAAGTCCAAACAGGGTGACAGTGGCAGATGTCACCCTACGCATGCCTGCACTGCACAAAACCAGGGACAATCCACTAGGAGGGGCAACCGGGGGCAGGCCAGGCACCGCAGGGACAGGATCAGGGCTCACCAGGAGGAAGCAGGGAAGGGGTGGTGGGTGCTGGAGAGCCACTGACAACTGCAGTGGAGGTGTCTGACATGGTGTGTGCCGGCACAACTGGGGGCATGACTCAGATGTTGTGGGTGCCGGCACGACTGCAGTGGACCCTGCAGATGGAGTGGACAGGTCCGCCACTGCAGTGCCCAAGTCAGACAGGGTGGTAGTGGACTCCACTGCAGTGCCTACCACCAGGGGAGGAGAATGGGGAACAGGCAAGGTGGGCTGGACAGAGGGGTAGGACACCCTCACCACATCAGTGGCACAGACAAGCGCAGCGGGGGTGTGGTGCCGGGAGAGCAAGTGGCAGGGGGAGAAGGCCGGATCCTCTTGGGGATGGTATATCTGTGGGTGGGGGAACCTGGGGCAGGGTGTGGTAGGGGCACCTGTGGAGTGGGGGCCTGAGGGATGGAGGAAGGAGACCTGGTGCCTGAGCTGCAGGGCGGCGGCGGGGTCTTGCTCTTACGACTCCGGGGGGACTTGCGGGTGGGGGCCTCAGTCTGTCTGCGCCTGGGGGAGGGTGTCCGGGGGCGAGGGGCACTCTGTTCGCCCTAAGTTGGCGGGGGTATGCCCAGACGTGGGTCCCTTGCTCACTTTGCCACTGGATTCAAGCAAGCCTGGCTGATGACGGCTGGAATGCCAGAAACCGGTCCTAGGATGCTTGTTTCCGGTCCAGGGAAGACATGGCTTGGCAGTTCGGGCTGGACTGTTCCCATGAGGCACAGGGTCAGACTGATTTGCATATGGCCATGTCTGAACTGGGGTGGTGGAGTGAGCTAAAGAATGATGATGGATTAAACCCGGATCAGTTGACTGGGGGTGAGTGTTTGATTGGCTCAAACATTCCGTCCATCATCCCCTTTTGTATCGCTTTGTTCGCCCTAAGTTGGCGGCGGTATGCCCAGACGTGGGTCCCTTGCTCACTTTGCCACTGGATTCAAGCAAGCCTGGCTGATGACGGCTGGAATGCCAGAAACCGGTCCTAGGATGCTTGTTTCCGGTCCAGGGAAGACATGGCTTGGCAGTTCGGGCTGGACTGTTCCCATGAGGCACAGGGTCAGACTGATTTGCATATGGCCATGTCTGAACTGGGGTGGTGGATTAAACCCGGATCAGTTGACTGGGGGTGAGTGTTTGATTGGCTCAAACATTCCGTCCATCATCCCCTTTTGTATCGCTTTGTTCGCCCTAAGTTGGCGGGGGTATGCCCAGACGTGGGTCCCTTGCTCACTTTGCCACTGGATTCAAGCAAGCCTGGCTGATGACGGCTGGAATGCCAGAAACCGGTCCTAGGATGCTTGTTTCCGGTCCAGGGAAGACATGGCTTGGCAGTTCGGGCTGGACTGTTCCCATGAGGCACAGGGTCAGACTGATTTGCATATGGCCATGTCTGAACTGGGGTGGTGGAGTGAGCTAAAGAATGATGATGGATTAAACCCGGATCAGTTGACTGGGGGTGAGTGTTTGATTGGCTCAAACATTCCGTCCATCATCCCCTTTTGTATCGCTTTGTTCGCCCTAAGTTGGCGGGGGTATGCCCAGACGTGGGTCCCTTGCTCACTTTGCCACTGGATTCAAGCAAGCCTGGCTGATGACGGCTGGAATGCCAGAAACCGGTCCTAGGATGCTTGTTTCCGGTCCAGGGAAGACATGGCTTGGCAGTTCGGGCTGGACTGTTCCCATGAGGCACAGGGTCAGACTGATTTGCATATGGCCATGTCTGAACTGGGGTGGTGGAGTGAGCTAAAGAATGATGATGGATTAAACCCGGATCAGTTGACTGGGGGTGAGTGTTTGATTGGCTCAAACATTCCGTCCATCATCCCCTTTTGTATCGCTTTGTTCGCCCTAAGTTGGCGGGGGTATGCCCAGACGTGGGTCCCTTGCTCACTTTGCCACTGGATTCAAGCAAGCCTGGCTGATGACGGCTGGAATGCCAGAAACCGGTCCTAGGATGCTTGTTTCCGGTCCAGGGAAGACATGGCTTGGCAGTTCGGGCTGGACTGTTCCCATGAGGCACAGGGTCAGACTGATTTGCATATGGCCATGTCTGAACTGGGGTGGTGGAGTGAGCTAAAGAATGATGATGGATTAAACCCGGATCAGTTGACTGGGGGTGAGTGTTTGATTGGCTCAAACATTCCGTCCATCATCCCCTTTTGTATCGCTTTGTTCGCCCTAAGTTGGCGGGGGTATGCCCAGACGTGGGTCCCTTGCTCACTTTGCCACTGGATTCAAGCAAGCCTGGCTGATGACGGCTGGAATGCCAGAAACCGGTCCTAGGATGCTTGTTTCCGGTCCAGGGAAGACATGGCTTGGCAGTTCGGGCTGGACTGTTCCCATGAGGCACAGGGTCAGACTGATTTGCATATGGCCATGTCTGAACTGGGGTGGTGGAGTGAGCTAAAGAATGATGATGGATTAAACCCGGATCAGTTGACTGGGGTGAGTGTTTGATTGGCTCAAACATTCCGTCCATCATCCCCTTTTGTATCGCTTTGTTCGCCCTAAGTTGGCGGGGGTATGCCCAGACGTGGGTCCCTTGCTCACTTTGCCACTGGATTCAAGCAAGCCTGGCTGATGACGGCTGGAATGCCAGAAACCGGTCCTAGGATGCTTGTTTCCGGTCCAGGGAAGACATGGCTTGGCAGTTCGGGCTGGACTGTTCCCATGAGGCACAGGGTCAGACTGATTTGCATATGGCCATGTCTGAACTGGGGTGGTGGAGTGAGCTAAAGAATGATGATGGATTAAACCCGGATCAGTTGACTGGGGGTGAGTGTTTGATTGGCTCAAACATTCCGTCCATCATCCCCTTTTGTATCGCTTTGTTCGCCCTAAGTTGGCGGGGGTATGCCCAGACGTGGGTCCCTTGCTCACTTTGCCACTGGATTCAAGCAAGCCTGGCTGATGACGGCTGGAATGCCAGAAACCGGTCCTAGGATGCTTGTTTCCGGTCCAGGGAAGACATGGCTTGGCAGTTCGGGCTGGACTGTTCCCATGAGGCACAGGGTCAGACTGATTTGCATATGGCCATGTCTGAACTGGGGTGGTGGAGTGAGCTAAAGAATGATGATGGATTAAACCCGGATCAGTTGACTGGGGGTGAGTGTTTGATTGGCTCAAACATTCCGTCCATCATCCCCTTTTGTATCGCTTTGTTCGCCCTAAGTTGGCGGGGGTATGCCCAGACGTGGGTCCCTTGCTCACTTTGCCACTGGATTCAAGCAAGCCTGGCTGATGACGGCTGGAATGCCAGAAACCGGTCCTAGGATGCTTGTTTCCGGTCCAGGGAAGACATGGCTTGGCAGTTCGGGCTGGACTGTTCCCATGAGGCACAGGGTCAGACTGATTTGCATATGGCCATGTCTGAACTGGGGTGGTGGAGTGAGCTAAAGAATGATGATGGATTAAACCCGGATCAGTTGACTGGGGGTGAGTGTTTGATTGGCTCAAACATTCCGTCCATCATCCCCTTTTGTATCGCTTTGTTCGCCCTAAGTTGGCGGGGTATGCCCAGACGTGGGTCCCTTGCTCACTTTGCCACTGGATTCAAGCAAGCCTGGCTGATGACGGCTGGAATGCCAGAAACCGGTCCTAGGATGCTTGTTTCCGGTCCAGGGAAGACATGGCTTGGCAGTTCGGGCTGGACTGTTCCCATGAGGCACAGGGTCAGACTGATTTGCATATGGCCATGTCTGAACTGGGGTGGTGGAGTGAGCTAAAGAATGATGATGGATTAAACCCGGATCAGTTGACTGGGGGTGAGTGTTTGATTGGCTCAAACATTCCGTCCATCATCCCCTTTTGTATCGCTTTGTTCGCCCTAAGTTGGCGGGGGTAGGCCCAGACGTGGGTCCCTTGCTCACTTTGCCACTGGATTCAAGCAAGCCTGGCTGATGACGGCTGGAATGCCAGAAACCGGTCCTAGGATGCTTGTTTCCGGTCCAGGGAAGACATGGCTTGGCAGTTCGGGCTGGACTGTTCCCATGAGGCACAGGGTCAGACTGATTTGCATATGGCCATGTCTGAACTGGGGTGGTGGAGTGAGCTAAAGAATGATGATGGATTAAACCCGGATCAGTTGACTGGGGGTGAGTGTTTGATTGGCTCAAACATTCCGTCCATCATCCCCTTTTGTATCGCTTTGTTCGCCCTAAGTTGGCGGGGGTATGCCCAGACGTGGGTCCCTTGCTCACTTTGCCACTGGATTCAAGCAAGCCTGGCTGATGACGGCTGGAATGCCAGAAACCGGTCCTAGGATGCTTGTTTCCGGTCCAGGGAAGACATGGCTTGGCAGTTCGGGCTGGACTGTTCCCATGAGGCACAGGGTCAGACTGATTTGCATATGGCCATGTCTGAACTGGGGTGGTGGAGTGAGCTAAAGAATGATGATGGATTAAACCCGGATCAGTTGACTGGGGGTGAGTGTTTGATTGGCTCAAACATTCCGTCCATCATCCCCTTTTGTATCGCGAGGGGCACTCTGCTCCGTGTGGGTGGGCTTCCTCTTCCCCCTGAATGCTGTATCAGCTGGATCGGAGGGGAAGAAGCCGAGGTCACTGAGGAAGAGCCGCTGGGTCTTTGGGGTTGCAGGTGAGGCAAGGGAGGGTGCTTTGGAGGGAGAGGCAACTGAGGACTGCGCAGTGCTCATGGATGCGTGTGTGTGTTCCAGGGCCCCATCCCCTGTGAGTCTGGTTTCAGTCCCCTGACTGTGCGTGCGTGTGCGTTTTGTTTGTGGCGTGTGTGTCTGTGTGCTGGACGTGTGTGTGCCTGTGCCGGTGTGTGTGTGTGCTTGGGACGGGTAAGGTGCTGGGGAGTGTGGATGGAGCAGAGGCAGGAGGGGTGAGGGACTGTCTGAGGAGGGACACTGCTGCCGTCAGGGAGGAGTCCATGGACCTATTGCCCCTCTGTAGGTCAGACATGCCCGATGAGATGCCCTCCATGAACGACACCAGCTGAGTCAACAGAGCGGTGTGCGCATGGAGGACACTCAGCATGGCTGTCTGCCCTACATGGAGCTGGCGAAGGAGGTACACAGACTCCTCACTCAGGGCAGCAGGGGACACAGGGGCAGGGGTGCAGTGCCTGGTCCAAAGGAGACACGCTCCCGAACATGGGAGCCTCCACGGACCTGGGGAATGGGAGCCGATGGGAGGGCGGTGGTGGTGCTGGTGGTGGCGGGGACAGCAACACTAGCTGGGGTGTGGTGGCTGCTGACACCCGCCTCCATAAGTGAGTCATCCTCCGAGTTGCTCTGGTCCTCAGCTGAGGTGGATGGTGCTGAGGACTCCTCGGTGTGGCTCCCTCGCCCTCCGTGCCACTGGGTCCCTCCGACCACTCCTCGGCTGCTGACCCAGTCTGGCTCTCCGGCTCCTCCTGGTCCGTGGAGCTGTCCCCTTCCGTGGCCGTGGATGTATCTGCAAACAATGGGGAAACAGACAGACATCAGTCACCTGCACCAAACGCACACACCACTGTGAGCACAGCACATTACAGAGCAAGCCCTGGCATCATTAGTTGAACATTGCTAAAAGTGCCCTAACTGAACAGGAGAAGCCAATTGTCAGTCTGATGCCAACCATGGCACTCACATCCCACATGGCCTTGCACCCATCTGTCTGGTGTCTGTTGGATAGCAACACCCCAGTGTGGACACATGCACCACCTACACAGTAGTTGGACAGTGCAGAGGACACGGTGTAGCATGTGGACATGCACACATCACAACTCTTGCCACTGAGTCAGTACAGGTTTCCGGATGAAAGGGATGCCCAGAGTCAAATAGGAATTGCATGTGATGCATACCAGCGACAGACACCATGATGCACCCATGTCCTGATAGCCATCGCCACAATGGTGTGCATGTAGCACATGTCACTCCCCTGCAGGATCACCAATAAGTAGACACATGCCATGGCGGAGGCATGACTGCTAAGTCATACATCACTGTCTCAGTGATGTATGACTTGGCAGCCAGACAACAACACTCTGCACTGTGTCACAATAGTAGGTCATGGGGAATGCAAGACCTGGAGCTGCACAACTGCACATGTACATCCCCACACAACACATCATCTTAACCCTCATCTGTCCAGGTCATACCGATTGGACATATGGGAGACCTGTGACACTACCCTCTGAACCTGAGCCCCTCACAATCTGCTGTGAATGGGAAACAGCTGCCTGAACTTCACATTTGCATACCCCAGTCTGCACGGGCAGCTGATCAAACACCTATGTGACACACAAGTATCGTCTCCTATGGTCACATCTCCAGTGGCATGCTGAGCCCCTACCGAGAAACACCCCAGCAGTCCTGGCAACAAATCCACACCACACTGACACAGAGGCAGACACCTGAGGGGTCAAATCACTGCGCACAATGTGTCAGCTGATACACGGGAGTGGGAGTACAGAGTGCATTGCATGGCCTGGAGTAGGCATGACTGTCCTGCCCCACATGAATGAGGGATGAGCCCTGGACAGTGGATAGCTGGCTATGTATGTGTGACACACGTAATCTGCACACTCCTGGGGCCCAAACATTGTTCCCACCCGCTGCATGGGTGTGTGCCACATACCCCAGGCACATGTGGTGGCTCAGCTCAGCAAGTGGACCGCATATCAAAGCAACACGCAGATTACATGTCCGAACACAGGCGTTGTGTGAACAATGGACCCACCCATGATGCCCACAACAGAGTTAGGGAAACAGATGCTGTCCCCCACCTTTAGTGAAGCAAACTGCAAGGACACAGTCCCAAGTGACACAATTCCCTGAATGTAAGGGCCACACCTGGGTATCAGATGAGGAGTGGGCAGTGCACAATAGAGGGACATGGCTCCTGGACAACATGACTGCTGTACTGTGGCAGTTTAACCAGGCCAGAGGAGGGCACATAGCATGTAATACAGAGTTCACAGTGCAGTCTTTGACTCACCCCCTCCTTGCTGCTGTCTGGCCTTCAGCTGCCCATCCAGGTCTGGAAACACCACCGCCAGGATCTGGAGCATGTGGGGGGTCAGGGTCCGTGTTCCGCCCCTCCTGCGAGGAGGCGACAGCTTCAGCTGGACCCGTGCAATCCTCCGGGTCCAGCCCCGAAGGTCCTGCCACCTCTTCTGGCAGTTGCGGATCCGGCGCTTGTAGACCCCCACGGACCGGACAGCCCGGACGATGTCCTTCCAGATCTCCTGCTTCCGATGGGCATTAACCTGTCAGGATGACAAAGTGAAAAGGCCATTACTACACATGCAACATATCCGTGCATGACACAGTTGTATATACATGTCTCAATCACAGGGGCACATGATGTACACAGGCAGTGCAACGCTGCCCATGGACAGTTTGCCAGAAGTCACTACATGGTATCATTGCATGGGAAGTAAAACCTTGTTCAAATGCACTGTCACTGCACCATACCTGTCCAGTGCATGTCACTACACACTATGGGGGGTGACAACTACTCAGTGAGCCTGCTAGCCAGTGGCGTGCAGACTTTCAGCCTTGCTAGTCAGACAAAATGCACATTCAGAAAGGCAGTGCACAGAACACTCACCTGCTCCCCTGGTGTCCCATACAGCTTGCTGTACTGTGGAAGTAGGCTGTCCAGCAGGGCCTGGTTCTCCTCAAGGCTGAAGGCTGCGGCTCTCTCCACAGTACGTGCCATTGCAGGGTCCAGAGGGGGCAGAGACAGCAGCAGTGCAGTGGCAGATGTCGTCCTGGAGCATGTAGTGCAGGCAAGTGAGCTCTCAGGGGAACAGCCAGCAATATATATGTGCTGGAGAGGCAGATACTGTCCCATGTGTCCAAAGTGATAGGTCCAAGTCGTTTGCATCTTCTGAATCTGGCCAATCCATGGAATAGCAGCACCAATACACGCCCACAGCATCCTTCAAATCTTCAACTTCATGACATACATGATTTTGCAACATTGTTGTGGGTGACCAACTGAATTTCCAGCAACCGACTCATTCGAATTTCGAAACGCGTCCGTTGCCAGGCTAGGCCATTGTCAATGGGTGCGCACCGATCGGTCCATTGCTGTTCAACGCGTACAGGGGTACAACGCGTACCCGCACACATTGAATGCAATGGGCCGGCCGGGGCACCGATCGGTCCATTGCGGTACAACGCGTACAGGGGTACAACGCGTACCCGCACACATTGAATGCAATGGGCGGCCGGGGGCACCGATCGGTCCATTGCTGTTCAACGCGTACAGAGGTACAACGCGTACCGCACACATTGAATGCAATGGGCCGGCCGGGGCACCGATCGGTCCATTGCTGTTCAACGCGTACAGGGGTACAACGCGTACCCGCACACATTGAATGCAATGGGCCGGCCGGGGCACCGATCGGTCCATTGCGGTATCAACGCGTACAGGGTACAACGCGTACCGCACACATTGAATGCAATGGGCCGGCCAGGGGCACCGATCGGTCCATTGCTGTTCAACGCGTACAGGGGTACAACGCGTACCCGCACACATTGAATGCAATGGGCCGGCCGGGGCACCGATCGGTCCATTGCGGTACTAACGCGTACAGGGGTACAACGCGTACCCGCACACATTGAATGCAATGGGCCGGCCGGGGCACCGATCGGTCCATTGCGTGTACAACGCGTACAGGGGTACAACGCGTACCCGCACACATTGAATGCAATGGGCCGGCCGGGGGCACCGATCGGTCCATTGCTGTTCAACGCATCCCTGTACAAGTGACTGGCATATGTCACCATGCCTGTCTCAGATGAACATATGCCAGCCACAGATAGCTCCCAGGGAGTGAGGGGCACACCTACAACACGACAGCCTGTCCAAACTGTATCATAAGGCATGTAAGGCTGCATTTCCTATTGTGTGTATGTTGGTGTACATGTTGTCCTGTGGGTGTCACCTGGGGGCAGCCACCCCCAGGCTGTGCACGTGTTCATGGGGACAGGATCCTGGGTGTTACGTGTACATGACCACTGTGATGTGCAACTGTTCATATCTGTGCATGTGCCATGGTCACATTTCACGGTGGTGTATGTGTATGTCATGTCACATACCCCGTGAGTCCCATGTGGGACGGTATGTTTGAGCCAGGGTGTCCCAGTGGCACAATAGTGATGGTCCTCCACAGTCTGTGTGCATGTAGTGTTTACAATGTCTCTGATTTCATGTGCACAATGGGAGACAGTCTCCACATCCACGTTGTGTGTGCATGGATTTTGATGTTGTGGTGTGTGTGTCACAGATGTCCATGTCTGTCCTGCAGTGGCAAGTGGGACCACTACCTGTGGGGGTCATGGTTGTTTTGCTGTGGTGTATACATGATACTCCATGTAATGCCAATGTCCATGTGGCAATACAGGGTCCCTGGGAATGTACCTGTCGTTGAGCTGTGATGCCTGGGGCACATCTGTCCTCACATGTCACTGTGGGGGTGATTGTGACACGGCAGCAGGAGATGGGAACTGTGACACAGCCTCATGATATCCAATGGGCCAACCTGGGACTTATTGATGCCACTTGTTGAACCGTGATGACAGATGTTGGCCATGTATGTACCATACATGTCCTTACGGAACTGCACACTTCATGTAGTTGTGCCTCATAATGATGTATGTTGTGATATTGAGTGTGTTCAATGCCGCATATGTGGGGTGACTGACAATCTTGCTTTCTTCTCCTCTGCACTGCAGGGCTCCTGCTGTCCATCGACCATTCCCAGACCTGGCAACGATGGTGGAACGGGACAGCATCCGACGGTACCGCTTCACCAGGCAGCTGATTGAGGATTTGGCAGTGCAGTTGGCCCCACATTTGCAGCCTGGCCGGCCGTATCCTACAGCGCTGACCCCCAAGGTGAAGGTGATGGCAGCCCTACACTTCTTTGCCACCGGTACCTTCCAACATACTGTGGCGACTGCTGGTGGGATGTCACAGACCATGTTGAGCCGTGTGCTCCGCGATGTTTTGGAGGTAATGTTGCTATTCCTGAACCGGTACATCTATTTCCCTAGACTGCAACGACTCACTGACGTGAAGAGTGACTTCTATGCCCTGGGGAGGATGCCGCATGTCATTGGCTCCATTGATGGGACACATGTGGCTTTGGTACCACCACAGGCCCAGGAGCAGGCCTACCGTAACCGCAAGCACTACCACTCGGTCAATGCACTGGTGGTGTGTCTTGCAGATATGACCATCACACACGTGTGTGCCCGTTTCCCTGGTTCAGCACACGATGCCTTTGTGATGAGGAGTAGTCACATCCCCAGGATGATGGCACAGATGCAGAACCAGCGTGCCTGGCTTGTCGGTGTGTACTGACTTTGTGCCATTGTGTGTGATCTGATCTGTAGTATTCCTCCCACTTTTCCAAGTCAGCTAATGTGCACTTGTCTGTCCGTAGGTGACTCGGGATACCCCAACATGCCGTGGTTGCTGACACCCCTCATGAACCCTGTGACACCAGCCCAGATGCGCTACAATGAGGCACATGGTCGGACCAGGAGAGTGATTGAGCGGACATTTGGTCTCCTGAAGAGCCGCTTCCGCTGCCTGGACAAGACAGGAGGGTCCCTCCCATATGCCCCAGCGAAAGTGTGCAAGATTATCATCGTCTGCTGCATGCTCCACAACCTGTTAGTGCGGAAGGAGTTGCCTCTCATCCAGGATGACAATGACCAACATCCGCCACCTGTGGAGGATCCTGGCCTGGACCACGATGCCAGTGATGATGATGATAATGAGGGTGATGTCCGCACACAGCTCATCACCAACTTCTTTAGCTGAATGTGAGTATCCTGAGGTGTCATGTCAATGATGTGAGTTGGCATGATATGTGTAGGTGGTGCTCTGGTGCTGTTGGAGTGTGTCCATAGGCTACTTGACTGGATGTGTGTAGCGATGTGTGCTTACAGGTGGTCTGTACTCCCCAACAGTGTTGACATGCTAACTTGGTTCTGGGTGGGTATCTTGTAACATGTATTGTGCATGAGTTTTGCTGTTCTGTCCTGTTCTCCATTGCTTTTGACTGTGTGTCATTTCTGTCCTTCACAGGGTACTTTCAGATTCGTTTGGTCAACTGTGTCCACCGACGACGTAATTGTACTTCCAGGGTGGTAGCTGTTGTGTCCCTACAGGTGATGTGCGCCACACCCATGGACTTCCTTCCTTCTACAGTTGTTGACTGTGTGCCCGCTGCCAGGTGGGATTACCTTGCATCTGTAGTGGTTACGACATGTTGCAACTGTGTAATAAACCTGTGCTTCACTTTGTGATGTGCGTTGTCTGTGGTCACACATTTGACTGCCATTTGCTTACTGCACCTGTGGGCTACTTGACTACAACTGGGAATAGGTGTGGTGTCTGTGCATTGCACCGTCTTCCCTGGCAACATCAGTGTAGGCAATGAGTCAGATGGCCTAGGTGTGTATGTGTTGTGTAGCCCTGGTGGTGTGTCTCCCTCATATGTGTCACGTTGCCTTTACTCACATGCCTGTGTTGTACTTGCTGTTGCAGTTCGCATACACAGTGTAATTTTGCAGTTCATCATCCCCATGACAGCACCCACGTTGGAATCACAACAGAGGCAAGTATGGTGTATTAGTGTGTTTATTGTGATACATTTGTGTGAATAGTGCATAGGATGGTTAGTGCTGTACATATATCTTGCAATCAGAAGTTCCTAGGTGAATTGAAAGTCCTGGTAGACAAAATCCCCAGTATCGGGGCCACAGTTGTCTGAGACATTGGTCCAACTTGTACTCCCCATGTAATGTGTGCGAGTTGTGTTGCCGTCAACAGGGTGAACAGTTTGTGCACAAAGGTGAACATCCAGAACAGGTTCAGGCTTCCTGGGAGTTGCACTTGGCCAACGGCCTCTCACTTGCCCCTCCTCGGACAACCCCTCTTCTTTGGGGGGCCCCTCAAGTAC
This sequence comes from Calotriton arnoldi, assembly GCA_963921515.1. Classification (NCBI taxonomy): domain Eukaryota; kingdom Metazoa; phylum Chordata; class Amphibia; order Caudata; family Salamandridae; genus Calotriton; species Calotriton arnoldi. The sequence continues at coordinate 214,182 of CAWUFW010010492.1, forward strand.
AGGCTGCTGCGGTGCAGGGGACTCTCCGCCAGAGTCATCCTCCCTCCCTGTGGCAGTTGCAGTTTGTTCAGCACCAGATGTTGTTGGCACACAGGGAGGTGTGGACTGGTTGCTGTTCATCTGGCGGAGGCATTGTAATATGTCCCTGTGCACCGCCGTCATCTCTTGCAGTGCGTCCCACTTGGACTCCACGCGGGACATGTGTGAGTCCAAGCGGGCATGATGGGCAGCATGCTGCTGTTTCATGTCTCTGAGGAGCCCCACTACCTGGCTGAGATCTCCGGTGCTGGACTTGTACGCATCGGCTATGCGTACCAGTTGTGGGTCATCATGCACACCAGCAACCTCTGCAAGCAGCGACCTCTGTCTCCCACCCCTCCCACCACCCCTGCCGACATGTGCAGTGCGTGCAGTGGCACGCACAGATGACCCTGGTCCCCCTTGGGGGTTGGTGGTGGTGGTGGTGTCCATGGCCCCACTTTGGTCCAGGGTCCCTGTGCTGGTGTTGCTCCTTGTTCTGTCCATGTCGGCAGGGATGGTATTTGTGGTGACAGTCGTTGGAGGGGTGGGTGCAGGGGGTGCAGCTGGTGGTCCTGCTGGTGCTGCAGCTGGTGGTCCTGCTGGTGCTGCATGTTGACTTGCACCGGATGTGCCAGGTTGGTCTTCTTCGTCCGAGGAGGGCAGAGGCTGTACGACACCAGTGAGCTCCGCATCCTCTTGAGCCTGGGACTGGGACTCCTCAGCGTCTGCTGCTGTGTCCCCATCATCACCTGTTTTTGGGAGACACACACAATGTATGTTATGTTTCTGCAGGCATCAATGGTTGACACACCTGACAGTTGTGACTGTGCCTCTGGGTGCGGGCCTGTACATTGCATTGTCCTAAGTTGTCACAGTCAGGGGTTGATATTGGTGTAGCACATTGTCCTGCATTATTTGGGCATTTCTATGTATGTGTTTGGGTGTGAACATTGTCTGCATTGGTTGTATTTGGTTGACAGCCGGCCCTCCTTCCCACCCAGCCAGTCAGTTATCCCACCATGGACTGTGCTTGCATTGCAGGGAGTGAAAGTTGTCTTTCAGGATGTCAGTCAGTGGTGTTGTGCTGTTTGTTGGTGCACAGTTCCCAGCAGGGCCTTGTGCTCCCCACAGCAGTAGCCAGTGTCAGCCATCTTGTGAGTCCTTATCCACTCCCTGTGATGTGAGCATGGTTCAGGGGTGGTGTTGATGGGCCAGTTGTGAGGCTGAGCGATATCTGTGCCTACTACTCCCATCATGCTATTGCCTCCACCCCCTTCCCAGCATGCCCATGCTTCCTTCCTTTTGACTCTGCTTCCCTGTGGGGTGGGCTGCCTGTGCTTACAGGATGGCTGGGAGTGTTGTCCTGGCAGTTGTTTGGCTAAAAGTCCCAAGAGTGTCCCTGTGCTTCACACAACATTACCCAGGGTGGAGGTTCTTTGTGGGATCTTGAGTTAGGATGTGAGGCATTGCATTCTCCCAGGTGGGTTCTGTGGAGTTTGTGTTGAGGGGGGTGTGAGGGGAGGTGCTTGTGACTATGGTCAGTGCTGCGAGTCCTCCTTCCCACCCAGCCAGCCAGATATCCCACCATGGAACGTGCTTCCATTGCAGGGAGTGGAAGTTGTCTCTCAGGATGTCAGTCAGTGGTGTCCTGCTGTTGGTTGTTGCACAGTTGCCAGCAGGGCCTTGTGCTCCCCACAGCAGTAGCCAGTGTCAGCCATCTTGTGAGTCCTTTTCCACTCCCTGTGATGTGCGCATGGTTCATGGTGGTGTTGATGGGACAGTTGTGGGGGGAGCAATATGTGTGACTACGACTCCCATGATGCTATTGGCTACACTGACTTGCCCAGCATACACAGAATTCCTTCCTTTCAGTGGTCTTCACTGTGTGTTGGTGTTGTAGTGGTGGCTACATGTCTGGATGTGTTTGTTAGTTCTATTTGTGCCACTGCCTAGCTGTAGTTGTAGTTGTGTTTGTACATGTGATGACACGGTTAAATGTAACTTTGAGATGGCATGTGTTGTGTTTATCTGACTGACATACACATTTTGGGATGATTCTGTTCTGGTTGCTGTGTAATTGCTATGAGTGCATGGTTTGACTCTCCCTTGACAGTGATGTGTGTGTGTATTGTGGCAGAATATTGTGTACATTTGTTGTGTACTCACTAGGCTCTGGGATGTTCTCTAGTCCATAGACGCTCACTGGCGGAAGGATGGCCCGCACCTTCTCCTCCCAGGGCCTGAGGTATACTGGCTTGGCAGGAGGGCCACTGCCGGTGTATTGGCTCAGGAGGTAGTCCTTCTTGAGCAGCTCCCGTACCCTCCTGCGCACGTCATACCACCTGTTCTGGATGTCAGTCTTTGTGCGCAGCCATGGTGATTGTGCGTTCACCCTGTTGATGATCCTCTCCCACATCTTGGTTTTCTGGGAGATGGGTGTCTGTTGGACCAGTGTGCCAAACAGCTGTGGCTCTACCCTGAGGATCTCGTCTACCAGGACTTCCAATTCACAATCTAGGAACTTGTGATTCTTCTTGGGGGGCATGGTGATGGGTGGTGATGGTGAGTGATGTGTGTGTTGGTGTGCAGGTGAGGGTGTGTGAGTGTGTGTTTTGCTGGGTGTTTGTGAGGTAGCTATTTGTTGGTGTGCTGATGGTATGTGGCTTGTGTGAGGGATGAGCTGTGGGTGTGTGGTTGCTGTCTGTTGAGTGCTGGCAGTAGAATGGCATTTGCAAAGGATCATGGTTGGGATTTGTGTCCTTTATATGGGTGGAGTTGTGGGTGTGTCTTTGTTCTCTGTCCCCACCCCCCCAGTATTTATTGGCTTTGTAATTGCTTGTTTGGCCTTTTTTTGTGTATTTTTCCTTAGTACTTTTTGTGCATGTTGGAAACGTTCTTGTGACCGAGTCGGACCCTGCATTTGTCTCGTACGGTCTTCTCCGTTTCGTTCACGCTGTGTTTGTGCAGTTTTCTATGCTGCGTACGCGTCGGTCGCGGTGTTTTGTGTTACTTCGGCTCGGTTTTGTATGCGTGTCGGTCGTACGGCTTGTCCTCCGTTCGACTCGGTCGTGGTTTTCGCGCCTTGCATCGTACTTAGCGGTTTGGAGTTCGCGTGTACGTTTCGGTTGGATGTGTTCCGGGTGCGTGTCGGTCGGTTCGATTCGCGTGTTTTTCCGGCCGGATTGCTGTTTTCCGTGCGGCTCGGTCGTTCGGCTTGGGTTCAGTACGTGTCGGTCGGATTTTGCACGCCTTGCATCGTACTTGGCGTGTCGGGCGCCACAGGTACGTGTCGGTCGGAATAAATTCCGGCTCCGAGTCGGTCGGTGCTTTTTCCGGCCCGAATCGGAATCGACCCCCTAGTGTCTCTCCGCGGATACCTGCCTTCAGAGCATCCCATACCATACCGGATCGGGCACTCCCTGTATTGTATCCCAGAAACTCTTCTATCCATTTTTTCATGTGGGCGATATAACCCTCGTCCACTAGCAATCCCCTTTCAAAAGTCCAATTCTGTTGTGCCCTCTCCCCCCCGATCTGTGATATCCCCAGGACTAGAGAGTTATGGTCTGACATTACTCGGGGAAATTTTTCAATACGCATTTCACGATTAGACTCTGAGAAACAAAAAAATAGTCCAACCGAGCAACTGTTCTGTGGGGCAGCCGAAAAACAGGTACTTCCAAAATAAGGTTTTGCCGTTTTACCTTTCTCCATGCATCTAGTAGCCCGTTCCCTTCCACTAAATGAGACAGAGCCCTATAGACCCTAGACTTCTGACCTTTATATGATCCCGGACTACTGCTCCACCGCACTCCAATCCCATTGATATTCAGGTCCCCACACAATATAATCGGAGTCAGCCATCCAGCTAATTCCAGATTCAAAAATTCAAAGACCTCGGGGTCATCCCCCGTTGACCCATATATTGAGCAGAGGGTAAATGAAAATGTAGACATATGTAACTGTACGATGACCCAGCGCCCATATTTATGGGCCAATTGCTTCTTGCAGACAATCTCTTTTCCCCGAATTAGAATGGCAACCCCCCTAGTTCTAGTGCCCTGTGTGGTGTGTGCTACAAAATTGTACCTTAACTAGTCTAAGACTTTTTTTTCTGCCCCCATAATATGCGTCTCTTGGAGACAGACAATATCAGACCGCAGCATTTTCAAGTCTTCTGCAACCCTACGTCGTTTTCCAGGGTCGTTTAAGCCACAAATATTAACTGAGGCTATCCTTAGATTCATCATGATAGTCTTTTTTCCCCCCTACATCCACGAAATGCTGCTTCCCTTCATTCTTATTCTTCCTTTCCCAACAACCAGTTTTACCATTTATCTGGAAACTCCCTTGTACTTGTTGTGCCCTATTTCCTCCCTTAACTACGCTTTCCCCCTTTCCCCCACTCCCTCTCCCCAGAAACCCTCCCTTTCCCCCGAGACCCTTCCCTCCCCTCCACCCAGTTAGTGAGACAAACATACCTTGTGAGGTCTGGGTGATGGTGCCTGTGTCCCTCCCCCCCCACTGCCCGATGCCCTTATCACTCTAGGTAGAGCCTCTCTTCGCCACTTCATCCCTTCATTGTGCCAGTAATACATTTATTTTGTGGCTCACACTCAGTTTCTATTCTCGTATTTCATCCAAGTATTCCTTTGCCTTTATTTCAAATGTGAAGACTCTAACTTTGTTTTTGTGGATTATTTTCAAACGGGCTGGATATAACAAATACGCCTCTGCCCCCTGCGCTTGACAAGGTTGGATCAGCTGTCTCAGGCGCCACCGTCTTTCCACCGTCACATGACAAAAGTCGGGTCGAGTGAAAAATGTCTGTACTTCATATGAGCGTCTGGAGTCCGGGCTAGCTTTGAGGAATATGGCTTCATGCAATAGGAAATTCCTGAAGTATACTATGATGGCTCTTGGTTGTTGCGTCCCCCCTGTGTGTGTCTGCCTGGGATTTTTGAGCATAAGAGGGCAGCGGTGGACCCGTTGGACTTCTAGATCCCAATTCCACTGTTGGAGCTCCGGAAAAGCCCCTTTCAGCAGTTTTAGAGCATAGGCTCTGATGTCATCTCCTTCTATACCTTCTTCTATACCCAGGATCCTTAGATTATTGCGCCTTTGCCGATTTTCATAGTCCTCAAGCTTCCATTGTATGTCCGCTATCTGTGCACCCTGGGCTACAGTTTGTTCTTACCTTTTCACTACTTCATTTTCCAATCCAGCCGTGCGTTCCTCTACTGCTACAATCCTTTCGCCCATTTCGGCACAGGCTTTCGCAACCTTTCTGACCGCCCCCTGTAACTTCTTTGTCGCCAGGTGGGTTTTTTTGCCATCTTTTCGTGTTTCTTACTGATGTTGTTTTATCGAGTCGTATATCAATCTCAGGGTCGGTTCCTCAAGCTCTTGACTACTATGCCCCTTTCTCACTGCCGAGTAAGGCTCCTCGTATTCCTTTTGCGTGGCAGAGTAATCCCACTTTAGGGCAAGACTTCCTTGTTTCTTTGGACCCTCCTTGCCCTGCCGATCCTTGCTTCGCCTGAGGTTTTTCTTCCTGCGGACTATAGTATCAAGCCCGTCCACCTGGCTGCTGAGATCGGAGCTGGATGATATAGACCCGCTCTCCCCGTCAAATACTACAGCACTTGCCGTACTTGTGTCAGAGCCGTCGGTCAAAGAGAAGAACTTGTCCCCTAGGTCTAGGGATTCTTCAAGGGACTGGTGGCATGTGGCCCTCTTTATTAAAGCCTTTGTCTCTAGCCCTGCCCTGTTTAAAGGTGGGGGGCCTGAGGCCTCTGGTGTAATCACATAGTGCTCTGCAGTCTGAGATACTTCCTCCAGTGGGGTAGCACCCTGCTCTTGCCCGACCCCTGGGTCTTTCGGAACTAGGGTGACTAAGGGAGTCTCTTTCCCTGAGCTGTGATCCGGTTGTTCTGGTTCAGGCTCACCCCACGAAATATTGGCACCATCATTGGGGTTCGGCTTATTACATTGAATTATGGAGTGATTCTCTGCCTCCCCATCCCCTCCTACCTCATTGATGGTACTCTTTCGTCCTTCGGGGGGGAAGAACTCAGTAATTACCTGTTGGAGGGGAGAGTCTGTTTTTGCCCCCTTCTCTTCATTAACTTTGCTCTTATTAGCATTGGCCTCCACGCCCTTACTTCCTTTAGGGGCACTTTTGGGTCCACAGGCAAGAATGGTTTTGGATCCCTTGGGGCGTGGAGGAGGGCATACCGCCATGGTGACCGCTATTGTAGTTGATTGTCCAGCATCTCCGCTCCGATCACGAGCAGTACGTACAGATTTGGGAGGCATACTGGTTTTGGTGCTTTCCCACGCCGAGAGCCACCCGTGCTGCGAGCACCACCAGCAGCTCAGCAGCGACTCGGGCAGAGGCAGAGAACCGCTTGAAGGATACCACCAGCGCCTCCAGGACCATCCGAGCCCCGTCCACCACTCGGGCTGCGTTCTCGCTTCTTCGCATCAGGTGAGCGGGGCACAAGTTATGCTCTTTCCAGGGGGCAAATATAATGTTTGTGAGGCTCAGTGTAGCCTCAATCATCGGCATCGGGCAGCGAGAGATCGGGCGACCGCTGCGGTCTTTCACAGAGACGCCATCTTGTCTCTACTCCGCTTTCTAGTGAGGACTGACCCATTTCAATAGGTACCATATGCAGAATCTTTTACATTTTAATGCGTAGAAGCCTCTTGTTGATGTCTTTTTACTTATTTCAAAATGTTCATACATTCTTGTAGAAGATTTAAATGTCTCCATTGTCTGACTTCAGGAGTCATGCAACCAAATTTAAGGATTGAAGTTTTGGGGGATGAATTTGGCCCTGAAGTCTGGTTACTAGGTCTGACCTGCAAGGTAGCTTCTTGTGTTTGACCACTGAGAGCTGTAGAAGGTCTTGGTACCACCGCTGTCTTCGCCAATCTGGGGCTATTTAAAACTATTTTGGATCAGTATTTGCAAAGTCTGACAATCACTGGAATCAGTGGGATTGGTGGAAAAGCATAAACAAATGAAGCTGACCAAATGAACAAACAAGCATTGCTCAGCGAGTTGCATTCTGGTACTGTGGATGGGACGTTTAGGCATTTTGTTTTCTTTGCTGTAGTGAACAAGTCTAGTGTTGAGGATCCCTATTCTTGGAAAACAGCTGACAGAATTACGCAGTTTAAGACACATTCGTGATTTTCCTTGTGATCCCCGCTGAGAAAATTTGCTTTGTGGTTCAACTTTCCTGAAATGTGTATGGCTGTCAGATTTATGCCTCTGGCTAATGCCCTGCACCACATTGTATGTACTTTGAGGGACAGGTGTTTTGATCTTGTTACTCCATGTTTGTTTAAGTAATGCATGGAAATGGTGTTATCTGTGTGTATCATTATGTCAAATGATTTTAGGGAAGGAGGGCAAGACTTCAAGGCTATATGAACTGCCACTAGTTACAGCAGATTGGTGCGGTACATTTTCTGTTTGGGAGACCAAAGGCCTTGTACTTTGAGTTGATTCAGGTGGGCTCTCCAACCTATCAATGATGCATCTGTCACTATTACAGTTTTGGTAAGTGTTTTCTGAAATTGGACTCCTTTCATGAGATTTAGATGATTGTCTAAACCGAGACCTGGCCTGCTCGATATTACATTTCAGGCTGTGCCACCTCAGGCATTCGCCTACCACCCTAGGAGTGTCACGGGGACTGCTACCTTACTCTGTGGCTTCAGCAGGAACAGCTGAGGCGGACGAGCCCTCTGGCGGTCTCAGGAGAGACAGACTGTGTACAGCTCACCGAAGGTTATATCCTCAGCAGTCAACTCCACAGTACACAGACACGGGCTGCGCTCTGACACAGGCCAGCACACGCACAGTCCCCACATTTCCATCAGGAATGGTCGGTTACAGGCTGGACATCAAATGGCATGTTGAGGGATGGATTAAATATTGGATTATGGACGGATGTAGGAAATGTTCAGGGTTGCCGGCAGGAGCCTGGAAAACACAGCCACCATCTTCAGTGGCTAAGCCTCACCCCCTGGTAGGATGGTATGTACTCACAGCAGAAATAAATAAGGGGTTCTTATTCAGGTGGTTAATATTTCTCCAGCAAGCACATCGGTTTGGACTTCGCTGAGGCTGGAGTTAGGAACAACTCCATAACAGGTTCTAACTGACCTGGACCCAATGGAAGCAAAGGTCTTGCAGAGGAAAAATGATGGGAGGATTTCAAAGATAACTGAGGCTTTTGGCTGAATAGTTGGGATGGATATGTTGGGTTTTGCAGTCCCTCTTAACAAGATTGTGTTAAAAGTCATTATGTTATTAAATGTTGAAACTTGCGCTGCAGGGGAGTCAGATGGAATTGGAGGATATTGGTTGACAGAAGAAACAGAGCAATACAATGAAGTGTATTTATGATGCAGAAATCTTGCGAAATACGTGGACTTTAATCGTGAATCTTGAACAGTGTGATTTTGAACACCGGTGAGAAGCTGACCAACGCCTTGAGGACCTGAAATGGTGATGTATCTTATCTTGAGGACTCCTGGAATCACTCCTCGCAGTTTGGGATCTCCATCTTGGTGCAATGGGGGCTTACGTAGAGATAAGTGAGCCTCAGTACGTGAAAGTGGTAAAGCTGGTTGAGGAGGCAGCACAGGTTGAGGAGCCATCAGAGGTGCATACAAAACCGATACAGTAAGTGGTGTAACCGGTGTATCCCTCTGCTCTAAAGAATGTGATCTGGTAGCAGAAGCAGAGCGTAGCGTTACCACTTGGAAGACTGTTTGGGAGGGCGAATATATCCTGAAGTAACCTGAATCTGGCATAAACTGCACTGTCCACGTCTTCATATTGCCCAATCCACAGATAGAAGGAAAGACTCCCTAGGTGTTATCTCTCTCCTTCTTGACTTTGATGCAATCTTCAACTTTGACGTTGCAATGCCTCTTCACTTTGACATTGAATGACATCTCAATGGCGAACTAGCCTTAAACAGCAAGCATTTTGTTACTGATCCTACCCTAGACATCATGGATCCTGACGTCAAATAGATGCACCCATGTTTTTCCTTATTAAATCCACGGGGTCCCTGGAAATGGTAGGAGCTATGGTAAATGAAGCACCCTCTCCAAATCCCCCAGATCTTCTAAGTGCTAACTCTTCATGCCTGTGGTACAGTTCATGCAGTATGGCAAAAATGGCAGCAGTCTGGACCATGCGAGCTGTGAAGGTATACAATATAACATTGTCACAGTCTGTTTGTGCCTCTTTTCTCCCACAAGTAGGGCATTTCACAAAAAAGGAAGGCATTTTGTGAAGAGAAAAATATTTTTCTCAAGAAACAAAAAACATTTAGGGGCTAATTACGAGTTTGGTGGTCCGATTGACCGCCAAACCTGCGGTTGCGATGCGGCTACCAACGCACCAGCGATCTTACTGCTGGTTTACGACTTTGGCGGGGATATCAGATCCCTCGGCGGTCTTGCAGCGGTCTGAAGCATGTTAAAAGTTTTCTCACCGCCACAGTTTTCATGGCGGAGAGCCCGCCATAAAACGTGTGGCGGTGAGGAAACTAAGGGTGCCCTGCAGGGCCCCTTGGTGCCTCTGTGTACGGGGGTGCATGCAGGGGGCACATGGTGTCCCCCCCCTGTCTGTATGCACCCCCAATTCCAGCATGGCGTGGTTGCACAGTCCATGCCGTGCTGGAACTCCCTGTGGAGGTCTCACGGCGCTGCCTTTCTAACGCGCACATACAGGCCTTTGAAAGGCACCACCGCCGCAGGACCGCCTGCCAGGATTCTACTTGGAATACAGCAGGCAGTCTGCTACCGGTTTTGCAGTCTTTGAGCGGGGGGCTGGCGTGGTGGGCCGTGCCAAGACTGGCAAGCTCGTAATCAGGCCCTTAATCTCTGTCTTTAAAGACATTGAGTAAAAGTATTTTTGAAGGTTTGGACAGGTTTTCCAAGAGGAAAAGCCACAAAAGGTCAAGCTTACTGCTTCTGGTAACTGCCACTGACAGGGCAAGATACTAGCGGAATGATATTCCTTAAGGGAGCTATTACAGTTTTACCAGCCTTACAGGCTGCAAATACAACAATTGATGGACAGAATGCAGAACAATGTCATACATTCACCCCAGTACAGAGATATGGGCCTAAATCCATCGTTTTTTTGCTCCCCATGCCATTCCAGTTTGAACCCAGCCATATGCAAATCAGTCTTGACCCTGCGCCCAATGGGAACAGTCCAGCCCGAACTGCCAGGCCAGGTCCTCCCTGGACTGGAAACAAGCATCCTAGGACCGGTTTCGGGGTTTTACCCCTCATCAGCCAGGATAGCATGACTCCAGTGGCATGGAGAGCACGGGACCCACGTAGGGGCATACTCGTCCCACTCGGGGTGACAAATGCAAATACAACAATTGATGGACAGAATGCAGAACAATGTCATACATTCACCCCAGTACAGAGATCTGGGCCTAAATCCATCGTTTTTTTGCTCCCCATGCCATTCCAGTTTGAACCCAGCCATATGCAAATCAGTCTTGACCCTGCGCCCAATGGGAACAGTCCAGCCCGAACTGCCAGGCCAGGTCCTCCCTGGACTGGAAACAAGCATCCTAGGACCGGTTTCGGGGTTTCACCCCTCATCAGCCAGGATAGCATGACTCCAGTGGCATGGAGAGCACTGGACCCACGTCTGGGCATACCCGTCCCACTCGGGGTGACAAATGCAAATACAACAATTGATGGACAGAATGCAGAACAATGTCGTACATTCACCCCAGTACAGAGATCTGGGCCTAAATCCATCGTTTTTTTGCTCCCCATGCCATTCCAGTTTGAACCCAGCCATATGCAAATCAGTCTTGACCCTGCGCCCAATGGGAACAGTCCAGCCCGAACTGCCAGGCCAGGTCCTCCCTGGACTGGAAACAAGCATCCTAGGACCGGTTTCGGGGTTTCACCACTCATCAGCCAGGATAGCATGACTCCAGTGGCATGGAGAGCACGGGACCCACGTCTGGGCATACCCGTCCCACTCGGGGTGACAAATGCAAATACAATTCATGGACAGAATGCAGAACAATGTCATACATTCACCCCAGTACAGAGATCTGGGCCTAAATCCATCGTTTTTTTGCTCCCCATGCCATTCCAGTTTGAACCCAGCCATATGCAAATCAGTCTTGACCCTGCGCCCAATGGGAACAGTCCAGCCCGAACTGCCAGGCCAGGTCCTCCCTGCACTGGAAACAAGCATCCTAGGACCGGTTTCGGGGTTTCACCCCTCATCAGCCAGGATAGCATGACTCCAGTGGCATGGAGAGCACGGGACCCACGTCTGGGCATACCCGTCCCACTCGGGGTGACAAATGCAAATACAACAATTGATGGACAGAATGCAGAACAATGTCATACATTCACCCCAGTACAGAGATCTGGGCCTAAATCCATCGCTTTTATGCTCCCCATGTCGTTTCAGTTTGAACCCAGCCATATGCAAATCAGTCTTGACCCTGCGCCCAATGGGAACAGTCCAGCCCGAACTGCCAGGCCAGGTCCTCCCTGGACTGAAAACAAGCATCCTAGAACCGGTTTCGGGGTTTCACCCCTCATCAGCCAGTATAGCATGACTCCAGTGGCATGGAGAGCACGGTACCCACGTCTGGGCATACCCGTCCCACTCGGGGTGACAAATGCAAATACAATTCATGGACAGAATGCAGAACAATGTCATACATTCACCCCAGTCCAGAGATCTGAGCCTAAATCCATCGTTTTTTTGCTCCCCATGCCATTCCAGTTTGAACCCAGCCATATGCAAATCAGTCTTGACCCTGCGCCCAATGGGAACAGTCCACCCCGAACTGCCAGGCCAGGTCCTCCCTGGACTGGAAACAAGCATCCTAGGACCGATTTCGGGGTTTCACCCCTCATCAGCCAGGATAGCATGACTCCAGTGGCATGGAGAGCACGGGACCCACGTCTGGGCATACCCGTCCCACTCGGGGTGACAAATGCAAATACAACAATTGATGGACAGAATGCAGAACAATGTCATACATTCACCCCAGTACAGAGATCTGGGCCTAAATCCATCGTTTTTTTGCTCCCCATGCCATTCCAGTTTGAACCCAGCCATATGCAAATCAGTCTTGACCCTGCGCCCAATGGGAACAGTCCAGCCCGAACTGCCAGGCCAGGTCCTCCCTGGACTGGAAACAAGCATCCTAGGACCGGTTTCGGGGTTTCACCCTCATCAGCCAGGATAGCATGACTCCAGTGGCATGGAGAGCACGGGACCCACGTCCGGGCATACCCGTCCCACTCGGGGTGACAAATGCAAATACAATAATTGATGGACAGAATGCAGAACAATTTCATACATTCACCCCAGTACAGAGATCTGGGCCTAAATCCATCGCTTTTTGCTCCCCATGTCATTTCAGTTTGAACCCAGCCATATGCAAATCAGTCTTGACCCTGCGCCCAATGGGAACAGTCCAGCCCGAACTGCCAGGCCAGGTCCTCCCTGGACTGGAAACAAGCATCCTAGAACCGGTTTCGGGGTTTCACCCCTCATCAGCCAGGATAGCATGACTCCAGTGGCATGGAGAGCACGGGACCCACGTCTGGGCATACCCGTCCCACTCGGGGTGACAAATGCAAATACAATTCATGGACAGAATGCAGAACAATGTCATACATTCACCCCAGTACCGAGATCTGGGCCTAAATCCATCGTTTTTGCTCCCCATGCCATTCCAGTTTGAACCCAGCCATATGCAAATCAGTCTTGACCCTGCGCCCAATGGGAACAGTCCAGCCCGAACTGCCAGGCCAGGTCCTCCCTGGACTGGAAACAAGCATCCTAGGACCGGTTTCGGGGTTTCACCCTCATCAGCCAGGATAGCATGACTCCAGTGGCATGGAGAGCACGGGACCCACGTCCGGGCATACCCGTCCCACTCGGGGTGACAAATGCAAATACAATTGATGGACAGAATGCAGAACAATGTCATACATTCACCCCAGTACAGAGATCTGGGCCTAAATCCATCGCTTTTTGCTCCCCATGTCGTTTCAGTTTGAACCCAGCCATATGCAAATCAGTCTTGAACCTGCGCCCAATGGGAACAGTCCAGCCCGAACTGCCAGGCCAGGTCCTCCCTGGACTGGAAACAAGCATCCTAGAACCGGTTTCGGGGTTTCACCCCTCATCAGCCAGGATAGCATGACTCCAGTGGCATGGAGAGCACGGGACCCACGTCTGGGCATACCCGTCCCACTCGGGTGACAAATGCAAATACAATTCATGGACAGAATGCAGAACAATGTCATACATTCACCCCAGTACAGAGATCTGAGCCTAAATCCATCGTTTTTTTGCTCCCCATGCCATTCCAGTTTGAACCCAGCCATATGCAAATCAGTCTTGACCCTGCGCCCAATGGGAACAGTCCAGCCCGAACTGCCAGTCCAGGTCCTCCCTGGACTGGAAACAAGCATCCTAGGACCGGTTTCGGGGTTTCACCCCTCATCAGCCAGGATAGCATGACTCCAGTGGCATGGAGAGCACGGGACCCACGTCTGGGCATACCAGTCCCACTCGGGGTGACAAATGCAAATACAACAATTGATGGACAGAATGCAGAACAATGTCATACATTCACCCCAGTACAGAGATCTGGGCCTAAATCCATCGTTTTTTGCTCCCCATGCCATTCCAGCTTGAACCCAAACATATGCCAATCAGTCTTGACCCCGCGCCCAATGGGAACAGTTCAGCCCGAACTGCCAGGCCAGGTCCTCCCTGGACTGGAAACAAGCATCCTAGGACCGGTTTCGGGGTTTCACCTCTCATCAGCCAGGATAGCATGACTCCAGTGGCATGGAGAGCACGGGACCCACGTCTGGGCATACCCGTCCCACTCGGGGTGACAAATGCAAATACAACAATTGATGGACAGAATGTAGAACAATGTCATACATTCACCCCAGTACAGAGATCTGGGCCTAAATCCATCGTTTTTTTGCTCCACATGCCATTCCAGTTTGAACCCAGCCATATGCAAATCAGTCTTGACCCTGCGCCCAATGGGAACAGTCCAGCCTGAACTGCCAGGCCAGGTCCTCCCTGGACTGGAAACAAGCATCCTAGGACCGGTTTCGGGGTTTCACCCCTCATCAGCCAGGATAGCATGACTCCAGTGGCATGGAGAGCACAGGACCCACGTCTGGGTATACCCGTCCCCTCGGGGTGACAAATGCAAATACAACAATTGATGGACAGAATGCAGAACAATGTCATACATTCGCCCCAGTACAGAGATCTGGGCCTAAATCCATCGTTTTTTAGCTCCCCATGCCATTCCAGTTTGAACCCAGCCATATGCAAATCAGTCTTGACCCTGCGCCCAATGGGAACAGTCCAGCCCGAACTGCCAGGCCAGGTCCTCCCTGGACTGGAAACAAGCATCCTAGGACCGGTTTCGGGTTTCACCCTCATCAGCCAGGATAGCATGACTCCAGTGGCATGGAGAGCACTGGACCCACGTCTGGGCATACCCGTCCCACTCGGGGTGACAAATGCAAATACAATTCATGGACAGAATGCAGAACAATGTCATACATTCACCCCAGTACCGAGATCTGGGCCTAAATCCATCGTTTTTGCTCCCCATGCCATTCCAGTTTGAACCCAGCCATATGCAAATCAGTCTTGACCCTGCGCCCAATGGGAACAGTCCAGCCCGAACTGCCAGGCCAGGTCCTCCCTGGACTGGAAACAAGCATCCTAGGACCGGTTTCGGGGTTTCACCCCTCATCAGCCAGGATAGCATGACTCCAGTGGCATGGAGAGCACGGGACCCACGTCCGGGCATACCCGTCCCACTCGGGGTGACAAATGCAAATACAACAATTGATGGACAGAATGCAGAACAATGTCATACATTCACCCCAGTACAGAGATCTGGGCCTAAATCCATCGCTTTTTGCTCCCCATGTCGTTTCAGTTTGAACCCAGCCATATGCAAATCAGTCTTGAACCTGCGCCCAATGGGAACAGTCCAGCCCGAACTGCCAGGCCAGGTCCTCCCTGGACTGGAAACAAGCATCCTAGAACCGGTTTCGGGGTTTCACCCCTCATCAGCCAGGATAGCATGACTCCAGTGGCATGGAGAGCACGGGACCCACGTCTGGGCATACCCGTCCCACTCGGGGTGACAAATGCAAATACAATTCATGGACAGAATGCAGAACAATGTCATACATTCACCCCAGTACAGAGATCTGAGCCTAAATCCATCGTTTTTTGCTCCCCATGCCATTCCAGTTTGAACCCAGCCATATGCAAATCAGTCTTGACCCTGCGCCCAATGGGAACAGTCCAGCCCGAACTGCCAGGCCAGGTCCTCCCTGGACTGGAAACAAGCATCCTAGGACCGGTTTCGGGTTTCACCCCTCATCAGCCAGGATAGCATGACTCCAGTGGCATGGAGAGCACGGGACCCACGTCCGGGCATACCCGTCCCACTCGGGGTGACAAATGCAAATACAATAATTGATGGACAGAATGCAGAACAATTTCATACATTCACCCCAGTACAGAGATCTGGGCCTAAATCCATCGCTTTTTTGCTCCCCATGTCATTTCAGTTTGAACCCAGCCATATGCAAATCAGTCTTGACCCTGCGCCCAATGGGAACAGTCCAGCCCGAACTGCCAGGCCAGGTCCTCCCTGGACTGGAAACAAGCATCCTAGAACCGGTTTCGGGGTTTCACCCCTCATCAGCCAGGATAGCATGACTCCAGTGGCATGGAGAGCACGGGACCCACGTCTGGGCATACCCGTCCCACTCGGGGTGACAAATGCAAATACAATTCATGGACAGAATGCAGAACAATGTCATACATTCACCCCAGTACCGAGATCTGGGCCTAAATCCATCGTTTTTTTGCTCCCCATGCCATTCCAGTTTGAACCCAGCCATATGCAAATCAGTCTTGACCCTGCGCCCAATGGGAACAGTCCAGCCCGAACTGCCAGGCCAGGTCCTCCCTGGACTGGAAACAAGCATCCTAGGACCGGTTTCGGGGTTTCACCCCTCATCAGCCAGGATAGCATGACTCCAGTGGCATGGAGAGCACGGGACCCACGTCCGGGCATACCCGTCCCACTCGGGGTGACAAATGCAAATACAATTGATGGACAGAATGCAGAACAATGTCATACATTCACCCCAGTACAGAGATCTGGGCCTAAATCCATCGCTTTTTGCTCCCCATGTCGTTTCAGTTTGAACCCAGCCATATGCAAATCAGTCTTGAACCTGCGCCCAATGGGAACAGTCCAGCCCGAACTGCCAGGCCAGGTCCTCCCTGGACTGGAAACAAGCATCCTAGAACCGGTTTCGGGGTTTCACCCCTCATCAGCCAGGATAGCATGACTCCAGTGGCATGGAGAGCACGGGACCCACGTCTGGGCATACCCGTCCCACTCGGGGTGACAAATGCAAATACAATTCATGGACAGAATGCAGAACAATGTCATACATTCACCCCAGTACAGAGATCTGAGCCTAAATCCATCGTTTTTTTGCTCCCCATGCCATTCCAGTTTGAACCCAGCCATATGCAAATCAGTCTTGACCCTGCGCCCAATGGGAACAGTCCAGCCCGAACTGCCAGTCCAGGTCCTCCCTGGACTGGAAACAAGCATCCTAGGACCGGTTTCGGGGTTTCACCCCTCATCAGCCAGGATAGCATGACTCCAGTGGCATGGAGAGCACGGGACCCACGTCTGGGCATACCAGTCCCACTCGGGGTGACAAATGCAAATACAACAATTGATGGACAGAATGCAGAACAATGTCATACATTCACCCCAGTACAGAGATCTGGGCCTAAATCCATCGTTTTTTGCTCCCCATGCCATTCCAGCTTGAACCCAAACATATGCCAATCAGTCTTGACCCCGCGCCCAATGGGAACAGTTCAGCCCGAACTGCCAGGCCAGGTCCTCCCTGGACTGGAAACAAGCATCCTAGGACCGGTTTCGGGGTTTCACCTCTCATCAGCCAGGATAGCATGACTCCAGTGGCATGGAGAGCACGGGACCCACGTCTGGGCATACCCGTCCCACTCGGGGTGACAAATGCAAATACAACAATTGATGGACAGAATGTAGAACAATGTCATACATTCACCCCAGTACAGAGATCTGGGCCTAAATCCATCGTTTTTTTTGCTCCACATGCCATTCCAGTTTGAACCCAGCCATATGCAAATCAGTCTTGACCCTGCGCCCAATGGGAACAGTCCAGCCTGAACTGCCAGGCCAGGTCCTCCCTGGACTGGAAACAAGCATCCTAGGACCGGTTTCGGGGTTTCACCCCTCATCAGCCAGGATAGCATGACTCCAGTGGCATGGAGAGCACAGGACCCACGTCTGGGTATACCCGTCCCCCTCGGGGTGACAAATGCAAATACAACAATTGATGGACAGAATGCAGAACAATGTCATACATTCGCCCCAGTACAGAGATCTGGGCCTAAATCCATCGTTTTTAGCTCCCCATGCCATTCCAGTTTGAACCCAGCCATATGCAAATCAGTCTTGACCCTGCGCCCAATGGGAACAGTCCAGCCCGAACTGCCAGGCCAGGTCCTCCCTGGACTGGAAACAAGCATCCTAGGACCGGTTTCGGGGTTTCACCCTCATCAGCCAGGATAGCATGACTCCAGTGGCATGGAGAGCACTGGACCCACGTCTGGGCATACCCGTCCCACTCGGGGTGACAAATGCAAATACAATTCATGGACAGAATGCAGAACAATGTCATACATTCACCCCAGTACCGAGATCTGGGCCTAAATCCATCGTTTTTGCTCCCCATGCCATTCCAGTTTGAACCCAGCCATATGCAAATCAGTCTTGACCCTGCGCCCAATGGGAACAGTCCAGCCCGAACTGCCAGGCCAGGTCCTCCCTGGACTGGAAACAAGCATCCTAGGACCGGTTTCGGGGTTTCACCCCTCATCAGCCAGGATAGCATGACTCCAGTGGCATGGAGAGCACGGGACCCACGTCCGGGCATACCCGTCCCACTCGGGGTGACAAATGCAAATACAACAATTGATGGACAGAATGCAGAACAATGTCATACATTCACCCCAGTACAGAGATCTGGGCCTAAATCCATCGCTTTTTGCTCCCCATGTCGTTTCAGTTTGAACCCAGCCATATGCAAATCAGTCTTGAACCTGCGCCCAATGGGAACAGTCCAGCCCGAACTGCCAGGCCAGGTCCTCCCTGGACTGGAAACAAGCATCCTAGAACCGGTTTCGGGGTTTCACCCCTCATCAGCCAGGATAGCATGACTCCAGTGGCATGGAGAGCACGGGACCCACGTCTGGGCATACCCGTCCCACTCGGGTGACAAATGCAAATACAATTCATGGACAGAATGCAGAACAATGTCATACATTCACCCCAGTACAGAGATCTGAGCCTAAATCCATCGTTTTTTGCTCCCCATGCCATTCCAGTTTGAACCCAGCCATATGCAAATCAGTCTTGACCCTGCGCCCAATGGGAACAGTCCAGCCCGAACTGCCAGTCCAGGTCCTCCCTGGACTGGAAACAAGCATCCTAGGACCGGTTTCGGGGTTTCACCCCTCATCAGCCAGGATAGCATGACTCCAGTGGCATGGAGAGCACGGGACCCACGTCTGGGCATACCAGTCCCACTCGGGGTGACAAATGCAAATACAACAATTGATGGACAGAATGCAGAACAATGTCATACATTCACCCCAGTACAGAGATCTGGGCCTAAATCCATCGTTTTTTTGCTCCCCATGCCATTCCAGCTTGAACCCAAACATATGCCAATCAGTCTTGACCCCGCGCCCAATGGGAACAGTTCAGCCCGAACTGCCAGGCCAGGTCCTCCCTGGACTGGAAACAAGCATCCTAGGACCGGTTTCGGGGTTTCACCTCTCATCAGCCAGGATAGCATGACTCCAGTGGCATGAAGAGCACGGGACCCACGTCTGGGCATACCCGTCCCACTCGGGGTGACAAATGCAAATACAACAATTGATGGACAGAATGTAGAACAATGTCATACATTCACCCCAGTACAGAGATCTGGGCCTAAATCCATCGTTTTTTGCTCCACATGCCATTCCAGTTTGAACCCAGCCATATGCAAATCAGTCTTGACCCTGCGCCCAATGGGAACAGTCCAGCCTGAACTGCCAGGCCAGGTCCTCCCTGGACTGGAAACAAGCATCCTAGGACCGGTTTCGGGGTTTCACCCTCATCAGCCAGGATAGCATGACTCCAGTGGCATGGAGAGCACAGGACCCACGTCTGGGTATACCCGTCCCCCTCGGGGTGACAAATGCAAATACAACAATTGATGGACAGAATGCAGAACAATGTCATACATTCGCCCCAGTACAGAGATCTGGGCCTAAATCCATCGTTTTTAGCTCCCCATGCCATTCCAGTTTGAACCCAGCCATATGCAAATCAGTCTTGACCCTGCGCCCAATGGGAACAGTCCAGCCCGAACTGCCAGGCCAGGTCCTCCCTGGACTGGAAACAAGCATCCTAGGACCGGTTTCGGGTTTCACCCTCATCAGCCAGGATAGCATGACTCCAGTGGCATGGAGAGCACTGGACCCACGTCTGGGCATACCCGTCCCACTCGGGGTGACAAATGCAAATACAACAATTGATGGACAGAATGCAGAACAATGTCATACATTCACCCCAGTACAGAGATCTGGGCCTAAATCCATCGTTTTTTGCTCCCCATGCCATTCCAGTTTGAACCCAGCCATATGCAAATCAGTCTTGACCCTGCGCCCAATGGGAACAGTCCACCCCGAACTGCCAGGCCAGGTCCTCCCTGGACTGGAAACAAGCATCCTAGGACCGATTTCGGGGTTTCACCCCTCATCAGCCAGGATAGCATGACTCCAGTGGCATGGAGAGCACGGGACCCACGTCTGGGCATACCCGTCCCACTCGGGGTGACAAATGCAAATACAATTCATGGACAAAATGCAGAACAATGTCATACATTCACCCCAGTACAGAGATCTGGGCCTAAATCCATCGTTTTTTTGCTCCCCATGCCATTCCAGTTTGAACCCAGCCATATGCAAATCAGTCTTGACCCTGCGCCCAATGGGAACAGTCCAGCCCGAACTGCCAGGCCAGGTCCTCCCTGGACTGGAAACAAGCATCCTAGGACCGGTTTCGTGGTTTCACCCCTCATCAGCCAGGATAGCATGACTCCAGTGGCATGGTGAGCATGGGACCCACGTCTGGGCATACCCGTCCCACTCGGGGTGACAAATGCAAATACAACAATTGATGGACAGAATGCAGAACAATGTCATACATTCACCCCAGTACAGAGATCTGGGCCTAAATCCATCGCTTTTTTGCTCTCCATGTCGTTTCAGTTTGAACCCAGCCATATGCAAATCAGTCTTGACCCTGCGCCCAATGGGAACAGTCCAGCCCGAACTGCCAGGCCAGGTCCTCCCTGGACTGGAAACAAGCATCCTTGAACCGGTTTCGGGGTTTCACCCCTCATCAGCCAGGATAGCATGACTCCAGTGGCATGGAGAGCACGGGACCCACGTCTGGGCATACCCGTCCCACTCGGGGTACATGTCTCCATTTCCTCTCACTCTTCTTTTCAAAAAGGTTTACAAAAGAGTTTTTGTGTCACTATGTTATCTATAGTGCCCCTTTTTTCTGAATTTTACATTGATGTTGCTTTTAAAGGAAATATGTGAAAATTGATCAATATTTTCTTTAATTGCCAGTCAAAAATACTATGGCTTACAAAAAATAGAAAAGCATTATGGCCCAGATTTACTAAGATTTTTGCATCAGGGTTGTGTCACTTTTGTAGTGCAGCCAGACGCAAAATCCATTTTGGCATTTACTAAGCCACACAAAGTCAATTTGCGTGGTCTTGACTAAGTAATGCAACACAGTGCATAGCGCTGTCCTGCGTTACTTTGCCTAATGAGATAATACTGTTTTGGGTTCCTTTTTCATGTAGTACCTTTAAAAGTACTGTTTGTGAATAGAATGGTCTTACTCTTTTGTGGGTGAGTGCATATCCCTCACTAAACCCCTTCTTACTCCTCCCATTTACTTGTAAGTATGCCCCTTTTCCCAGCCACTCCCTCTGGTTCCTCTCACATTTACAACTACGTGTGAGGATCTCCTCATAGAAAAGATAAGAAAAGTGGAGATTTACACTTGTAGGTTTGTGAATAGCATTTTGTAGTACTTTAGTAGTACTACTGTAGTATTACAAAGCACACTACAAAATGCAATTTGTGAATAGGCCTCTGTTTCTAGGAGTCAGGCTACAAACAGATGCTTTCATTTCAAAGAGGGACACTTCACAAATAGTGAAGACAGTTTGACATAAATAGTAAAACAATTTTTTTTAGAAATGCCAGTAGAAAAATGTTAGAAAGTGCATCTGTCACTAAGGATGTTGAGTGACCACCAAACTTTAATTTAAAAAGATTTCCCTGTCAGTAGCTGTAACATGTCTCACAATTCAGAATTTCAAATGTTATGTGTTGTGTATGTTTAGGAGTATAATGAATCCAACTTATTGTGAAGCCTAAAATGAAAGTAAAGAAATGGTATTGCTTTCTACAGACGGAACACCTGGCTAAAGCCCATAACCAGATTTTCTGCTTTTCTAACAAGAGATGTCTTGATCTCATGCCCCCTTGTTTGCATAGTTAATGCATGGGGTTTGCATTGTGCTTTTGAATAAGAATCCTGTTCATTATAAGAGACGGTAGGAAGGAACTGAGAGCTAGATAGATTTCTCTGAGCTCTAGGTAATTAATGTGATGAGAGCTCTTTTTTTCTGACCAATGTTCTTGAATGGACAAAGTTCCCAGGTGAGATCCCAATCCTGAGAGAGGCATTTGTCACAATGGTTTCGAGTTGGAGGTTCCTGATGGACATGGATTCCTTGAAGAAGGTTTCCTCTTTTGCACCACAATGGAGAGACTGGCTTGTAGCTAATAATATGTGGAGTTTGTCATCATAAGCATTGTTCTTCTGAGAACTTCTGGGATGCTATTCTAGGGCATTTGGACAAAATATTGAGTTGTAAATACTGGGATACAGAAATATCGGAAAACATTTTGTGATACAAAAATATCGTGATGCAGAAATATTGATTTTTTCCAGGTAAATAGTATCATTGTTGTTAATATCGTTTTCAAAAGTATAATTGTAAAAAATATAGTTTTTTAGTTATCTTAATGTGTTTTAGTTCATATATAACATTTATGTATTATCGTTTGTATATTTGTTAATAATATTTTTAAATATAGTTTGTAATAAGCGATTTATTATTTTTGAAAATGTAATCCCCAATAGTAATTTATAGTGTTGTAGCGGGTTGCTATGTTTGTAGGGGTATAGGCAGGGAAGTTAATTAAGTAATAACTAATTATCATTTATTTATTATTAATAATTTAATTGATAATTAAATATATACATAATTTAATATTGATTTATTTTATTTGCTATGTTTGTAGGGGCATAAGGGTGGGAGACTAAGTAATAATTAACACATAATTATTAATTAGTTAATTGATTATCAATTATGTAAATTGTGTTATACTTATTTATTTTAGCTATATTTTAAGTGTGGGCTGCTAGGATTGTGGGGGTATAATGTGGGAAGTTAAGTAAAAAATAAATAATATTATTTAAATGGATAAATATTACATTTTTAATAATCATGTAAATTGTTTAATTGTTTTTCAGTTTTTATACATTTTTTGGGGTTTAATTAATAACGTTCATATTAAGAGTTTTATATTTGTTCTACATTAATAGAGTTATTCAAATATGTCATATGTTTGCAATGAAGTGATTTCGCTACTGTTGCAAAGACTGGAGTAGGAATAGTAAATTTAACCCCTCTCTAGTCCAACGCTTTCCCTACTGTTGCACAGACTGGAGTGGAAATAGTTAATCTTACCCCTCCAAAGACCAACGCTTTCTCTACTGTTGCACAGACAGGAGTGGGAATAGTAAATATTACCCCTCCGAAGTCCAACACTTTCCCTACTGCAGCGCAGACTGGAGTGAGACTAGTAAATCTTACTGATCCGAAATCCAACGCTTTCCCTACTGTTGCACAGGCTGGAGTGGAAATAGAAAATATTGTCCCTCAGAAGTCCAACGCTTTCCCTATCTGCTGCACAGACTGGAGTGGGAACAGTAAATCTTACCCCTCCAAAGTCCAATGCTTTACCTACTTTTGCACATACTGGAGTTACAATAGTAAATGTAACCCCTTCAAAGTCCAACGCTTTCACTACTGTTGCATAAACTACAGTGAGAATAGTAAATGTAATCCCTCTAAAGTCCAGCACTTTCCCTATTGTTGCACAGACTAGAGTGGAAATAAGGATTAGTTACTTACCTGTAATCCTAGTTCTCTTCCAGGGGTATACTCATCAAAGTCATAAGCACTGAATTATCCCCGCCCACCTGCGGGATCCCGGAGCATATAGAAATATACATATATATATGAGTATGTTGGGGGATCACAAGTGCATAGCACTTCCGCGACATACATATATACATGTATATAAAATACATAAATATGCAGCCTAACAAATTCCAATAAGGCAAAATGCCAAAATTACAAAGGTTTTCCCTGTACAGACAATCTCCTATATACACTCTGTAATAGAGAACATACACTGTAATAGTGTTATGCAAGAAAAACCTTTATTTTCAGAGAAGAACACATGTAATAGCAGGCAGTTGGCCCATAGGCTGCATAGCTGAATAAATATCACCGTACAGTAAAACACTGGCACCTTGCCTTTAAGGCTTCCAAGAACTTGGACACTTTGCCTTTAAGGCCTCCAGGAGACCCTCTGCTCCCATCATGCACCACAGGTGACAGTTAGGTCAGTTCTTTTTGCACGGTGTACTAACTTGTAACAATTACTAAAAAATGCTCGTCCGGGGAGGCGGGAGGGTTGCTTATGACTTTGATGAGTATACCCCTGGAAGAGAACTAGGATTACAGGTAAGTAACTAATCCTTCTCTTCCAGGGGATACTCATCAATAGTCATAAGCACTGAATAGAGTAGCAAGCCCATACCCACTACCTCGCGGACGAGCAAATAGTATTAAAAAACAGATCATCTTAACATGACATTAAGCAAATAAATTCCTCAGTGAGGCTTGTCCCACTTGGGCATCCTCCTGAGCATCTGAATCTAAACAGTAATGGCGAGAGAAAGTATGAACAGACCGCCATGTAGCTGCTTTGCAGATTTCTGCTATAGGGACGTTCCTGAGGAGGGCCGTAGTAGAGGCCTTT
The DNA here is from genome assembly GCA_963921515.1 of Calotriton arnoldi. Classification (NCBI taxonomy): domain Eukaryota; kingdom Metazoa; phylum Chordata; class Amphibia; order Caudata; family Salamandridae; genus Calotriton; species Calotriton arnoldi. The sequence continues at coordinate 238,642 of CAWUFW010010492.1, forward strand.
CCTCTGGTTGAATGCTCTTTAGGCTTTCCCTGAAGAGACTTATTAGCTAATTGATAGGCTAGAGATATGCAGGAGACTATCCATCTTGAAATAGACCTTTTAGAGGATGCCAATCCTGTATTAATGGGGCCGTAGTTGACAAACAAGCGGTCCGTCTTTCTTATTACCTTGGTCTTATCCAGATAAAACTTCAACACCCTCTTAAGGTCTAACGAGTGTAAGGCCCTTTCAGGAGGTGTAGAAGGATTAGAGAAGAAGGTAGGCAAAGTGATAACCTGATTAATGTGGAAATCTGAAACCACTTTTGGCAGAAAACTTGGATGAGTTCTGAGAACTACCCTATTTGAGTGAAAAACAGTGTAGGGTTCCTTACAGCATAATGCTTGTATCTCGCTGACTCTACGAGCCGACGTGATAGCAACCAAAAAGCCACTTTCCAGGACAAGTGCTGCAAGGAGGACTTGTGTATTGGTTCAAAAGGTGCACCCATCAGTTTGGTAAGGACCACATTAAGCTCCCAAGGAGGAGAAGGGGCTCGTACTGGTGGGTATACCTTTTTTAACCCTTCAAGGAAATCTTTCACCACTGGCATTTTGAAAAAGAAACCTGTGAAGGTGATTTTCTATATGCCGTTATTGCTGCTAAGTGTACCTTGATAGATGTAAACTGCAGGTCCGACTTAGCCAGGTGTAAGAGATACGGCAAAATGACCTGTTCCTGCCCTCTAACTGGGTCATGACCATTATTCAAACACCATAGGTAAAAACGTTTCCACTTGAAAGCGTAGGAAACCCTGGTAGAAGGTCTTTTCGCTTCCTTAAGTATGTTCATACAGTCCGCTGGCAAGTCTAAGTGACCATACTGCAAGACTTCAGGAGCCATGCTGTCAGCCTGAGAGAAGGAAGGTTGGGGTGAAACACTCTCCCCTGGCTCTTGGATAGTAGGTCCGGACGACAAGGCAATCTCTGTTGCGGAACTTCGGAAAGTTGTAGAAGATCCGGATACCACCACTGGCGTGGCCACTCCGGAGCGATCAGAATCATCCTGGAGTTGGACTTGTAGAACTTCGTGATCACTGCTGGAATGAGAGGCAGTGGAGGAAAAGCGTAGAGTAAGCTCTGAGACCATCTTATCAACAGAGCATTCCCGCTTGAACCTGGTTGGTGATACCTGGACGCGTAGACGGGGCATTTGGCGATTGCTGCATCTGCGAACAAGTCTATGTCCGGCACACCCCATCTTTGAAAGATATCCTGAGCCACTTCGGTGTTTAGCACCCAGTCGTGCGCTTCTACGAACTCTCTGCTTAGGAAGTCCGCCTGTACATTTAGGACGCCCGGCACATGGACAGCCGTGATGGTGAGATGCCGTGCCAGAAGCCACTTCCAAATGGCTTGTGCCTCCTGAGACAGAATTCTGGACCTGGTGCCTCCCTGCTTGTTCAGATAAAACATCGTCGTGGTGTTGTCTGTCTGAATCAAGAGGGAGTTGGACTGAAGAGAAGGAAAGAAGGATTTTAGGGCTAGTTGGACAGTTCTCAACTCCAGAAAATTGATATGGTATCCCCTTTCTTTGTCCGACCATAGCCCTTGCACTTGAAGGTGATTCATATGAGAGCCCCAACCTTGCAGGGAGGCGTCTGTCACTATAGTTTGAGTCGGAGTCTCTTGATGGAAGGGAACACCTTTCATTAGATGTGATCGCCTTGTCCACCACACGATGGAGTCCCTGGCAGACTGGGGCAGAGTGATCCGATCCTCCCAGCTGCCCGATGCTTGCACCCACTGGTCCTCCAGAGCTTGCTGCAGGGGACGCATGTGCAATCTGGCATTGGGAACTATGAAGATGCAGGAAGCCATCGAACCCAGGAGAGAGGACACTTGTCGGACTGTTGGGTGGTGAATCCGCAGGAGTTCTCTGCATTTGATCCTGATTGATGAAAACCTCTCCGCCGAAGGACACACGCTTGCTTCCGCGGTGTCCAGCGACGACCCTAGGTAGTGAATGTTCTGGGTCGGATTGAGAATTGATTTTTGAAATTGACTCGTAGACCCAACTTGTTCATTAACTGGAGACTGTAGGAAAGATGAGACTGAAGCAGGGAAGGAGTTGCACTCTTCAGAAGCCAGTCGTCCAGATACGGGTAAACAAATATTTTGTGTCTGCAGAGAAAAGCTGCCACCACTGCCATGCACTTTGAAAAAGTCCGTGGGGCTGACTTCAGTCCGAAAGGTAGGACTCGGAACTGAAAGTGACGTAGAGCAACCTGAAAACGGAGAAATTTTCGATGTTTTCTGGACACTGGAATGTGGAAATAAGCGTCCTGCAGATCTATGGAGCACATCCAGTCTCCTTGATGTAGATGGGGAAAGATCTGGTGAAGGGCAAGCATTCGAAATTTCTCTTTGCGGATGTATTTGTTCAAGATGCGCAAGTCCAGAATTGGTCTGAATTCTACTGTCGGACCTTTTTTTCTGACCAGGAAATATCAGAGTATATTCCCTGGCGCCTCTGATGAACAGGGACGTATTCTATGGCTTTTTTCTGTAGAAGACCGTTTACCTCCTCGTGTAAAATGTGATGACACAAGAGGACTCGTCCTTCTGGAGGAACCGAAGGAGGTGGGATCTTGAACTGTAGCAAGTATCCATCTTGAACAATATTCAACACCCATTTGTCGATGGTTATGTTTCTCCACTCCTCCAGATGTAATGCGATACTTCCTCCTACCGGAGTGGCACACGTGTTTAGAGGAAGCACTCCCTCATTGTTTTGATGGTTGCTTTGAGGTAGAGGCCTGCTGTCTATTGGTCCCTCTTCCTCTTCCTGGTCTCCGTTGGTGGAAGTGAGACCTCTGCTGCTGCTGACCCTGAGCCGACCATTGAGGGGTTTGAACCCTCTGTTGGAACGGGCGTTTATCATAGGGACGGGAGCGCCTACGAAATTCCTTCCGTTTTCGAGACCCACAGCTTTCACCGTGTCCAGCTCTGCTTTCATCTTCGCCATTTCTTCGTCCGCATGCGGCCCGAAGAGAGAAGAACCGTTGAAAGGCAGGTTGGTTATCTTCCGCTGGACGTCGGGTTTGAGGCCAGTCAAGCGTAACCAAGCAGAACGCCTCGAACAGATACCATGGGAGTATCCGTGGGCAGCCAGATCAGATGAGTCAGCGGAAGCACTAATCACCTGATTAGCCACTAGACCTCCCTCTTGTAGAATTTCTCTAAAGTCTTGCTGGTCCTCTTTTGGGAGTTTGTCTGCAAAACGTCCCAGTGAATCCCACAAGGATCTATCATACCTCCCCAGCAGAGCGGAGGAACTGGAGACCTTCATGATAGAAGCTGAAGTGTTGCACATCCTTCTACCTAAAGAGTCCATCAGTTTACTATCCTTATCCGGAGGCGCTGAGGAGGAAGACATAGCTGAGTGTGTCTTTCTAGCCGCCGCCACAATGATGGAATCCGGAGGAGGATCCGATCGAAGGAACAACGGATCTTGGTCCGGAGCCTTGTACTTTTGGCTATTCAGGAAGGAACAGCTCCCACCGTTGCCGGTGTCAAAAAGTTTGCATAGCAGGTTCGAGAAGGCCTGGGACAAGAGGAAGCAAAGGCCGAGTCGAGGAGCGATGATGAAGAGTCTCAAAAATCACTGAGGAGGTAACAGTCGGGACATACATAGAAATGTTCAGCTTATTCGCTCCTCTACAGAGAACTTCACTAAAGGTGCTGAGGTCATCGATTGGAGAAACTCTTGACGGAGGTGTAGCTGTCAAAGTTGGAGAATAGTCTCTGATAGAGGACCTGGTGGAAGAAGACCGGGTGGGAGACCTATGCCGCCTTCTCTTCGGAGAAGAATGATAAGAGCGAGATCTGTCCCTTGATCTAGCATGGCGAGCATGTGAAGATCGTGATCTGCTTGGAGTCCTCCTTCTGGAAGAAACCACAGTCGGTGATCTTGATCTTCTAGGCGTTTTAGGGGATGGAGAATCCCTGGACAAGCGTGAAGGAGAATAGGTACGGGAAAAGTCAGACCTCGGGCTACTGAGGGCCCTATGCTTCCTGCGCCGTGCATCTTCACCAACCACCGGAGAGCCTTCCGGGGAGATCTGGACAATATGCAGTCCTGGAGAAGATCCAGATTTTGACGATAGAGATGCAGCTCTAACCTCATCCGAGGCAACAGCAGGCTTTTTAGCTCTCGACGTCGAGCGCCTCGACGTCGACCTGTGTTTTTCCCTCGACGTCGACTTCTCCCTTGACGTGGGATGATGGCTAGGAGTCAAGGACTTCGCTGCCCTCGACGGCGACCTCACCTCCCTCAAAGGTGTCCTCGACGTCGACCGTCTACTCAGGGACTTCGACGACGAACGCTCTCGCCTCCTCGACGTCAATAGCCTCGAAGTCTTCGACGCCGACTGGTCTCGCGGCACCCTTGCCGTCGGCAAACTTCTCGACGTCGACCTACGGGGAGGTGACGGAGAGTGCCTTAACGTCGACGGATGTCTAGACGTCGATGGGTGTTTTGACGTCGATCGGTCTTTGCCATGACTATACCTCGAGCCCGAGGCAGCATGCTTCGACGTCGATACCTTTCTCGACGACAGAGACTCACGCCGTCTCGACGTCGGAGATTGTGTCGGTCGCTTCTTCGACGGCGGCAACGACGTCGACGGCGAACAGTCCGGAATCTGCCGTTTCCTCGATGTTGAAGAGGCAGATGATGCTGGCGTCGATGTTCTTGAAGAGAGGAGGGCTCTTGACACGCAAGGCCACTTTCCAGCCGGGCTTTTCCTCTCTCGATCACAGCCTGAAGGCGAATCCTCTCCCTGTCGCGAAGAGTCCTCGTAGAAAACTTACTACAATGGTAACAAGTGTCAGGCTTGTGACTGGAAGGAAGACAGGCGATACACACGGAGTGTGGATCAGAGATAGCCATCTTCTTTCCACAGGATGGACATTTGCAAAAAGAGCTGGCATTCTGACAGAAAAAGTTTGAAATTTTGTCAGAGAATGATAATAAAACACTGCCAGCACAGGAAAATCACAAATAACCAAAGAAAACAATTCCTGACAGAAAAGTCAGAAAAACTGTCGAGCTCAAGCTCCAGGATCCTCATAGAAGGAGCCGGAAAAAAGAACTGACCTAACTGTCACCTGTGGTGCATGATGGGAGCAGAGGGTCTCCTGGAGGCCTTAAAGGCAAAGTGTCCAAGTTCTTGGAAGCCTTAAAGGCAAGGTGCCAGTGTTTTACTGTACGGTGATATTTATTCAGCTATGCAGCCTATGGGCCAACTGCCTGCTATTACATGTTTTCTTCTCTGAAAATGAAGGTTTTTCTTGCATAACACTATTACAGTGTATGTTCTCTATTACAGAGTGTATATAGGAGATTGTCTGTACAGGGAAAACCTTTGTAATTTTGGCATTTTGCCTTATTGGAATTTGTTAGGCTGCATATTTATGTATTTATATACATGTATATATGTATGTCGCGGAAGTGCTATGCACTTGTGATCCCCCAACATACTCATATATATATGTATATTTCTATATGCTCCGGGATCCCGCAGGTGGGCGGGGATAATTCAGTGCTTATGACTATTGATGAGTATCCCCTGGAAGAGAACAAATATTACCCCTCCAAAGTACAATGCATTCTCTACTGTTGCACAGACTGGAGTGGAAACAGTAAATGTAACCCCTCTGAAAGCCTACGCTTTTACTACTGTTGCATAAACTGGAGTAAGAACAGTATATCTATCATTCCCAGACTTCAATACTTGTTTTAATATTGGATAAATATATCTATCATTATTATTTGTTTTATTAATTATTATTTGATGTTATTTGTGCATATATATATATGTATATATATATATATACATGTATATATATATATATATATATATATATGTATATATATATGTATATATATATATATATATATATGTATATATACATATATACATACATATATATATGTATGTATATATATATATATGTATATATATATATATATATATATACATATATATATATACATATATATATATATATATATATAATGTCTTGTAAATAAAAGAACGCTGGAACTCTTTTGGCTTCCACTGTAAACCCGAGGTCTGTGACGTAAGCGTTGGAGGAATTAGTTGAATGCAGGCTTAGCATGTTGAGTTCTGACTTACACCCAGTGGAATAAAGATATGTAAAATTACTCTCTGTGTGGCATGTACCTGGGCTGGCAGGACGCTACAACTGGCGACGAGACAGGAGATACGTAGCCCATACACTGAAAGTGCTCTTCCAGAGAGATTACTGTGGTCCAGCAAACTGCTTGTGCGCGCCACGTGTGCCACAGTCCAGGTGCAGAATCAACGCTGGCCCTGGTGGAGTCTCAGCGAAATGCCAGTCTGTATAAAACACTTAAAGATAAAGTGACATTGAAAGTCTACATGTCGGTGGCCAGGAACTGAACAAAATGGCCGCAAAAAAAAAGTACTGCGCTATAACACAAATGCCATAGACTATATGGAGTAGGAACAGTAAAGGCAGATGCAACCAGGTTTATGAAAGCAGCGAACAGCCATAGTTCAGTACAAGTCAAACTGAAATTCATGTGCTATGAAACCGAGATTAACCAGGTGTTCATGAAGAAGCATTTAAGCACAACGCAGACCAAATATCATAATGTTATCTGTTTTCATGGACTAGTAGAATACAAGGTTTATCTACTTACAGAAACCACTAACGACTCATCGTGTAAAGACGTGCTGCGGAGATGCCCCAGAAAGAGGGTCAGGGTTCTGCTAGCAAAGGTGTCCATGAACGAGGTGGCCCACCACCAAAGCTCAGAGAAACTCCCTAGACCGCCATCAAGCAAAGAGCGCCAATGGAGAGCCAAGCTTAAAAGGTCATTAAGGCTGACCCCAAAGCCAGCACGCCACAAGGCACTAGAGAAAATCTGCCTGATCAAGTGCCACAAGAAGCGCCTGAGACCACTACTGTTCACAAATGTATATGTGGCTGCTGCATTATTCAAACTGCCCACTGCATTTGATACTGTCAAAAAACACAGTATTGGCAATAGATGGATTGCATGGATAGATACTTTTCAAGATTTCATAGATGCAACAGATGAAAAAGCAGATACAAAGATTATAAAGTATCTGAAGAACATAGCTGGTGAAGGAGTGAAAGAAACTATGAAAAAGATATCACAAGGAGGTGAAGTAACGTACATTCGAATCAAAACAGGCTTGAAGTCAAATTTAATCCAGTGCCAGATATGGATTATGAAAGATACATATTCAGTCAAGAAAGCCAGAGACCAGTTTGTTGAGAGACTGGATGTTCTGTTGAAGCACTGTAAATTCAATGAGTTTAATGATGAGAAAGCTACCCGTCTCAGAGTAATTGGTGGATGTCTGTCAGATTCCTTTCTACGACAAATACTGAAAGAAACTCTGATCTTAGAACAAGTCCTCAGGCTGCCCGTGCTGAAGAGCGTGCTGATCATGAAGTGACTGATATGAGGGCTCGAGAAGCCCAAAGTGCCTCAGCCAGGTGCAAGAAACGTCTCCACAGAAACAGAAAACATATTACAGATGTGGACTGTTATTTCCATACAAAGGCAAATGTCCCGCCATTGGACAGATATGCAACTGCTGTGGTAAAGCGAAACGTTTTGTGACAGTTTGTAAGGCGTAGAGAAAAGCAAGTGTGTCTCAGCGTGGAACCAAAATGGCCGACCAAACGCTACCTCAGCGACGTTCGGCGCGCTCCCACAAGGCTGAGCAGTCATACCAACTGAGGCTAACTGACACCAAACGAAGTCGATCGCCGTCTAAATCATCGACATAGAGTTCCTCAGTATCAGTTTCCAGTGAAAGTGACAATGACATTCGTGCAATGTCGATGTTTACCTCAAAAAGTCATGCACATGTTGGGCTGGTCAAATGTGAGGAAAAATCCAAGATGAAGAAAAAGCAACATAAAAAATCACCACAGACATTGAAACATTTTCCGAAGATCACTCTAAAGATAAACGGGTGTTCAATACCATTCATAATTGACAGAGGTGCGTTGATAAATATCATGTCTGAGGAGAAGTATCAAGAATTATCTCCATTAGCACAACCTACAAAGTCAAAGACTAAAGTATACCATGGGCTGCTTTCAACACCCTTAAAGAGTCATGGTTAGTTTGTACCCACAATGAAACATAAGTAAACTGTGGTGCAAGAGCCTATTCACGTACTTCAAAGAACAACTTCAATTGCCTGAGTGCTGAGTTTCAACACTGCTGCTGATATGGGACTGTTATCAGTGAACTACAATATGAATGCTCATCATGAAATTGTAAGTCAATTTCCTTAATTATTTCATGGGTTATGAAAACTCAAAACAATGAAAGTAAAGTTACAGATAAATGAGGATGTTCATCCTGTTGCTCAAAGGCACAGACGAGTTGTGTTTCACTTGCAAGAAGCTGTTGAAAAGGAACTTAATTTGTTGCTTAAACATGACATAAGTGAACGCTCCACTGGTCCGACATCATGGGTTTCTCCCATTGTAATAGTGCCTATAAGAGACAGTGAGGGAGCTGTACGCATATGCGTTGACATGCGTCATGCCAACAAGGCAATTGAGCGAGAGAGACATCCTGGTCTGCACATTGCTGAAATGACAATGCAATTTTATGGTGCAAAGTTTTCTCTCAGCCCCACCTAAATAGTGGATATCACCAATTGGAGCTTGAAGAAAATCCAGGTACATTACAACCTTTTCTAGGCATATTGGTTTGCTTCACTACAAGCGATTCATTTTTGGTATATCCTCTGCTGCAGAACGTTTCCAAGACGTCATTCAACGTATTATATCGCCTGTAGTAAATGCGTTTACCTATAATGATGACATATTGTACAAGACTTTGCTACGGTCAGTGCACCGTTATAAGAACTAGCAAAAAGAATGTGTGTTTTTATTGGTCACGAGAATGTGAAAAGAGCTTCCAAAAAAATCAAGCAATCTTCGGAGACTGCCACTGAAATTGCCTACTTTGATCCCAAACTTCATACAGAGGTTGCAGTTGATGCTAACCCTGTCAGGTTAGGCCCAATCCTTGCACAGCACAACGGACAGCCAAATGCCCGGAGACATATCGTAACATACGCCAGTAAAAGCCTGTCACAAGCGGAAATGGCTTACTCGCAAACTGAAAAAGAAAGTTTGGCAGTGGTTTCGGCTTGCGAATATTTCCATGTGTTTCTTTATGGAAAGCCTTTCACAGTAGTGACTATCATCAAGTACTGTTGACAATAATCCCAAAGCCAAAATGCCTCCTAGAACTGAACGTTGGGGTTTGAGGTTGCAAGAATACAACTACACTATTCTTCATCCTCCAGGGAACGATCAGAATCCTGCTGATTATTTTTCTTGAGTGCCTTTACAATGCCCTGGTACTCCATCAAGGATGGTGGAGGCTTACATCATTTTTATTGTGAAATCGAGCACACTAGCTGCCATGTCTATAGAACAAATTGTAACCGCCACAAGCTAAGATAGTGACATGTTACAGTTACATTATTGCTCATCAATCATGGAACCAGCACTCTAGACCCCTCACTATTGACAGTGAGTATTTGAAGTTAAAAAATGTAAGAGATGAACTTTTAATGATTCAACAAGACCTTATCCAACGAGGTACACAAATTGTTATTCCAGAGAGTCTCCGACAACAAGTGATTGACATCGCCCATGAGGGACATCGAGGAATAGTTGCCAATAAGAGAGCTCTCTGTGATCGAGTCTGGTTTCCGTATCTCGTCGAAAGGGTCGAAAAAGTGCTGAAGACTTGTCACATACGCAACTGTCGTTCATCTCAAGTTATTTAGCACCCTTTGAACATGTCAGAATGGACATCATCTTCTAGTTATTGTTGATGAATACTCCCGTTTTCCATTGGTAGAAGACCTTTCAACCACTACACATGAAAAGATTATTCAAAAATTAGATGGCATCTTTGTAACATGGGGTGTACCTGCAATGTTAAAATCTGACAATGGCCCACTTTTTAATAGTCGAGAATTTAAAGACTTCCTAAGTCACCTCAATATAAAGCATCAAAAAGGCACTTTGGCGGCCCTAGCGGGATTTTGAGGGTGGGACCTGGTGGGCATATCCACTCTGGGCGACGTAGTACAGGGTACTACCTTAAAACCATTCCCACAACTGCAGACAGAGTTCCATTTACACAAGAATCAATTTTATAAATATCTCCAGCTGAGGCATGCTCTCACTCCCCTAATTCGGTCGATTGATACCTTGCCTGAATTCCACCCCCTGGAAGGACGCTTGTTAATGGGAGACTTAGGAGCTCATAAGATCCGTCAGATTTATCAAACACTGACAACGCACACACATACAACTCTACATAAGACCAAAAGGGCATGGTTGGAGGACTTACCTGACATGACCGAGGATGACTGGACCGAAGCCCTGGCTAGCCCCCGGGGTGCGGCAGTGTCATCGTGCTACCGTCTCACGCAATTTAAATATATTCACCGTTTATATTACACACGATCCCTCCTCTGGAAGATGGGTGCTATTCAATCCCCCATGTGTTTGAGATGCGGGGAGGAAGAAGGGACTTTCATACACTGTCTGGAGCTGTGCAGCATTGCGGCCATTCTGGCGGAGGATTGTGGCCTGTCTGGGTGGGGTGTTGACGTGGGATCTCCCATTTGCCCCGAAACTGCTTTTACTTCATAGCACTGATGGGATAGGTGGGAACCGGTACAAGCAACACCTGCTCTTTCTAGCCCTTACCATTGCTAAACGCGATATCGCCCAGCTGTGGAAGGGTGAGTCTCACCCGACGATTGGTAGGTGGAAAAAGGCCATTGATGATTGCATGGGTGCTGAGATCGCGGTGTTTCAAGGCCGAGGCTGCCCCCAGAAGCACAGGAAAATATGGTCCAGTTGGGCGATCTACCGAGAAGTACCCCCCATTCCATCTCCTGACCCCTGATAAGACATGTCCCCCTATATTATTGGTCACTGAACAACCCGAACTGCAACATAAAATCATATGTGTGTTCATTCAATTACATTATCACAGACCTGTGGGATTTGAGGCTAACTGCGCAATGTTTTCGCTGTTTTACCTGCAGGTTATGCAGGGGTTACAATTTTATGTTTGTAATGGTATTCCTGACGTATATTGTCTTCAAAATGTATACATAGGGCCACAGCCCAGTATGTAACATGAAAACTTAATAAAATATATTCTTTAAAAAAAAGCTCTTTGGCCCCAGGCCAATGGTCTGGTAGAACGGTTCACTGAGTACTCTAAAGAAAGCAGTTCATCGTGTTGCATTGGAGAAGCTCGACCTCAATGACAGCGGAAAGCCCTGCAACTCTCATGTTTCGAAGAGCAATGACGACCAGCTGCCCCAATGGACCAATCTCAGATCCAAGAATGAAGAATACATGCATGCTACGGACTTTGGTCACAAACAAAAGATGAAAATACATGCAGACAGACTACATCATGTGAAAGATATAACTTTTACAAGAGGAGATTGAGGACTTGTTAGACAACACAGAAAAAGAAAGCCTGATACTCCTTTTGAGGCTGAACCCTTTACCATCACTAACACCAAAGGACACACGGTGACTGCCTGGCGTCCTGGGAAGTTCCTTACAAAAGATTCCTCTCCTTTTCGACATGTGGCCCTTCACTCACCAAACATCGATGTCAATGTAGAGACTGGGTCCCGACAGACTGTTGATGACCCTGTATCTGCTGGTAATTCCACCTCACCACTGCGGATCACTGACACTTTGACTGCCAGTTCCCGGCTTCCAGTGACCCGATCACGACGTGTGATTCATGTAGTGTCTTGCAAATAAAAGAACGCTGTATCTCTTTTGGTTCCCACTGTAGACCGTAGGCCTGTGACGTAAGCGCTGGAGAGTTGAAGGCAGGCGTAGAATGTTGAGTTCTGACTTGCACGAAGCGGAATAAAGACGTGTAAAATTACTCTACTTTGTGTGGCGTGGTTATTGGTGAGTACCACACTACTATATATATCTATATATATATACATATATATATATAGATATATATAGATATATATATATATGAATATATCTATCTATATATATATATATTCACTGAAAAAAACAAAGGTTTCAAGGACGTTATAGTTAGGAGATAGAATTTGAAAATCTTTGAAATTCACATAAAAAACAAAAGGTTACAGGGACATAATAGTTAGGGGAAAAAATTGAAAAACCATAGAAATTCACTGAAAAAAACAAAGGTTACAGGGACGTTATAGTTAGGCTCAGATTTCCCTGCCGGCTCCGTGCCTCCTGCGGAAGCCGGCATTGCTTTTAGATATAGGGAGCTGCTGGAAAGGCAGCTCCCTGTGTCTAAAAGCAATTCTGCTTTGCTTCCAGCAAGTGAGAGCATTCAATGCTATCACTTGCTGGAGGCAGAGCGTTTGAAGTGGCTTGGCGGGAGCAGTAAAGCTCCCGCCAAGCCACAGCAAACAGCTATGTCCCAGGGGTGGGCACCCCGGGACATAGCAGGAGCCAGCCCTGGGGGGGTGGCTTGGTACTAAAACATTCTTTACAGCTGTAGCTGTTTACCAGCTGTATCCATCCTTTTGCTTTCTCTGTGAGGTTTTACGGAGGTCTCAAGGTAATAATACAGAGTCTGGTTTGAAGACTAACTTAAAAAAAACAGATCAAGTTGATGATGCTTATGCTTCTCGAACAGCCGTGAGGTTGTTGATTTAATAATGGTCAATGTAAGAAACTTTCTTCTGCCGCTTATAAGAAGCTAAGCACCAACTGATGACCTAGGCTGAAGGTTCTCTGTTGTCTTTGATGCTTCCATGAGGATATTTAATTTTGCCACGCTTCTTGCCAGAACATCTTGAAAAGTTTTTCATGTGGAGACACGCTCGCCAGAGATCCTATCGTTGTTTGAAGATCTGGAATCGCCATCACATGAAAAAGACAATGAAGATGACACTGATGGTGATCTGTGTTGCTTGCTTCACCCGGGTGTGTGTGGAGAAACCGGATCTATCAAGGGAGAGTAAGGTGGAGTAAGATGACCAAAAAAATTTTGTGGTGACAGTGCATTTTCCTAATTGAGGTCAAGCTGGGCTGAAGTTTTCAACCACAACGCCATGGGTTTCAAAGGCAATCAGGATTGTTGATGATGAGTAGGACAATGGTGATGTCTTTTCTCCGATTTCTCACCTTTTTGTGACCTTTTCTCTCTGAATCTTGCTCTGTAAAGTTGTTGGCACTGTCCCAGTGAAAGCAGAGCATTCCCTGTGGGGCTTTTCAGGTCTTTTGCCCTCAGATCTTCCAGCTTGCCTCACAGTCTAATTACTTCTCTATCCTCTAGTGACCGTTTTGACATCTTGTTACATAATTCACACCACTTCCCGAAATGAAAAGAAGAAAGATACACTAAACATACTTGATAATGGTTTGAGGCTGCTTTCTTTCTCCCTTATGAAGGGGACATAACATAAAGGGAAGGAAAATATCCTATAGTAAAAGATAAAAATGGATTTACACTCCTGCCAGATATAAACAATATTGAGTGAAAGCAGAAAAATTAGCGCTCTGCAAGAAATTTCTCTGATTACACAGGTGTGAAAACACTCACGGAACTATTGACAAACTGCATTTTGGAGTAGTTTTTGTGGTACTGCAAAACATACTACAATATGCTATTCGCAAATACACATGCAAAGTTTACGCCCCAGCCTCTTCTTTTACTGTGCAGAGATCTCCGCCACAAGTGTGGAGTCTCTGCACATATAGAACAAATTACTTACCTTCCGTAACTGTCTTACTGGTAGAGACTTTATCTAAGTGCAGATTCCTCAGCTTTTTAATACTCCCCCAGGCGTTAGACTATTTCTAAAAAATCTGGGTGCTGGCAGCTGGAGCCAGCAGCTCCAAGCTGATGTTGTTCAGCACTGGATGTGACATGCATGGCTCTATATAGGAGCCGCTCATGCACACTGACATCAGTTGCTTTCTTGATACTTCCCTGCCAGCAGATGCACAGCCAATAAGATTGGCTGCAACCAGTGTGCAGATTCCTAAATTGGAATCTTTTTATGTGAAGAAACCAATTCACGTTGAGAGGGTTAGTGAGGACTCTGCGGTTAGATAGTCTCTACCGGAAAGAGCTTTATCGAAGGTAAGTAACTGGTCCTCTAAGTGCAGATTCCTGACCTAATGTATAGATACCGAAGCAGCCTCCCAAGTGGTAGATCCATGAACTGACTCAAACCAAAAAGTCCTGAAGGACTGAGCGGGCAAAGTGCCCTTCCCGGTGGACCTGATTGTCCAGGGAATAGTGCCTCATGAATTAATGTAGCGACGTCCACGTAGCAGCCTGACAAATGTTGAGAACTGGCCCTGTGCCCCAATCCAGTGGTAGCAGCCTTGGCCCTGGTAGAATGAGCTTGCAAGCCCTCAGGAGGATGCTTTTTGTCCAGTGCGTAGCAGATCTTTATACAGAGTACAATCCAGCACAATATAGTCTTTTTCTGCACAGCTTCGCCTTTTTTTGCCCCAGTGAAGCTGATAAACAGATGATTTTCCACCAGGTGTTTTTGGTATGATCGATGTATAAAATAAAAGCCTGTTTCAGATCCAGAAAGGGAAGTCTCTCCTCTTCCTTAGAGGGGTGAGACAGAACATAGAACGCCAGGAGGGTGATGTTTTGACAAATATGAAAGGGAGTCATTACCTTTGGAAGGAAAGAGGCTCGAGTCCGCAGAACCAGCTTGTCCAAGTAGAAAGTGGTGTAGGGCGGCTTGACAGAAAGAGCCTACAACTCGCTGATCTGTCGCACCAGTATTATAGCGACAAGAGAGACTGTCTTGAGTGTAAGTAACCTGAGAGAACAACTGTGGAGGGGCTCAAAAGATGTGCACATGAGGAATGTGAGAACCAGATTTGAGAAAACGCATCACAATGGGTGATTTAAAAAACAAAAGTTACATGCCAGCTGTTTTGGCCTTCTTGCGGTTGCCGGACCAACTACTAACAGTGCCTTGCTATGTGAGGGATAACACACACAGAACTTCGGACAATTTGGCATGGAGTGGGTTGATATGTTTAGCTGCACACCAGGCCACAAACTTATCCCAATGGGAGGAGTATACAGATTTGGCCAAGATGACATTCATGACTTTGGGAAGAAGGTTGAAAGCACTCAACTGTCGCCACCGCCGCAAGCATGGAGATTTAGATGTAATTTTAGACCTGTCATCCTAGTTCTCTTCCAGGGGAATATTCATCAAAGTCATAAGCACTGAATAGTACCGCCCATGTGCAGGGACCCCTAAGCACCTATCAAATACTATATATATATATACATACATATAAACATGCAGCCTAAGAAACAGAGGCTAAAAAACAATGCCCAAATTACATTGAGTTTTTCTTTTTTCAAAATAAACCACATACTTTTAACATTTCTGCAACACAGTAAATGAAAGCTGTAAAGTGTAAAACATAGCATGTATTTGAAAGGAAAAGAAAGGCATTGTTAGCCAATAGGCTGCATTGCAGACCATAACAAAGAAAACTGGCACCGTGCCCTTAAGACCTCCAAGAACTCCTGACTCCCATCATGCCCCACAGGTGACAGGTCAGGTCTTTTTTAAGGTGATGAGAACATTTATAGGATACTTTAACTGATAGTTGCTGCATTATGTATTTGTACGGGGAGGAGGGAGGGTTGCTTATGACTTTGATGCGCATTCCCCTGGAGGAGACCTAGGATTACAGGTAAGTAACTTATCCTTCTCTTCCAGGGGAAACTAATCAATAGTCTTAAGCACTGAATAGAATAGCAAGCCCATCCCAATTCCCTGCGAATTAATACAGCACAGTGAAGATCATATCAGTTTAATAAACAATGCAGTCAAGCAAACAAATTTCTAAGTGAGGCCTGCCCTAGTTGGGCATCTGCTTGAGTGTCTGAGTCTAGACAATAATGACAAGCAAAGGTATGTACTGATCGCCATGTTGCTGCCTTGCAGATTGCTGCAATGGGTAGATTTCTGAGCAAAGTGGTAGTGGCAGCCTTACCCCTTGTAGAGTGGGCTGTAGGCCAAGAAGGTAGACTTTTGTTAGCTAACTATTAAGCAAGTGAAATGCAAGAGACAATCCATCTAGAAATAGTTTTGAGGAAGCTAAACCAGTGTGGATAGGACCATAGTTAATGAATAAATGGACAGAGTGTCTGATCTCCTTTGTTTTGGTAACATTTTAGAACTCTTTTTAAGTCTAAACAATGCAAAGCTCTTTCCGGAGGAGTGGAATGGTTGGGAAAGAATGTTGGGAGAGTAATGGCCTGATTGATATGAAAATCAGAAATGACCTTAGGTAAAAAACTAGGATGTGTAAGCATGACCACCCAATTTGAATTACAAATTTAGAAAAAGGCTTGGAATTCGCTGACTCTTCGCTCAGAAGTGATAGCCACTAAGAAAGCTGTTTTCCATGTAAGGTGTTGCAATGATGCTTTATGTATGGGTTCAAAAGGGGGAACCATTAATTTCAAGAGAACTACATTAAGCTCCCATGAGGGGGAGGGTGATCTTACAGGAGGATAAACCTTTTTCAACCCTCAAGGAAGGCTTTGACTACAGGCATTTGGAAAAGAAAAACCTGCATAGGAGATCTTCTGTATGCAGTGATGGCTGCGAGGTGTACCTTTATGGATGCAAATTGCAGGCCCGACTTAACTAGGTGTAACAAGTAAGGGAGAATGACCTGTTCTTGAACCAAGATGGGGTGATGACCATTTTGTGCACACCACAGATAGAAGCGCTTCCACTTGAAAGCGTATGATTTTCTAGTGGAAGGCCTTCTAGATTCTCTCAATATGTCCATACAGTCTTGTGGCAAGCCTAAATGTCCACATTGCATGAGCTCAGGAGCCATGCCATCAAGCTCAGAAAGGGAAGGTTGGGGTGAAAGATTATCCCTCCTAATTTGTAGAGGAGATCCGGCCTGCAGGGCAAACTCCTGTGTGGCTTTTTGGAGAGGTGAAGAAGGTCCGGAAACCACCACTGACGAGGCCATTCTAGTGCGAAGAGAATCATCCTCGTCTTGGCTCTGTAAAATTTGATTACTATGGGTATGAGAGGTATGGGAGGAATAGCGCACAATAAGCTCTCTGACCAGCTGATCAAAAGAGCATTTCCTCTGGACCCTGGTCGGGGAAACCTGGATGCGAATCCGTGGCATTGTCTGTTTACTTCGTCTGCAAAGAGGTTGCTTTGTGGTGTTCCCCACCTGTGGAAAATGCTGTTTAGTATCAAGTCGTGAGCTTCTGTGAAGTTGTGACTGAGAGAATCTACCTGTACGTTTAGTGCGTCTGGAAGATGGATTGCTGAGATGGACAGATCTCTGGAAAGAAGCACTTCCATATGGCTTGAGCTTCCAAATACAGGGGGGTGACCGAGTTCCTCCCTGCTTGTTTAGGTAGTGCATTGTGTTCGTATTGTCCAGCTGTACCAGAAAGGAGCTTGTCTGGATTGATGGATAAAAAGACTTGAGCACAAGATGGACTGCTCTTAGCTCCAACATGTTGATGTGGTACAATTTCTCTCTGTCCGAACACAAGCCCTGAACTTGCAGCGTACCCATGAGTGCTCCCCAGCCGTGGAGGGAAGCGTCCGTGGAAATTGTCCGTGTGGGAAGGTCCTAGTGAAAGGGTACTCCCATTGAGAGATGGGGACTCTTCATTCACCATCGGAGCGATTCCTTGACCATTTGTGAACGGGTCAATCTGTCCCCCCACAGGTCCGAGGACTGAGACCACTGGTCTTCCAGTGTTTGCTGGAGAGGACACATGTGTAGTCTGGCATTGGGACAATGTAAATGCACAACGCCATGGAGTCCAGCAGAGAAGCAATTTGCCTGGCAATAGGATGAAGAGTGTGGAGTAGTTTGAGACATTAGCTGTTGATTGAGGATAATCTCTCCTCCGATGGATACACTCTTGCGTTTTCGCTATCGAGTGTTGCTCCCAGGTAATGGATTCTCTGCGTTGGGATGAAAGTGGATTATTTTATATTGATTTGAAGGGCCAACTGCTGCAGTACTTGGATGCATACTTGAAGATGTTCCTGAGTGAGGTGAAGGGAGCAGCTTTTGACTAACCAGTCGTCTAAGTACAGGCAGATGACGATCTTCCTCCTCCTTAGATAAGCAGATACCACCGCCATGCACTTGAAGAATGTGCGAGATGCTGACTTGAGCCCGAAGGGCAGGACCATGTATTGGTAGTGTGCAGATGCCACTCTGAATCGCAGGAACTTCCGGTGTTTCTTGATGACACGAATATGATCCTGCAGATCGATCGCGCACATCCAATCCCCCTGGTGGAGCTGGAGATATATTTTATGGAGGGCCAACATCCTGAATTTCTCTTTTAGGACAAATTTGTTCAGGAGACTTAGGTCAAGAATGGGTCGGTACACTTGATCCGGACCCTTATTCTGCACTAGAAAGTAGCGTGAGTACATTCACAGTCTGCGTTGTGAAGTTGGAACTTTTTCAACGGCACCCTTCTGGAGAAGCATGCTGACCTGATTTTGTAGAAGCTGTTTTTAGAAGAGTGAGCTTCTTCTCGGTAGAATGGCCGGAGGTGCAGTTTTGAATCTGATGGAATAGCCATGCTGTACGATACTTATTACCCACTTATCTTTTGTGATGTTGCGCCACTCTTCTAAATGTGCTGCAATACTTCCCGCCACCAGAGTGGGATACGGAGTAAGGGGAAGCGAGCAATCATTGTTTGGCTGGAGGCTTTGGTGTAGAAGCCGCTATGCGAAGTGTTCCCCTTCCTTGGGCAGGTCTGCGAGGGTGATGATGTCACTGTAGGAGGCTGGCTAAGTATAAGGTGCACACTTATTTAAGTGAAGCACCTTGCACTAATCCAGGCAACCCTTATGCTGATTTTAGTGGTCTTACACAACCATAGAAAGCTCTCTAAGTGGTAGCTGTGGAGAGAAGCCTTCAGGCTTAGCCCAGAAGGAGTGTTAAGCATTTTGTTTTATCTGAACTAATCATATAGTGTAGGGTAAACGAAAAAGAAACACACAGTGTAGTTATAAAAAGAAGAATATTTATTATACACAGTCACTAACACATTGGTATATATCCTACCTGGAGATATCAACACAATACACACAATATTTCAAATGTAAAACAGGTATGTAAGCACAAATACACAGTGGTCTCTGGGGGAGACCAAACCATAAACTAAAGAAGTGGAATGAGATCTGCAACCGAAGTCGGGACTTGGACCAGAAGACTCAGAAAAGCTGGGGACACAAGGAACCACCCGAGGTAAGTACCCAGGAACTCCACGGAGGCTGTATGCAGAGTGGAAACACAGCCGCGTACTCAATGCAAGTCAATGGGAAAGTCGCAGTTTTTAAGAAGAAGGACCCTTCCCAGTGGACCCTGAAGAAACCTAGTGGAAGATGGAGGGTTGGAAAGCCACTTCATCCGTGGATACCCCAGGAACCAGGATACCTACACCAGGGAAGCCGGGTGCATAGGTGTGAAGTGACGTCGGAAACCGTAGTAGACCACAATGGAGGACTTCAGAAAAGATGCCGCTGGCGAAGAAGGTGAAAGAGTCCAGTGGAATCCAAGGATGGATTCTTGAAGAGGACTACCTGCAAGCAGAGGGGATAGAATCTAAACCACTCTGAAGTGATCAGGAGGCATGGAAGACCAATGAACACCGATGATGGAAGATGCAGGAGTGATGATGGTGACCTTTTTGCTGCAGCTGTGAGGACCAGGCGATGCTGTGGAAGATCAGGAGCCGTTCACAAACTGTCCCACGTTGGAAGTCAAGAACCAGAGGGTCGGTGTCTGGTGGGAACACCAATAAGCCTTGGCAGCAGCAACAGACGAGGTAAATTAGAAAGGTGCAGCGTTGGGACAGGCAAGGTCCAAGGGACTCATCAAGTGCAGGAGAGTCAGAGCAGGCCTTGAGCAAGCAGAGGAGTCCGCTAAGGCAAAAGAAGTCCCTCAGGAGGACCCACAGGCCGAAGGCACCGGAGTCGCAAGAGGACCTTGAGCAGGTCACCAAAGATGCAGGCCCACAGTGCAAAGGTTGCTGTGAGGACGAAGATCTTGGCAGGAAGAGACGCTGGAGGCTGGAACTTCTGTAGTCCAAAGATCACTGGAGGACAGAGCCAACAAGCCTTGGAAACGGCAAGTCGACGCGGTGCACAGGGATTCTGTTCCAGCGGTTCCGACGAGGGATACTGGCCTCAAACTTGCTGAGGACAAGTAAGGCCTCGAGGGAGTTGCAGAACCACCACCTGTGTTGTTCAGCCTTTCAGGGTCCGTGGGACATCAGGAGCAGCAGATCGGTCAGCTTTGTTGCGGTGCCTGCAGATGCAGGGGAGTGACTCCTTCACTCCAAGGGAGATTCCTTCAGGTGTCCTTGATGCCCACTGGCCTGGAGAGGAACCTGGATGAAGCACAGGCACAGACAACACAGAAGACTTGCAGAACAGCAGCAGGAGTCTTCCTTTGTGCAGTCTCGGTTCCAGGTGAAGTCCAACGAAGTCCAAGGTGCCCAGACGGTTGAAGTTCAGGTGGTTTCGAGTTTGAATCTTGTCCCATGACGAATCTGAAGAGCCACCCACAGTTAAGCCCTTAAGTACGCTAGGGAAAGGGTTGGGACAATTCAAGGGTCCCTCCCACAGGAGGGGCTGGACAGAGGGGAGGATACTCCCATGTCCTTTGTCCAGTGGACGCCCGAGCCAAGGGCTCCCTGAACTGGCTCAAACTGGAGTATGCAAGGAGGGCACCAAATGTGCCTTTCAAAGCAGTATGGTGGCGCTGGCAAGCGCCCCACCCCAGCCCAATACACTAAGTCCTGTCTGGGGAGGTGGTCACACCTCCTTGCGACAGGAAACCTATTGTTCTACCTTCCCCTGCTTGAGCTGGGCTCAGCAGCAGTAGGGCAGAATCATGTCTATGGTCGGCAGCAGCACTAGCTTGCTGTTAGACCCTGAAAGGCTGGTACCGGGAATACAGGGGGGGGCACCCTAGGGGAGCCCCCGAGTACATGGGATCCTACATCCAACACTGGAATCGGTGTTGGGGTAGGATTCCATTATATTTGATACCAAACATGACCGGTTTCGGTGCAGCCAATATATAGTTATACATCTCGTAATTGACTTGATCTTCACTGTATTAAATGGCTGACCGCACTTACAAAGCCTGGAGAATCGACTCAGGGGTTTGTAAGGGTGCCCTGCTCATGCAGGGGCACCCTCGCACTTGTAACCAAGCACCCTGCCCTCAGGACTGAAGAGCCTGCCTTAGGGGTGACTTATAGGTTTTAAGTGTAGTAACCGCAGATATAAGGAAACTTGTATCTGTGGTGAGGGGTGCAAGAACCCACTCACACAGGCTT
Organism: Calotriton arnoldi; assembly: GCA_963921515.1. Lineage (NCBI taxonomy): Eukaryota > Metazoa > Chordata > Amphibia > Caudata > Salamandridae > Calotriton > Calotriton arnoldi. The sequence goes on from CAWUFW010010492.1 coordinate 260,155, forward strand.
CAATGGCAGGCCTGTAGTCACAGGTTGAATGGTCTCTCATGGGTGGCATAATACATGCTGCAGCCCATGGGAGACCCCTGGTGTACCTATGCCCTGAGTACCTTAGTACCATATACTAGGGACTTACAAGGGTACACCAGTAGCCAATTGTGGAGGTACCAAAGTACTTACCATTGTCAAATTTAGGAGACAGCACAGTGACTGGGGTCCTGATTAGCAGGATCCTAGTCAGACAGTCAGAAAACAGCATAACACCATCAAAAAGTGGGGGTTAATCATGAAAGCAGATCCTACTTTCCTACAGTCACCTTCCTCCGTCCTGTTGGTGGGTCGAACGCTGAGGGGTTTGAACCCTCTGTTGGAAAACACGGCAATTGTATGAGCGGAACCTACTGCGGAATTCCATCGCCTTCAGTGTGTCTTGATCCGCCTTCATCTTTGCCATTTCATCATCAGCATGGGTGGCGAAAGGAGAGTTGCCTGAGAATGACTGATTGAGGATTCGGAGTTGAGCTTCAGGCTTTAGACCAGTGAGACATAACCAGGAGGATCTTCGGGCGCAGATGCCATGCAAATACCCATGGGCTGAGAGATCTGAGGCATCAGCAGCTGCCCTGATAATCTGGTTAGCCACTAGGCCGCCTTCTTGAAGGATCTCTTGAAAATCCTGTCTGTCCTCTTTGGGTAGCTTTTCAGTGAAGCAGGAGAGAGAATCCCAAAGCAACCTTTCATATCTCCCTAACAGGGCAGATTTTCTGGCAATCTTCATGAAAGTAGCCAAGGTCTTGCACATCTTCTTGCCCATAGAGTCCATTTGCTTGCTATTTTTGTCTGGTTGCTCCATGGAAGATGAGGAGCTCGGATGTTTGCTCCTGGCGGCAGCCACAATGAGTGAATCAGGAGGTAAATCCGATCGAAGAAAAAGAGGATCTTGGTCCGGGGCTTTGTATTTTTTTCAAAATACGTGGTGGAGCTGGACCTATGGATGCTGGTGTGTTTCAAAGATGACTGAAGTAGACGCAACCGGCGCTGGTATGTCTATATTGAGTTTTGTTGCACCTCTGATAAGAACCTAATTAAATGTAATAAGGTCATCCACAGGAGATACTCTTGCTGGAGGCGTGTCAGACAGCGTAAGAAAGTAGTCTCTCACAGAAGATCAAGAAGTGGTGGAGGACCACGAGGAAGACCGATGCCTGGATGAGACGTGAGAAGGTCACGGCTATGAGTATCTTCTGTGAGGGGTCATTGACCTTGATCTTCGTCCTTGTGGTACTGCTGAGCGTCTTTCTTTTATATGGAGATCTATGAGGTGATCTTGGTGAGGGCAAACGGGGCGAAACCTCAGGTGAGAATGTGCAAGGAGGGGTGTTCTTCTGATGTGGTGTCTGATGAGAGGCCCTTGAAGGCGAATAAATCTTTGAATAGTCTAAGGCTAGACTCTGATGTGGATCACGTCAATGGGTTATACTCTGCAACCATTGCGGAGAAAAATGAATGGGCTTTTCTGGTGTCCTGACCTCAGGAGAAGGACTTTTCTTCCTTTTCGACATCGTTCTATTGTTCCTGAACGTCGATATTCTCCTCGACGTCAACCGAGATTTGTTGGCGTGTGAATGCCTCGACGTCGACCAAGGTTGGTCGGCATGTGAATGCCTCGACATCGACGAGTGTCTCGACGTCGATGGTGTTCGCGGTGTCATTGGCGCCGACGTCGACTGGTGAGTAGCCGGTGCCTGCTTCAACGTCATCTCAGGAGACACTACTTCGTCCGGGGTTGATTTTCTTGATGTCCAGATAAATTCACTGTTGACTTCGATCGGTGCCTCGTCATCGACTCTGATGTAGTCAGCCAGATGGTCGCCGTTCGTCTCGACGGCGTTAAATCTGTCATCGGGTGTTTGGAGGAGGTACGGGGCTCTCCAAGGCCATTTTCAGATGTTTTCCTCTCAGTTGAAGGGCATGGAATCAAATTTTCCCTCGGTCTCTGAGAGTTCTTCTTAAATACCTGCTGGCAGTAGTAGCATGTGTCAGGGACATGCGAGGCAGGCAAACATGATATGCAGACCGAATGTTGGTCTGATTTAGCCATCTTCTTGCCACAGGAAGGGCATCTGTTAAAAGGAGATGGCATTTTTGACTGAGAAAAAAGGTATTTTCAGTCAGAAAACTGGTTGATAGCACGCAGGGCACTTAAAACCGTCGAATGAAGAGAAAAATGTGTGAGTTGTAGAGAAAATGTTGACAAAAATTGCCAAAAAGTGAGAGCTCAGTGCTCCAGTATCCTAGTGAAGGTGACGTAAAACAGAACTGACCTAACTGTCACCTGTGGGACATGATGGGAGTCAGGAGGTCTTGGAGGTCTTAAAGGCACGGTGCCAGTTTTCTCTGTTATGGTTTTCAATGCAGCATATTGGCTAACTGCCTTTCATTCCCTTGCCTTTTTCCTTTCTAATAAAGCCTACGTTTTAAATTTTAAAGCTTTCATTTAGAGAAATGTTAAAAGTATATCCTTTATTTTAAAAAAGAAAAACTCAATGTAATTTCACCATTGAAAAAGTCTCTGCGGTCTACCGGAACAGGAAGAGACTTTTTCACATCTTCGTTAAGGAACACGAACATCAGACCAAGATTTTTGCCTTGAGAAAGCCCACGGCCGATGGGCCACATGGGCGAAACACGTGTCGGCTGTCTTTTTGCTTTGGTTTTTCCCTGTATAATGAGAATATGAATAAACACTACGCACTTGAAAATTTGTAAATGAACGATTGGAAATTATTCCGCCAAAACTTATACAAATTTGGAAGGCATAATACTCCACCCATTTCTAGACTTACCCTATAATGGCTCTTGGGTGTAGCCATTTGTGAGGAACGTGCCACCGCCAAAATTGGGCCCTGACAATTGTAGCACAAAAGTCCAGATTTTCCCACCCATTAGAGCAAACCATTGTTTTTATAGCCTATGTTTCTTAGGCTGCATGTATATATATACACCACTAATGCCACTTCTAGAGCGCTGAACAATTTTCACAACAGGTGCCTCCTTACGTGAAAGTGGCTGCACGTCAATAAATCCATCACCAAAGTCCCACAAGGAACAGGAGCACTCTCGGGTTTATACCTGGGGTGGCCAGAGCTTTTTCAGGATCACCGCAGTGCTCTGAAACAGCCTACCATTGACACTAAAAGTCGCTCCCTCCCTACTTGCCTTTAGAAAAGCTTTAAAGACCTGGCTTTTTTCGCAAGACTAGCAGACACCTAAGCCCAGCAAGAAGCCTCCCTTTCCAACTAATCTGTTTCAGACCCGTCTCTGATAGCGCCAAGACGCCCTCGGGCATGAGTTTCCATTCTATGAATTGCTTTTACATTACATAAAACGATTTATTATTCCAATAGATGCGTTTCGGCAATCAGTGCCTTTCTCAATATTGGTTCAAAATGAAAGATTTCGGTTCACTGGTTTTAAATCATCTTAAACCACTCCCATTGGTGGGAACATTAGTTGTCAATAACAAAGGACTTCTCGTTCTCTACCACTTCTCTGCCCCACATGCTGCCATCATTGAGCAGTTTTTTAGCCGTAGTATATCGCATTAATAATGCCCTTGGGCTCAACAAGATATTCCATGTGCTCAAAAAGATATTTCCATATTAATTTCCAACCCCACTGCATATTTAAGCACATCGCATGCATGCTGGCTGATTTTCATGTATTATCATTTGAGAGTGTTCTCACCAGTAACACAATAGTTCTTTACTCCCCTTGTCGGCCGCTTGTGCCATTTCAGGTAAGCTCCAACCTTTAAGCGCTCGCTTTGTAACTTGCATTTGTACATTATAGTAATGCTGACCTCGTGTCAAAGGGTGTGCCTCCTGCTTGGCTCTGATAACGGTTCTCGCAATTTCCATAACATTTTACCACCAATGCCACTTCTAGAGCACCAAACACTGTTCACAACGGGTGCCTCCTTGCGTGCAAGTGGCTTCACGTCATTAAATCCATCACCAAAGTCCCACAAGTAACAGGAGCAGTCTCGGGTTTATAAAACGATTTATTATTCCAATAGCAATAGATGCGTTTTGGCAATCTGTGCCTTTCTCAATATTGGTTCAAAATGAAAGATTTCGCATTACTAGTTTTAAATCATCTTGAACCTCTCCCATTGGTGGGAACATTAGTTGTCAATAACAAAGGACTTCTCGTCCTCTACCACTTTTCTGCCGCGCAAGCCGCCATCATTGAGCAGTCTTTTAGCCATCGTATATCACATTAATAATGCCTGTGGGCTCAACAAGATATTCCATGTGCTCAAAAAGATATTTCCATATTCAGTTCCAACCCCACAGCATATTTAAGCACATTGCATGCATTCTGGTTTTAGAAACCCGAGAGTGCTCCTGTTCCTTGCGGGACTTTGGTGATGGATACATATATATATATATTTTGTATTTGTTAGGTGCTCCGTGGTCCCCGCACGTGGGCAGGACTATTCTGTGCTTATGACTATTGATGAGTATCCCCTGGTAGAGAAGCCTGCCCTGCTGCTGCGATCCTCCCCAAGAGGTAGTCCGATTGGATAGAAAATGCTCATGCCCAGGAGTTTGGGATACCATACTCTCCATGCCCATTCCAGAGCTACTAAGAAGACTTGGGCCCAGTAGATCCTGATCTTCTTCAGGACTCGGAATAGGAGAAGTATTGGTGGGATGGTGTACAGGAGTCTTGAGTTCCACTCTTTGTGGAACGCGTCTCAGAGTAAGAAAGGCCTTGGAAATTCGAATGTGCAAAAGTGTGCACTTTATTGAGAGGCCTGGAGTATCTGAATACCTATGAAAGAGATGATGGTGTATAAAGGTATTGAACTGAAAATTGAAAATCATTAAGCATGGATACAAAGGCGGCTAATTGAATTGTGGGAAATTAACACTATGCCAACATAGTGGATATGAATTGGGCATCCAAAACGAGAACGTGTAGTCCTTTGTCACTGTTTACTGTGCTAAGCGGTCAATGGAAGTGGTTTTGGACATTTTAAAACAACATGAATTTTGCGTGCTGGCTGCATTTGATTGAATAACATTGATAAAGGCATTCCTGTCGAAACGCATCTGTTAAGGATTAAAGCAGCAATCAACATACCCCGTGAGTGCTCTGTGTTCCTTTAGAGCGGTGTATATTCCGTGAGTCCTACCCTCACATCATGCTAGCACCCGCTGTGAGTTCGGCACTTTTGTTGGGTTTTGGAGCAGAGTATGAAAAGATATATATACAGCTCTCTATATATATATACATATAAAAAAATTTCACAAACCAATGCAGCCTCCCAACATAAATCAAAGGCTAATCAATTCGCTGAAACTTCTGCTTTTGCAACTATAGATTGGAGGAAAAAAAGACAAGCAGGAGGACAAGAATCACTTGAACTCTCTTTAATGACCAGAAGAAAGTTAATCTGCAAAACAGCAGGCATTGTTAGCCCACAGGCTGCATTGTAAATTCAATAACATAGAAAATGAAAGCAATTGTTACCATAAACTGGCGCCGTGCCTTTAAGGCAGCCATGACCCCCCAGCTTCCCATCATGCCTCAGGGGTGACAGTTAGGTCAGTTGTTCTTTGCGGTGACCCGAGAGTCAGGGCACAAAGATATGACTTAAAAATGCTGCATTTGCCTCAGGAGGTGGGTGGGTTGCTTATGACTTTGATGAGGATACCCCTGGAAGAGAACCAGGATTACAGGTAAGTAACTTATCCTTCTCTTCCAGGGGATCCTCATCAATAGTCATAAGCACTGAATCGAATAGCAAGCCAATACTCCACCTGCAGGCAAATGAGAAGCAAAGAAAAGTATAGAAGCTGATTTCAGCATTGAAATAAGTTTCTTAAGGAGGCCTGGCCTACTTGAGTGTCTGCTCTGGTATCTGAGTCGAGACAATAGTGTCTCATGAATGTATGTACCGATTTCCAACTGACTACCTTGCAGACCTCAGCAGTCGGTACATTGTGCAGAAAAGCCACAGTCGCTGCCTTCTCTCTAGAGGAATGAGCCTGTAGAGTCGAAAAGAGGGGCTTATTTGACAACTGGTAAGCCAGCTTGATCCATGACACTATCCATCTGGAGATGGAGCGCTTAGAGGCTGAGAAACCTGTTCTGATGGAACCATAGTTTACAAACAGTTGATCAGATTTCCTAATAGCCTTAGACTTGTCTAAATAGAATTTTAAGACCCTTTTTAGGTCTAGAGAATGAAGGGACCTCTCAGCTGGCGTAGAGGGATTAGGAAAAAAGGGAGACAGTGAGATATTTTGGTTAACATGAAAATCCGACACCACCTTCGGAAGGAAGGAGGGATGGGTTCTCAGAACTACTCTGTTGTGGTGAAAAACAGAGTACAGCTCATTAGAGCAGAGCGCCTGAATCTCGCTCACCCTACGAGCGGAAGTGATTGCTACCAAAAAGGCGGCCTTCCATGTAAGATGCTGAAGGGAAGCTTTGTGGATAGGCTCAAAGGGGGGCCCCACAAGCTTGGAAAGAACCAGATTTAGCTCCCAAGGAGGAGATGGAGGACGGATTGCAGGGAACACTTTTTTTAACCCTTGCAGGAAATCCTTGACCACCTGAAGTTGGAAGAAAGACGGTTGGGAGGGTGACTTTCTATATGCCGTAATGGCAGTGAGATGTACCTTTATGGAATTAAATTTCAGACCCGATTTGGCTAAGTGGAAGAGATAAGGTAGAATTACCTCCTATTGACCCTTGGTAGGTTGGAAACCATTCTGCACACACCACATATAAAAACGTTTCCATTTAAAAGAATAAGAGTGCCTTGTAGAAGGCCTCCTAGACTCTTTCAAGATGTTCATGCAGTCATGAGGAAGACCTAGGTGTCCATACTGGAGGACCTCAGGAGCCATGCTGCTAAGTTTAGAGAGGGAAGGTTTGGGTGATGAATCCTCCCGTTCATTTTGGACAGCAGGTCCGGCCTGCACGGCAATCGCCTGTGCTGCCATTCCAAGAGGTGCAGAAGGTCCGGATACCACCACTGTCGTGGCCAGTCCGGTGTGATTAGTATCATCCTCGCACTGGAGTGTGAGAACTTGGTTATGACCTTCAGGATGAGAGGAAGAGGAGGAAAAGCGTACACAAAGCTCCCTGACCAGTTGATCAAAAGGGTATTCGCTTTCGACCCTGGTCAGTAAAACCTTGACTCGAAGTTGCGGCCTTTTTTGTTTGTATCGTCCGGAAAGAGATCGATGCTTGGACAACCCCATTCTCTGAAGATTCCTTCCACCACCTCGTCGTGTAGAACCCAATCTTCTTGATCGTCTTAGTGATGACTGAGAGAATCTGCATCAGCGTTTTGATCCCCTGGCAGGTGTTTTGCTGTGATCGACAGTTGCCTTGCCAGTAGCCAATGCCAGAGTGTTTGAGCTTCTAAGGATAGAGTGCGAGATTGAGCCCCCCCCTGTTTGTTTAGATAGTACTGTGGAAGCTAACTTTAGATAACAATGGTGGCATCCATTTTGTGTAATTTGACATTGTGATAATTCAATGATGATGGGAATTATATACAAATATAATATTTCTTGATATCATGTGACAGTCTTAAATAAGAGTTAGAACTTTGCTTTTAGTAAGCTGCCTGTAACGCGACACATTGCAAGTCTTGCACAAAAAGTATATTTCCGTGTTATTACATTTCTGTCTGGTTGCATTAGCAACAGGCCCTGTAGGCCTCAAAAGTATATTCAGCCACATCAGCTAATGTAGACCATTGTGATTGCATTTGGGCGTAAATGTAATAGTTAACTGTCTGGCTTTAGATATAGGGGACTTGTCACGTGCACATAGGGTGATTTCCAACGTATTCTTGTGTAACAATGTACTGTAAGTTTCAGAGCCCAAAATGTTTCTTCACCACCTGCCGGGACATGAGGGCCTAGACATGACCTGTTACGCAGACAAATTATAATGAAATGTGGTCTGTGTCTTTAATCTTTAAATGCTTGTGTTTTACTTCTGCTATTCGAGCACTCAGCACCCAACTGAGGCTCCCGTGCACGTTAAATAAATTCTCTTTATTTTACTCAGGTGGTTGTGACGGAGTTATGATTTTGGGTTCTACAGATCTTTTCAGTTATCACAGTACATGGTGGTCGTATTGTCCGTCTGGACTAGTATGGAGCTGGTCTGAATGGAGGAGAGAAAAGCCTTGAGGGCTAGATGCACGGCCCGTAGCTCCAACATGTTGAAGTGATAAGTCTGTTCTTTGGCCGACCACCGACCTTGAGTTTGGAGGGACCCCATGTGCGCTCCCCAGCCCTGGAGGGAAGCATCCGTGATTAGAGTTTGCGTCGGGGAGACTGATGGAATGGCACTCCCACCAGGAGATTTCTCTGAAGTGTCCACCATGGGACAGAGGATTTCGCCGCTTGTGAGAGATGAACCTTGTCGTCCCATCGAGCCGCCTGTTGATCCCACTTGTCCTCCAGATCCTGCTGTAAAGGTCGCAGTCTCAGCCTGGCGTTGGGGACAAGGAAGATGCAGGGTGCCATCGACCCTAGGAGAGAGGCAAACTGTCGGACGGAAGGAAAAGGAGTGCGAAGAATCTGTTAGCACTTCTCCTCCGAAGGAAACACTTTTCCTACGGCGGAGTCTATTGTCGCACCCAGATAGTGTATTCTTTGAGTAGGCTGATGAACCGACTTCTCGAAGTTGACATGAAGGCCCGGTCGCTGTAAAAGTGCTAGACAGCGTTGATAGTGGATCCTCACATACTGGAGGGAAGGACTATTCAGATGCCTGTCATCGAGGTAAGGGTAAACAAACAGTCCCTGGCGCCGTAGAGCAGCTGCCACTACTGCCATGCATTTGGTAAACACTCGAGGAGCTGACTTCAACCCGAAGGGGAGACCTTTGAATTGGTAATGCTTGGATCCTACCATCATGCACAAAAGAAACAATTGATGGACGGAATGCTGGACAATGCAAACATTCACCCCCAGTCACAAGGATCTGGGTTTAATCCATCATTCTTTTGCTCACCACACCACCCCAGTTTGCACCCAGCCATATGCAAATCAGTCTTGACCCTGTTCCTTGTGGGAACAGTCCAGCCCGAACTGCGAAGCCAAGTCCTCCCTGGACCGGAAACAAGCATCCTGGGACCGGTTTCAGGGCATCACCCTTCATCAGCCAGGCTAGCTTGAATCCAGTGGTATAGTGAGCACGGGACCCACGTCTGGGCATACCCTTCCCACTTAGGGCGACATGTGCAAAAGAAACAATTGATGGACGGAATGCTGGACAATGCAAACATTCACCCCCAGTCACAAGGATCTGGGTTTAATCCATCATTTTTTTGCTCACCACACCACCCCAGTTTGGACCCAGCCATATGCAAATCAGTCTTGACCCTGTTCCTTGTGGGAACAGTCCAGCCCGAACTGCCAAGCCAAGTCCTCCCTGGACCGGAAACAAGCCTCCTGGGACCGGTTTCAGGGCATCACCCTTCATCAGCCAGGCTAGCTTGAATCCAGTGGTGTAGTGAGCACGGGACCCACGTCTGGGCATACCCTTCCCACATAGGGCGACATGTGCAGAAGAAACAATTGATGGACGGAATGCTGGACAATGCAAACATTCACCCCCAGTCACAAGGATCTGGGTTTAAACCATCATTCTTTTGCTCACCACACCACCCCAGTTTGGACCCAGCCATATGCAAATCAGTCTTGACCCTGTTCCTTGTGGGAACAGTCCAGCCCGAACTGCCAAGCCAAGTCCTCCCTGGACCGGAAACAAGCCTCCTGGGACCGGTTTCAGGGCATCACCCTTCATCAGCCAGGCTAGCTTGAATCCAGTGGTGTAGTGAGCGCGGGACCCACGTCTGGGCATACCCCTCCCACTTAGGGCGACATGTGCAAAAGAAACAATTGATGGTCGGAATGCTGGACAATGCAAACATTCACCCCCAGTCACAAGGATCTGGGTTTAATCCATCATTCTTTTGCTCACCACACCACCCCAGTTTGGACCCAGCCATATGCAAATCAGTCTTGACCCTGTTCCTTGTGGGAACAGTCCAGCCTGAACTGCCAATCCAAGTCCTCCCTGGACCGGAAACAAGCATCCTGGGACCGGTTTCAGGGCATCACCCTTCATCAGCCAGGCTAGCTTGAATCCAGTGGTGTAGTGAGCACGGGACCCACGTCTGGGCATACCCTTCCCACTTAGGGCGTGTTAGAAATGGGGGTCTCTAGTTGGCAAGGGCTTGCACCTTTGTCCAAGTAGGGACCCTTCTTCCTAGTCAGGATAAGGGAGTTACACTCCTAAAATAACCCCTGCTCACCCCCTTGGTAGCTTGGCACGAGCAGTCAGGCTTATCTTAGAGACAGTGTGTAAAGCATTTGCACATAAGGATAAGTTACTTACCTGTAATCCTAGTTCTCTTCCAGGGGTATCCTCATCAAAGTCATAAGCACTGAATATTCCCGCCCACGTGCGGGGACCCCGGAAATATAAAAATTATATATGGAAATCACATATATACAGCTCTACATATATGCATATACATATATCATTTTTTCTCATACCAATGCAGCTCTCAATAGGAGGCTAAACAATGTAATTACACACATAAAAAACTACATTTGCCAATATATAAAAACACCAGAGGACAATTAGTACTTGAACTCTGTTTTTTAATGAGCAAAATACTCAAAGAGTAAAAACTGCAAAATAAGTAGACATTGTTAGCCTACAGGCTGCATTGTAAACCAATAGCATAGAAAATGAAAGCATTTTCAACAAAAACTGGCACCGTGCCTTTAAGGCAGCCATGACCCCTAGCTTCCCATCATGCCTCAGGGGTGACAGTTAGGTCAGTTGTTCTTTGCATAACCCTGAAGGTCAGGGCACAAAGATATCCTTTAACACTTTAGAAATCCCTCATTTACCTGGGGAGGCGGGTGGGTTGCTTATGACTTTGATGAGGATACCCCTGGAAGAGAACTAGGATTACAGGTAAGTAACTTATCCTTCTCTTCCAGGGGATCCTCATCAATAGTCATAAGCACTGAATAGAATAGCAAGCCCATCAACCACCTGCAGGTAAATGAGAGTAAAGTGACCCAACAAAAAACATAACAGCCGAAATCAGCTGTTGAACAGATTCCTCAAGGAGGCCTGGCCTACTTGGGTGTCTGCTCTGGTGTCTGATTCCAGACAGTAGTGCCTCGTAAATGTATGGACGGACCTCCAAGTTGCCGCCTTACAGATTTCAGACATGGGCACATTCTGAAGAAAAGCAGTAGTAGCTGCCTTTCCTCTAGTAGAATGCGCTCTGGGAGTAAACCCCAGGAGCTTCTGCGCTAATTGATAAGCAAGCTTGATACATGAAACTATCCATCTGGAGATGGAGCGCTTTGAAGCTGCGAACCCAGATCTGATCGACCCATAGTTAACAAATAGTTGATCAGATTTTCTTATAGATTTGGACCGATCCAGATAGAATTTTAAAACCCTTTTGAGGTCCAGAGAATGCAAAGCCCTCTCAGCTGGAGTGGAGGGATTGGGAAAAAAGGTGGGTAGAGAGATGGTCTGATTCACATGAAAATCTGACACCACCTTTGGAAGGAAAGAGGGGTGCGTCCTCAACACAACCCTGTTAAGATGGAAGACTGTATAGGGTTCTTTAGAGCAGAGAGCCTGTATTTCACTCACTCTGCGAGCTGACGTGATCGCTACCAAGAAAACCGCCTTCCAAGAAAGATGTTGTAAGGTTGCTTTGTGTATGGGTTCAAAAGGCGGACCCATCAATTTTGATAGCACCAGGTTAAGCTCCCAGGGTGGTGAAAGAGGCCGTACCGGAGGGTAGACCTTCTTTAAACCCTGCAAAAAATCCTTAACAGCCTGTAACTGGAAGAAGGAAGGTTGGGAAGGTGAACGCCTATATGCAGTTATAGCTGCTAAATGCACCTTAATGGAAGAAAACTTCAAACCTGCTTTCGCCAGATAAAGTAGGTAAGGAAGGATGACCTCTTCCTGACCTTTGATTGGGTTACAATTGTTCTGCATACACCACATGTAAAACCGTTTCCACTTGCATGCATACGAATGCCTCGTGGACGGTCTTCTTGCTTCCTTCAAGATGGACATGCAGTCCTGCGGTAGTCCTAAGTGGCCATACTGGAGGACCTCAGGAGCCATGCCGCCAAGTTCAGTGAGGGAAGGTTGGGATGATGAATCCTCCCGTTCATCTTGGACAGCAGGTCCGGTCTGCACGGCAGCCTCTTGTGAGGACACTCTGATAGGTGCAGAAGGTCCGGGTACCACCATTGTCTCGGCCAGTCCGGGGCAATTAGTATCATCCTCGTGCACGAATGGGACAGCTTGGTCACCACCTTCGGGATCAGCGGAAGGGGTGGAAAGGCGTACACAAATGCCCCTGACCAGTCTATCAAAAGGGCATTCCCTTTCGATCCTGGTCGGTAGAACCGTGAGGCGAAGTCTCGGCATTTGGCATTTTCGTCGTCCGCGAAGAGGTCGATGGTGGGACGACCCCATGTCTGGAAGATGTCTTCGACGACCTCGTCGTTGAGCACCCAGTCTTCTCTGTCTTCGAAGTGACGGCTGAGTGCATCCGCTCTCACGTTCTGTTCTCCTGGCAGGTGGACTGCTGTGACTGCCAGATTCCGAGCCAAGAGCCAATGCCAGAGTGCTTGAGCTTCCAGGGAAAGTGTGCGTGAGCGAGTTCCCCCTGTTTGTTCAGGTAGTACATGGTGGTGGTGTTGTCCGTCTGTACTAACACTGATGTTGCCTGAATCGAGGGGAGGAAAGCTTTGAGGGCTAGGTGTACTGCTCTCAGCTCTAGCATGTTGATGTGATAGGATCGCTCCTTTGGAGACCACAGCCCTTGAGTCTGGAGAGAACCCATGTGGGCTCCCCAACCCTGCAGCGAGGCGTCCGTGATCAGTGTCTGAGCAGGCGGAGGTTGATGGAAAGGAACTCCGACTTGCAAATTTTGTTTTCTCATCCACCAAGGTATGGAAGCTCGAGCCGCGTTTGACGGACTTATTTTTCGTCCCAACGAGCGGTCTGCTGGTCCCACTTGTCCTCCAGATCCTGCTGAAGAGGACGCATTCGTAGTCTGGCATTGGGAACCAGGAAGATGCAGGATGCCATCGACCCTAGCAGGGAGGCAATCCGACGCACAGGTAGTTTTCTGTTGCGCAGTACCAGCTGGCATTTCTGTATGAGGGAACACTGTCTCTCCTCCGAAGGAAACACTTTTCCTACCGTGGAGTCTAGTAGAGCTCCTAAAAATGTATTTTCTGTGTTGGCTGTGAAGTTGATTTGACGAAATTCACATGCAGGCCCAGCCGGTGACACAGCTCGAGACAGCTCAAGAAATGAATCCTCACACTGTCTGGGGAAGGACCTTTCAACAGCCAGTCGTCCAAGTACGGGTATACGAAGACGCCCCTGCGGCGCAGTGCGGCTGCCACCACCACCATGCACTTCGTGAACACTCTGGGGGCTGACTTCAACCCGAAGGGTAGAACCTTGAACTGGTAATGAGCGGATCCCACTAGGAATCGCAGGTACTGTCTGTGATACTGATTGATCGGAACGTGAAAATATGCATCTTGCAGATCCAGCGAGCACATCCAATCCCCCTGTCTGAGATGTGGATATATTTGATGGAGAGCCAACATGCGAAACTTTTCCTTTTTATGGATAGGTTGAGTGACCGCAAGTCCAGAATGGGTCTGTACTCTGCTTTTTGGCCTTTTTCTTCACCAAAAAATATCTTGAGTAAACCCCTTTTCCTCTTTGAGATACTGGCACCCTCTCGATGGCTGACTTTCTGAGAAGGGTGGCAACCTCTTTCTGCAAGAGTTTTAACTGGTGACACGACGGAGGAACTGGAGGGATTGATGGTGGGCGATGTTGAAAACGTAGAGAGTACCCATTCTGCAACGTGGCTAGTACCCACCGATCCTTTGTGATAGCTCGCCACTCTTCGAGATGATCTGCGATACTTCCCCCACTGGAGTGGTGAACGGCGACAGGGGAAGTGAGTGTTCATTGTTTCGACTGCGTCTTGGCGGAATTGTTGCCTTGTTGCTGGTTTCTTCCTCCTCTGGAGGAGCGTCTGCCCCGATACTGCGTTTTTGCTGGCCTTGCTGATCCTGATTTTTCTGCCAATGAGGGGTTTGAACCCTCTGTTGGGAGGATCGTCTATTGTAAGGACGGAATCTCTTACGGAATTCCTTTCTTTTCTCCAGGCCCACCGCTTTAAGCGTGTCCAGTTCCGTTTTCATCCGCGTCATCTCTTCATCCGTGTGAGTCCCGAACAAAGAGGAACCAGAGAACGGAAGATTGAGGATGCGTGACTGCGCTTCTGGCCTGAGTGCTGTAAGACGTAGCCATGATGTTCTCCTTGCGCATACCCCATGAGCATAAGCATGTGCCGAAAGGGTAGCTCCATCCGCCGCAGCACTGATGACCTGGTTAGACACCTGACTGCCCTCTGTTAAGATTTCTTCAAAATCTTTACGGTCTTCCTGTGGCAACTTTTCAGTGAATCTCTGTAGTGAGTCCCACAGAGATCTGTCGTAGCGGCCCAGGAGTGCCGCTGCATTGGAGACCTTCAACATGGAGGCCGAAGTGCCACAAACCTTCCTTCCCCAGGAATCCTGCACCTTGCTCTCCTTGTCTGGTGGGACAGTAGAGGAGGATGCCACCGCATGAGTCTTCTTTGCCGCCGCAATTACGACTGAATCCGGAGGAGGGTCAGCCCTGAGGAAGAGCGGATCGTCCTCTGGTGAACGGTACTTTTTAAGATCCTCGCTGGGGCGGTCTTAACACTCGCTGGCGTGAGAAAGATATCCATCACTGGCTCTATGATGCCTGGTACCAAGGGAAGCAGAGGTTTAGTTGCTGCTCTTTGGTGTAGAGTCTCAAAAATCACCGAGGACTTGCTTTGACGAGTTGGCATAGGGATACCCAGCTTTACCGCTCCTCTGCCAAGAATGTCCTGAAAAGTGTAGATGTCGTCCACCGGAGAGACCCTCGACGGTGGACTGTTCGTCAAAGTAGGCGAATAGTCTCTATGGGATGTAAGAGTGGAAGAAGAGGACGGAGTAGGCGATCTGTGTGCTCTCCTCCTGCTTCTTGATCTAGACCTCCTCCTGTGTGAGTGCGCCGGTGTGCGGCTGCGAGCTCTTGTTCTTGAAGGAGATCGCTCTTTATCCTGAGTTAAACGAGCCAACGGGGATCTGTTCTGATGGCTCGAGTAATTCCTGTCCGTAGCCCAGTGATGTAGAGGCCTGTGCCATCGTGGCGATAAATGGATGGAAGGCGATCTGTGGCTCTCTCTTTCCTTAGGAGACTGAGCAGGAGGTGTGAAGCTCAGCTCTTCATGCCTTGTTGGAGAATCTTGGTGTCCCCCTGACACTGGGCTGTTGGACGTCGAGATAACCACCTCCGGGGATCTGGACGAACCTGAAGGTGACGAAGACAGGCTCACTGGAGGTGAGGTGTTCCCAGAAGGGCGCTTTGACGTTGACCTGGAGCGTCTAAGCGTCGACTGCCCTCTCAACGGAGACGTATGTCTCGACGTTGACTTTCTTCTCTTAGAAAGTGGACTTCTCGGCGACGAACGTCTCTCCAACACTGGTGCAGTGTCCTGCTTTGACACTCCCTGCACCCTTTCAGGAGATTGCTGTGTCGACGTCGACCGGCGTTGGACTGCCGGCGACGGAGGTCTTGGTCTCGACGCCGAAAATCCACTCGGCGGAGTCATCCGCCTCGACGGCGTGGAATGATGGATCTGCTTCGACGCCGAAGGAGGTGTCCTGTGTCTCGACGCCGAAGATCGTTGCTTTGATCCCGGCGGAGATCTGTGTCTCGACGTCGATCGCCGATGAGGAGGCGACGACGGAGAGATGCGCCTCGGCGTCGATCGCCGCTGACGAGACGGGGAGATGTGCTTCGGCGTCGATCGCCGTTGATGAGGCGGCGACGGAGCGCTGTGCCTCGACGTCGATCGCACCTGCGGCGACGGAGCGCTGTGCCTCGGCGTCGATCGCGCCTGCGGCGAGCGGAGAGCTGTGCCTCGGCGTCGTACGCCCACCCGGCGCCGACGGAGACCTGTCTCTCGGCGTTGAGCGCCGCCTGGTTGACGTCAACGGAGGACCTGTTTCCTTCGTCGACGAAGATTTCGTAGTCGAATGATGATGCGCCGGCATCACCGAAGTCTTCAACGCCGATTTCTTCGTCGCCGATTTCTTCGACGTCGATGCCGACGCCGACGGAGAACAGGTCGGGACTTTTCCTCTCGACGTCGACCGAGATTTCCTCTTCTTCTGCCTCACAGGAGACCTACCTCTTTCAGAGAGGCCATAGAGACGGATCCTGTCCCTCTCCTTGATAGTCCTTCTTGATAACTTCTTACAATGCTGGCAGATGTCAGAAGAGTGGGACTCAGGGAGGCAGAGAATACACACAGGATGTGTATCTGTTCTGGCCTTCTTCTTGCCACATGACGGACAAGGATCGAATAAAGAAGGCATTTCCAAAAATAAACCTTTTCTGAAACACAGAAAAGGTGCTACTTACACTCTAGGACCAAAAGACGTCGAGTAAAAGTAGAAAAAACTAGATCTTTATAGATATTTTTTGACAGAAAGTCAAAAAAGCAAGAGCTGAAAATCCAGGGTCCTGACTGAAGGAGCCGGAAAGAACAACTGACCTAACTGTCACCCCTGAGGCATGATGGGAAGCTAGGGGTCATGGCTGCCTTAAAGGCACGGTGCCAGTTTTTGTTGAAAATGCTTTCATTTTCTATGCTATTGGTTTACAATGCAGCCTGTAGGCTAACAATGTCTACTTATTTTGCAGTTTTTACTCTTTGAGTATTTTGCTCATTAAAAAACAGAGTTCAAGTACTAATTGTCCTCTGGTGTTTTTATATATTGGCAAATGTAGTTTTTTATGTGTGTAATTACATTGTTTAGCCTCCTATTGAGAGCTGCATTGGTATGAGAAAAAATGATATATGTATATGCATATATGTAGAGCTGTATATATGTGATTTCCATATATAATTTTTATATTTCCGGGGTCCCCGCACGTGGGCGGGAATATTCAGTGCTTATGACTATTGATGAGGATCCCCTGGAAGAGAACCAACAGTAATACAGTGTAAGCACTACAAACGGACACCACACCAGTTTAGAAAAATATCCAATATTTTTATATACTTAAAACAAGACCAATACGATAAAAATCCACAGTACAGTACTTTAAAAATCGTCAGTTTTCACAGTGTCCTTAAAAACAGTTCCTAGATGTCGATAGCTCTGTCCAGGGCTATCCCGGCGTCGTGAACAAACAAATCCAAACAGTTCTGGCTGACCGCGGCGTCGCGGGTCAGCTACGGTGTCGGGAAGACCCGCAAACAGTACCTTTCAGAAATGCAGGGCGTCGATGACCTCGCGGTGAGCTTCCGAAAACACGGCGTCTGCAGGCGTCGGTTCCGGAGGTCGGTGCAGGCGTCGTCGGGCCCTTGAAGTCACACGCGTTGCGGATCGATCTCCTCTCGGTTGAAGTCAGGAGCGCTGGCGTCGGGTGCTGCGGTGCGAAGTGCAGCGGTACGGCGTGCGGTGCCCTCAGGTCGCGGTGCGAGCAGCGGCTCGGTGGCGGCGTCAGGTAGTGGCGTCGGTGAGACCAGGGTCGCGGTGTGAGATGAAGGCGGTGCTCGTCACGGTGCTGGCAGGTCACGGTGCAGCAGCGGCGTCGTCGTAGCTGCAGCGCTGTCGTCGGCTGACGAACTGGAGTCGATGGCACCAGCGTCGGTGGGCCAAGGCTGCGGTGCGGGATGAGGGCGGTGCGTCATGTAACTTATGAGCGGTGCCCCCGAACCACGGTACAAGCAGCGGCGTCGAGTCCGACGTGGAGCGTCGTCGTCGGGGATACCAAGGCGTTGTCGTGAAGCGAGGCGGTGCGGAGTGCGGTGCCCACAGGTCGCGGTGCGAGCAGCGGCTCGGTGGCGGCGTCAGCAGGCGTCGTCGGTGAGACCAGGGTCGCGGTGCGGCGGTGCCCTCTGCGGTGCCTTCAGGACATGGAGTCGGCAGCGGCGTCGTAGACGGCGTCGGGCTTGAAGTCTTTGCTGTTCCTGAGACTTCTTGAACAGGGGGCAAGCTCTACCTCAAGCCCTTGGAGACACTCACAAAGTAGATTGCAGAAAGTTCAGTTCCAGTCCTTTCACTGCCCAAGACAGAAGCAGCCACTGCAGGCCAACACAGCAAAGCCTACAGCAAAGTGGTAGTTCCTCCTCACAGCTTCTCCAGCTCTTCTTTTTGGCAGTCTTCTTGATCCCAAAGAGTTCCAATTTTCTGGGGTTTGGGTCCCCCTTTTTATCCTCAATTTCTCTTTGTTCTCTGAGGGCAGAGAGGCCTTTGCCTAGTCCAAACCAGTTCTGGTCAGTCCTGGAGCACTTTGTTGACAAGGCTCCTTCTTTCCTTTCACAGTGCAGGCCAGGGACATCAGACGCACCACAGGAGATGGAGCCAGCATTGTGGAGGGATGGCCCAGCCCTATTCAGGTCCCAGGTGCATCCCCTCCCACCCATCTACATGTAGATCTTGCTATTCAGCCCTGACTCACCCTGGCTCCTGGCATCCCCCAGCCCCTGTCACTCACACTCCAGACAAGGAATACACAACCTAGCAGAGGCAGGCTTGGATGGTTAGACAAGAAAATACCCACTTTCTAAAAGTGGTATTTTCAAACAAAGAATGTTAAAACCAACTTCACTAAAAGATGCATTTTATCATTCTGAGTCCAGGCATACTAAACTCGAATTTCTACCATGTTCCCTGGGTCAGTTAGGATTATAAGCTGTAATAATCAAAACTGCCCTTTCTGGCCTATGGGGAACAGGTAGCCTTGCAATAGTGAAAAACGAAATAGGCTGTAATTCACTATCAGGACATGCCACACACACCAGGGCAGGTCCTACCTTTCACATACAATGCACCCTGCCCACAGGGGTACCTTGGGCCTACCTTAGGGGTGACTAACATGTAGAAAAGGGAAGGTTTAGGGACTTGCAAGTGTGTGCACTTGCCAAGTCGATATGGCAGCCCCAGGCTGCACACAGGCTCTGCAATGGCAGGCCAGAGTTACACTTTACGGGCTGTTTGCGTGGGTGGCACAATCCAGTGCTGCAGCCCACCAACAGCATTTGATCTATAGGCCCTGGCACTCTCAGTGCACTTTACAAGGGACTGACACATAAATCAAATAGGCCAATCATGGAAACACCAATCCATAACACATTTTATACAGGAGCACTTGCACTTTCCCACTGGACAGCAGTGAGGAAAGTGCGCAGAATCATTACACCAGCAAAAACAGAGTCAAAAACCAGGAGGTCAGAAAGCAAAAAGTCAGGGGAAACACGCCAAAAGATGCCAAGTCTAACAGGGCGTCATGTGCAAAAGAAACAATTGATGGACGGAATGCTGGACAATGCAAACATTCACCCCCAGTCACAAGGATCTGGGTTTAATCCATCATTATTTTGCTCACCACACCACCCCAGTTTGGACCCAGCCATATGCAAATCAGTCTTGACCCTGTTCCTTGTGGGAACAGTCCAGCCCGAACTGCCAAGCCAAGTCCTCCCTGGACCGGAAACAAGCATCCTGGGACCGGTTTCAGGGCATCACCCTTCATCAGCCAGGCTAGCTTGAATCCAGTGGTGTAGTGAGCACGGGACCCACGTCTGGGCATAACCTTCCCACTTAGGGCGACATGTGCAAAAGAAACAATTGATGGACGGAATGCTGGACAATGCAAACATTCACCCCCAGTCACAAGGATCTGGGTTTAATCCATCATTCTTTTGCTCACCACACCACCCCAGTTTGGACCCAGCCATATGCAAATCAGTCTTGACCCTGTTCCTTGTGGGAACAGTCCAGCCCGAACTGCCAAGCCAAGACCTGGCCTGGCAGTTTGGGCTGGACTGTTCCCATTGGGAGCAGGGTCAAGACTGATTTGCATATGGCTGAGTCCAAACTGGAATTGTTATTGTTATTGTTAGGAAAATTTATACAGCGCACGGTTACCCTGAGGTGTCCTGGCGCTTGCTGCAGTCCTCCCACCTTTCATGGATTACTGCCAGAGTGGTGTTCAAAACAGCCATGTTTTCAACACCTTCCTAAAGGCCAATAGATCATTAAAATTTCTCAGATAGAAAGGAAGCTCGTTCCACGCCTTAGCTGCGCCAGCAGTAAAACTTCTACCTCCCCATCTAACTTTTTTTGTAAGTGGAACTACTACTAATTTTGCTCCTGACGAGCGTAGAGATCTTTTGGGCACATACCACTGAAATTGTTGTTTCAGATGGGCTGGGCCTGTGCCTTGAAGAGCTCGGAAAACTAAACAGAGTGTTTTAAAAGGACTCGTTTTTAACGGGCAGCCAATGAAATTTTTTGATTGCACTCGAGATTGATGCAAATTTCGAGGTTCCAGTGAGCAATCTGGCTGCTGCGTTTTGCAACATCTGAAGTTTTTGTATACCGCGCTCCTGCATATTTAGGTATAGACTATTACAATAATCTAGTCTTGACATAATCAAGGCTGTAACCACTGTGCGCTGGCTATCCGCTGGCAGGAGAGGCAGAATTTTCCTACGTAGTCCTGAGAATATATGATGTGGCAGAAACCACGGCATTGACTTGACCGCACATGTCAAGATGTTCATCTATTACCACCCCCAGGTTTTTGACTTTCCTGGAGGGTATTGGTAACGTCCCCATTGAATTTGGCCACCAACTTGGGGTCCAGAAATTAACATTATTCCCAAACAGGATGACCTCTGTTTTGCTAGCATTCAATTTTAAGCAATTTTGCGTCATCCAGCTTCCTATTGCCTCCATTCAATCCTGGAGCCTCTCTCCGGTTGCCTTCTCCTGTCCTGGTTGGAGGGATACCACAATTTGAGTATCATCGGCATATGATGTAAGACAAAGCCGAATGACTCAATCAGGGAGCCACGGAGGATACATAAATATTAAAAGCGTAGGGCTCAATGATGACCCCTGAGGAACTCCACAAGGGAGAGAGAAAGGTTTTGAGACAAACTCACCTAAAGCGACTATCTGTAGTCTATCCGAGAGGAAGGATTTAATGAGAGTCCAGGCTTTATCCTGCACTCCGCAAGCCAACAAACGGTCCATCAATACTCCATGGTGGACCGTATCGAAGGCTGCAGAGAGATCAAGCAGGATCAGTGCAGCCTTTCCTCCCCGATCCAACACACTCCTAATCTCTTCCGTGGATTTAAGAAGGGCAGTTTCCGTACTGTGCCCTTCCCTGAATCCAAATTGAGTGGGGTCCAAAACCTTGGCCTCACGTAGATAAGTGCTCAGTTCAATATTCATATGTTTCTCAATCAATTTGGATGGCAAAGGGAGGCGTGAAATGGGGCGAAAGCTGTTTGGGTCTTTCATATCCAAACTTGGCTTTTTAAAAGTGGCATAACAGATGCGGTTTTCCACACTTTAGGAAAATGCCCTTCCGAAAACATAGCGTTGAATAAAGGAGTGAGTGTCATGGCTATAGGTACAGAAGCCAGTTGTGCCACTGCCACTGGGCAGGGGTCATAAGGTGAGCCTGATTTGGCTGACAAGAGAAGCTTCAGTGTTTCTGTGAAAGATATTGATGCAAATTTATCCATAGTGGGCTTTGAATCTAGCCCCACTTTGTGGCCCTGTGTTAAGACTCCTGATCCGCTGCCACCTGGACCCTTAAAGGTGCTAAAAATAGTTTCCACCTTTGCCTGGAAAAATGTTGCGATTTCTTCGCATAGTTCCTGGCTTGTATTAATAGTTGCTGATTGTGGATGTGCCAGCCTAGTTACTACTTTAAAAAGTTATTTTGGTGAATTAAGAGCTAGATTAATTTGTCCAACAAAGAACTCTCGCTTCGTCTTGAACAGTAGCTGTTTATAAAGTAGGAGGCCTTGTTTATACATTGTTCTCTCGGCTGGTCGGTACTCCTTCCTCCAAGACCGTTCCAACTATTTGCATTTCAGTTTTTGTGCCCTCAATTCCTGAGAATACCACTGGGCTGTAGGAGCTGTGGCATGGTGAGCAAAAAAACAATGGATTTAGGCCCAGATCTCTGTACTGGGGTGAATGTATGACATTGTTCTGCATTCTGTCCATCAATTGTTCTTTTTGCATGGATCCTACCATCAAGCATAGGAACGTCCGGTGACGTAGGTTGACTGGAACATGGAAATATGCATCTTGCAGATCTATTTAACACATCCAGTCCCCTTGTTGGAGGTGAGGATATATTTGATGGAGAGCCAGCATGCAAAACTTTTCCCTCCGGATGGATTTGTTGAGAGTACGCAGATCTAAAATAGGCCTGAACTCTGTTTTTTGCCTTTCTTTTTGACCAGAAAATACCTTGAGTATACTCCTTGTCCGCGTTGAGAGACAGGAACCTCCTCTATGGCGGATTTTTGTAGAAGAGTGGATACTTCATGCTGCAGCAGAGTACCCATTCTGCAACGTGCTTAATATCCATTGATCTTTTGTGATGTTGCGCCCCTCTTGCATGTGGTTGGCTATACTTCCCCCCCACTGGAGTGGAAAACGGCGACGGGGAAGTGAACGTTCATTGCTTTGAAGGGGTTTTTGTCGAAGTGGTGGACTGGTGTGGGGCCCCTCTCCCACGATGAAGTGCAACACCCCTGATAGTGGGTTCTGGGTTGATGTTGTTGCTGCTGATGCCTCTGCCACTGAAGGGGTTTGAACCCTCTGATGGAATGGCCTGCGGTCGTATGGCCTATATCTTCGGTGGAATTCTTTTTTCTTTTTGAGGCCTACATCCTTCAGGGTATCGAGTTCCATTTTCATTCTGGCCATCTCATCGTCTGTGTGAGTGCCAAAGAGGGAACTCCCCGAGAAAGGGAGGTTTAGAATTCATTGCTGCGCTTCGGGTTTAAGTGCAGTGATCCGAAGCCAGAATGCGCGTCTGGCACAAATCCCATGAGCATAAGAATGAGCAGATAAGGTTGATCCATCCGCTGCAGCGCTAATAATCTGATTCGCTACTAAACCCCCTTCCTGTAATATTTCCTCAAAGTCTCTGCGATCCTCTTTGGGAAGTTTATTTTTAAATTTTTCCAAAGAATCCCATAGGGCCCTATCATAGCGCCCTAGGAGAGCTGAGGCGCTAGAAATCTTCAACATTGAAGCAGAAGTGCCACAAGCTTTTCTTCCCCAAGAGTCCTGGGTTCTGCTTTTTTTATCTGGAGGTAGCAATGAGGAAGAGGCCACTGCTTGCGTCTTTTTCGCCGCTGCAATAATCACAGAATCCCGAGGCGGATCTGCTCTAAGGAATAGTGGATCCTGTTCCGGAGGCCTGTACTTTTTCAAGATCCTTGCCGGGGCAGTCTTAAGTGTTGCCAGTGTGAGAAACACATCCATAACCGGCTGAAGAAGCCCAGGCACTTAAGGCAGCAGAGGTCTTGTCTTGTCGCTGATCTATGATGCAGAGTTTCAAAGATCACAGAGGATGAGGTTAGGGGGATAGGCATGGCAATGTTCAATTTCGTTGCCCCCCTGGTAAGCACGTCCTGAAAAGTACTAATATCATCCAATGGAGAGACTCTCGAAGGAGGGCTATCTGTTAAGGTAGGTGAATAGTCTCTTTTTGAAGAGCGAGTCGAGGACGAAGGCTATGAAGTTGATCTGTGTCTTCTACGATGACTACTTGCTGTGGACCTCCTTGTAGGTGGAATTACCGTTCGAGCACGATCTCGGCCTCTCGGGGAGATTGTGGGAGAGAGGTCTACTGTCGAGCGTTGAGTCACTGAGACTTCTTGGACTGGAATTGAGCACCGAGAAGACACTGTTGGAGTCCAGATTCTCGACGTCAGGAGAGATGCCGTCGACGGAGACTGTGCCTTGACGTTGGCTTTGCCTTAGCCTTCGACGTCGATCGAGACCGGCGAGTGTTGCTTCGACGTCGGCCATGAGATCACCGACAGAGACCGATGTCTTGATGTCGTACGGTTAGGCGACGACGGCGAACGTGACCGTCGTCAAGGTGTCAGAGTGGATCGAGGCCTCGACGTTGATCGCCGCCGGGTTGACGTCAACGGAGGGGTTCGTCTCGATGTCGAGCGTCTATGAGATGACGCTAACGGAGACCTGTTCCTCGACGTTGAGCGCTGAGTCAACGCCAACGGAGACTCACTCCTCGACATTGAACGTCACCGAGTTGATGTCAACGGAGGAGGCTGATCTGACACCTGCGGATGACGACGATGAATAGACTTCGACGCCGCCTTCGGTGTGGTCTTCGACGCCGAGTGGTGTTCCGATGCTGTCGACGATGGAGGTCTTGTCGATGGGGAAACTCGTTTCGTCGCTGGAGGCATCTTCGACGCTGAGCCAGACGCCTAAGGAGAGCAGACAGGGACCATACTTCTCGAGGCTGATCTGGGTCTCCTCTTCTTATGCCTCACTGGAGATCTTCCTCTTGAGGTAGATTTTTGCTTTTCTGAGAGACCATACAGACGAATCCTCTCTCTCTCCTTGAGAGTGCGTCTAGAAAGGGTTTTACAGTGTTGGCAGGTCTCAGAGGAGTGAGACTCAGGAAGACAAAGTATACATACAGGGTGTGAATCAGTTTTGGCCTTCTTCTTGCCACAGGAAGGACAAGAGTCAAAGAGAGAAGGCATGTTGTGACAGAAAAAAGACAAGTTTCTACCAGAAAAATGGTAGTACCTTACTCTCCAGGATGAAAGATGTCGAGTGAACAGTAACTACCAGATTTTTAGAGAGAAATTTCTTGACAAAAAGTCGAAAAAAGCAGAGCTGAAACTCCAGGGTCCTGACTGAAGGAGCCAGAAAGAACAACTGACCTAACTGTCACCCCTGAGGCATGATGGGAAGCTGGGGTCATGGCTGCCTTAAAGGCACGGTGCTAGTTTATGCTAACAATTGCTTTCATTTTCTATGTTATTGAATTTACAATGCAGCATATGGGCTAACAATGCCTGCTGTTTTGCAGATTAACTTTCTTCTGGTCATTAAAGAGAGTTCAAGTGATTCTTGTCCTCCTGCTTGCCTTTTCCCCCTCCAATCTATAGTTGCAAAAGCAGAAGTTTCAGAGCATTGATTAGCCTTTGATTTATGTTGGGAGGCTGCATTGGTTTGTGAAAAAATGTATATATGTATATATATATATAGAGCTGTTTATATATGTTTTCCTATCTAATTCTTTTATAGATTCCGGGGTCCACGCACATGGGGGGGAATATTCAGTGCTTATGACTATTGATTACGCTCCCCTGGAAGAGAACCCGCTGGTGATCTGCCCACTGGGACTTCAGATCCCACTGCAAGCCTGACATTCAAGGAGGTGCAGCTCTGCTTCGGGTTGGGACCGGGGCAATTCCTACTGTATGCATGACTGATGAACACAATGAGAGAGGTCTGCCTTGGGTTCCCCACACAACCCAGTACTTCTGAGACTCCAAGACTGGCCAAAATCCTGCAGTCAGGTCATTCTGCGCATGGGATATCCGGAATTTATAAAGCGCTGACGGCTGCTGCCAGTTCGACATATTTGTGACAGTAACACAATTAATGAGTGGAAACAAACGTGAGCATGTAAAATCAATTTCTACCAATGCCCGATTTTAGCTCACGCACTTCAATTACCTACACTGAACATAACTCATCCCTCTGACGTTGGCCAGAATTTCCCCAACCAGATCATTGGAATGACCCAGATGTGGGGAGAGGAGGGCTAATTTTCTACATATGATGTGGAGCTGTGCTTAAATACAGGGGTACTGGCAAGCTGTTATTACCAAATTGTGTGCAGTCACTGGTTTTCTATACAGGTGTCAGACATTGTCTTCTTAATGTTATACCTCCATCTAAGAAAAAAGAATTAGATATACATTTGCATTATTAGAACTAGTGTTGGCAAAAAGACAAATTGCCTTTAGGTGGCTCAGATTTCGTGGACTAGTGGGAGCATCCTGTGAGAGGGACCTCTCGGAATGAGCCATTGCTGAAGAAATCAGAATGAAAATGGTCATCACGGACGATAAACCGTCTGATGACCTAGAAGTCTGGTCTGTAATTCTTAGTGAATTAATGAAGGGGACTGAGGAGGAGAGGTCACATCTGGACTGAAGGTACCATATCTGAATGAATGATGTTTATGCATACATATGCATTACATGTTGTGACGATCCATGCTTCATACATTGATGTTTCATATGTTGTTCTGTTTATTTTTCCCTTGTTATTTCTGACAAAAAAAAAACTAAATGTGTAGGAGACTTCTATAATGCGGAGGGCATTCAGTTCTTTGAGCAACTGAAACATGATTATGGTTGTACAGAGAAACAGTGCCATGCAATACTTACAGATCCATTGTTTTGGACTAATGTCAATTGGCCACTGAATTTGAAAAATGGTCTATTACAAAAGAGGAAAACAAATATTTGCTTTAAGATATTTACAAAGTCTTACAGAGATCGGTCCCCCGTGTAGGTCCCTAGCACAAAAGAGGTGGGAAGCAGAACTAGAGCGCTCCCCTTCTGATAAAGAATGGAAAACCATTTAGACCAGTACCTGGTTTACTAAAGTAAGCAGCACAGCCAAAGATGCACTCCTAAAAACACATATTAGCATTAGTATTACACACCAGATAGAGTCCACGAATGGTATCCCGTAATAGCAGCGGAAAGTTGGAAAAACTGTGGGGAGGTAGGCACACTCTCACACCTAACTGTGGAGATCACCTAAACTGTTTTTCTATTGGCAGGAGATTCCCTTCAACATCAACACTATAGTTGTTACAGAAATTCCACAAACCTCCGTCTACAACTTGTTGAGTCTCACTAATAAACTAAACTTTCCCTTGAGATCCACATGGGGTAAGGCTATCTCTAAGGTAATATGCGCGGCCAGATATGCAATCATAGCATTGTGGAGGAAAGTACAAGCACCAGAATACGGGGCCAGGTTAAACAGTATTTAGGAACTGTTAGGCATGGAAAAACCTGTCAGCGGCCTCGAAAAATTGGGAGATCCACTATGAGAGAACTTGGGTGCAGTGCATTAGATTCCTATCATACAAGAAAATATTACTTACTGTAATCCTGGCTCTGCATCATAGGAATCCTCACTGAAGTCCTAAAATTTGGATAACTACCCCCCCCCCCATGCGTGGACCCCGGTACTATTTTGATATATGGTTGGTTGAAAAAAATAGATATAAACAATATTTTTAAGGTGAATATTTTTCTTAACTGATTCCACTAACAAATATATATAAATAAATATATATATATATATATATATATATATGACAAAAACAAGGAGTTCATGGTACTCACAGGGTCCCGTGCACTCACGGGGTGTGTGTCGGCTATAAAACATCCGCAGACGCGTTTCTGGCTATTGCCGTCATCAGTGCGGAAAAGCCGTCAATAAAACAACAGAGTCATTTAAACGGTCCTGCCATATGGTAGGTGGATCCTTGGCCAATGAAGGGCCGGCAATGGGGCGTCGCCGTCTTAATTATTTATTGCCTAATGCAATATCTATGGCGCTCCCATCGCTGAAAAAATCAATTGGCAGCCGTAATAACTGTGCCTGTACATCCTCTCGCCTGCCGCTGGATTCAAAACGAAAACACTGTGAGTGTTCCACATATGGTGAAACACTCTAGCTTTGTATAAGCCACAACCTAAATAGGTCAACAGAGTCTGTAAGCGGCGGTTCAGGCAGCCCAAATTGAATCCAAAGCACGGTATTCCACCTTGGGCCAGCCGAACTCGTGGCGGGTGCAACCGGAAAGCGGTGGTGGAAACCGCTTATAAAACAACAAAAACAAGGATTTCATGGTACTCACAGGGTCCGGTGCACTCACGGGGTGTGTGTCGGCTATAAAACATCCGCAGACGCGTTTCTGGCTATTGCCGTCATCAGTGCGGAAAAGCCGTCAATAAAACAACACAGTCATTTAAAGGTCCTTCCATATGGTAGGTGGATCCTTGGCCAATGAAGGGCCGGCAATGGGGCGTCGCGTCTTAATTATTTATTGCCTAATGCAATATCTATGGCGCTCCCATCGCTGAAAAAATCAATTGGCAGCCGTAATAACTGTGCCTGTACATCCCCTCGCCAGCCGCTGGATTCAAAACGAAAACACTGTGAGTGTCCCACATATGGTGAAACACTCTAGCTTTGTATAAGCCATAACCTAAATAGGTCAACAGAGTCTGTAAGCGGCGGTTCAGGAAGCCCAAATTGAATCCAAAGCACAGTATTCCACCTGGGGCCAGCCGAACTCGTGGCGGGTGCAACCGGAAAGCGGTGGTGGAAACCGCTTATAAAACGACAAAAACAAGGAGTTCATGGTACTCACAGGCTCCGGTGCACTCACGGGGTGTGTGTCGGCTATAAAACATATATATATATATATATATATATATCCGTCAAAGAAGTTGCCCCAAATGAAGACACCGCTTACGGGGAGTTTCACACCTTTAATTGAGGACTACAGCACAGCAGCATGACAGTCTCCCCTTCCAAATCCATAATGCTGCCCAACGCGTTTCAAACACTGTGTGTCCTTGTTCACGGGCAAATGGAGAAGAGCAACGGCAGTTATTCAATGGGGAACACCTGATATGTACACCAAGTCCCGCCCCTGTGCGCGTATGCAAAACTTGCATGCTGGTACTTGAAGTTCCTCCTGAGTCTGACCCCAGTGGGCACCGCCATGCCCCTCACATTGGACATTGGATAAACAGCTCAGTGTTGCTTTTCATCCCCCTTCTAACCCACTGGGGTAAACAATTTGGATTACTGTGAGGGGCGTGGCGGTGCCCACTGGGGTCAGACTCAGGAGGAACTTCAAGTACCAGCATGCAAGTTTTGCATACGCCCACAGGGGCGGGACTTGGTTTGAATATCGCTTCTTAAAAAGGAACACCCGGTCATTCCCACCTTCTATCTTATACCAAAGATACATAAAGATATTGACATACCTCCGGGGAGACCTATTATCTCTGCTATAGACAGCCTTATGGAGAACACCTCTAAATACGTTGATTATTTTCTCCAAGATGTGGTTAAGGGGTTGGCATCTTATGTGCAGGATACATCAGATCTTTTGCGAAAAATTGAACATGTGGTGTGGAGTTCGGATATGCTTTTAATAACTCTTGATGTAGCATCTCTCTACACCTCAATTAGGCATTGCGATGGTTTAAAAGCTGTGGAGCATTATTTGAATCTGCGACCTATGAAATTCTCTATGCATAATCGAATGTTAATCTCAATGATATCGGCATGTCTAGAACAGAATTTTTTTATGTTCAATAACCAGATCTATCAACAGATCAGAGGAGTCGCGATGGGGGCCTGCTTCTCCCCAGCTATGCTTGTTTGCATATGGGGCTGTGGGAGGAGCAGGTCCTCTTTGGACAAAGCAAAGCGACAATGAAAGAACATGCAATTTTGTATTTACGGTACATTGATGACTTGTTTTTAATCTGGAGGGGTTCAGAGTCAAGGGCAAAGGAATTTGTAGATTCGCTGAATAGCAATTGCCTTAATCTCCAATTCACATCTATTATCAATGCCACATCTGTTTGTTTCTTGGATGTTGAGATATATGTAGATCATGGGCTCTTGGCCACCAGATTATTCAGGAAGCCAACTGCAGGCAATACGGTCCTGCATGCGACCAGTCACCATCCGCCCCATCTGATACGCAGCATCCCATATGGTGAGATGCTGCGTATCAGGCGGATTTGTAGCACAGACTTGGAGTGTCAGATTGCGCAGGAGGCCTGCAAACAAAGATTTTTGGAGCGAGGTTACGCTCATGGGGTTATAGATAGTGCTATTGCAAAAACCAGGAGCCTGTCTAGAAAGGAAGCTTTAACTCCCAAAACTAAGCAGACTGCGGAGAAAAGCATGCACGCGACTATTAATCCCAGGGTCATATTGACGTACAATAGTCAACATCAGGAACTCAGAAAAATCTATTACCGTAACTGGAATCTGGTACAGGGAGATCCAGTTATTGGTTTGCTGGTTCCAGCGAAACCAGCATTGACCTTTAGGAAATCCCCGTCTATGAGAAGTACCCTTGTGACCAGCAGCCCTGAGATGCTAACCCCCACCACTTGGATGGCACAGAGTAAGGGGTTTAGAAAATGTTCTAGCTGTAAGGCTTGTAAATTTGGAAGTAGTAGAACCCAATATAGCAGTCCTTTCAAATCGGAACCCATTATGATTAACAAGAGGTTGACGTGTAAAACCAAATTTGCAGTTTATGTGCTGGAGTGCCCTTGTGGGTTGAGGTATATTGGTAGCACCAAGTTACCGGCCCACAAGAGGATACTCCAGCACATAAGGGCAATTAGTGGTAAGGATCAGGCCTACCCAGTCGCCAGGCATTTTGAGCAAAAACATGACAGTAACCCTGTATTTCTCCAGTATTTTGTAATTGATACGGTTCCACCACTTAAACGAGGTGGAAACCGGGAGGCCAAATTGCGCCTCCTAGAAACCCGACATATACTGGAACTCGATACGAAATCTCCTTCAGGGTTAAATGCTAGTGCGGATCTTTACACTTGTCTCTGAGCGTTGGGAACACTGAATTATGGATTTATATCATATTGTATGTTAGGATCAGCTGTTTTGTACATATTTTAGACATCAAAATCTTGCCTCTATGAAACTTTAAAGTATGGCATTTTCTTTACATTTATGGTATTTTTAATATTTTTGACTTCATTATACACATTTTGACCAAGGAAATGCAATGTATGTGAGGCAAAGGTTGCATATTAGTATAGGAAGGCCCACTTGGGCATTATTTTACAGTATATTTAGCAGCAGAATTAGGGGTTGTGCATTCAACATCAGTTAAAAACATTTAAGTAAAGTTTGGTGCAACTATATTGCAGAAAACAATTTTACCGTTTGCACATGTGTTTTATAATAATACATTTTTTTAACACATACAAGCATATCTATTTATATTTTATATATATTTATGAGCTTATTTATTGAATGCGTATTAAGTTTTGCACATATACTGTAATTTATTATGCTGCTGTTAGTAACTTTTCAGTTTCTATGCACTTGCACTTTGACTTCATGTCGTCATTTCCTGGTACTTATCACTTTAAATGCCATGTTTTTTCTATGCAATGCGTCATGTGATCAAGACCCGAGTGGGGGTCGAAACGCGTAATGGCGGATTTGCTGGCATTCAAATAAACAGCACTGGATTTGCACCAAGAACTTTGGGTCTGCTCTCGTTTTCCTTGTCTGTGTGAGGCTTCTTTGGATGGCGAATTGAGTATATATATACATATATATATATATATATATATATTTAGATAATAAAT
This sequence comes from Calotriton arnoldi, assembly GCA_963921515.1. NCBI lineage: Eukaryota > Metazoa > Chordata > Amphibia > Caudata > Salamandridae > Calotriton > Calotriton arnoldi. The sequence goes on from CAWUFW010010492.1 coordinate 291,659, forward strand.
AATAAAAAATAGATTTGTGGATCTGTAACTCCAAATCAGAAATGAAACATTTTCAAAGCAATTTTAAATCTCAAGTGACCCAATCAAACATGGGCAATTTAATTATACGAAGGCTAGTGCCTTAGTTTGAAATTCTCCTAGCTCGCGCTGGATAGCTCCTATTGAGTAAGTACCTGGCAGCATCCTACGCCTAGTGGCAAGCTCACGGCTAGTATCCTCTTGCTGGCATACCTAGCCCCCCACTTCGTACCCCTTAAAACTGAATGCTCGAATCAGTGGATATATATATATATATGGTACTTCTTTGAAAAGTATATAAACAATATATTTTTCTACATTCGTTTTCTGCGAACTACAGACACAATACAGTTTAGTTCCCAGTACATCACACAAGTAGAGCATTAACACAACACACTAATCATACAAGAAGTTAATGTGGGAGGGGTTTCAGACTCCATCTGGGGCCAATGACGCCTCTTCCACCACCCTGCAAGTCTCTCCCGCAAGCAAGTCAGATCTCACTGGGGGGAGGGAAGGAACTCGAGTGCCGCTTCACTACCAACATAGTAGGATATCCACCTTCCCCCAAATATTTCCAAACTTCCTCGGGCATCCCCAGGCTTCGTACACCACATGATCTGCGTCCATGCAATGCATCATACCCATAATCTATATGTGTTTGGTGGACACCTAGGGGCATCCTCGATTCTAGGTGATATAATTTTTTGCCGGCACAAACCTCAGAGCGCAGGAAAGGAATTGTTAGCCTGGTAGATCCATGTCACCCCGGGTCCCCTGGAGTGTAAACTGTGGGGTGCACAGGACCGAGACTCCCAGGACAGTTGTAAGTTCCCCTACTATCTCCTACCAGTAGCTCCTGATGAGCAAACAACCCCAGAGCGTATGAAAGAAAGTACTATCAACATCATTGCATCTTAAGAAATTGGGAGTGGGCGTCTTCCCCATCTTAAACAGATGACTACGGTCGTAATATATCCAGTGTAACATTTTTAAATGGAAGAGCCTAAAACTTATTTTTATTGCGACCTCGCAAGTATGCATCAAGGGACTCTCCCTCTTGACATCCTCCAACTGTCCCATTTCCAGTTTCTATCGAAATCACAATCGGGTCAAATAATCCAGTCTGTTATTGCTAAGTGTGCGATAAGTGAGAGAGACCACCTTCTTAGGAAGTACTTAGGTCAGCCGATGGGGATTGCTACTCTCCGGGGTCTCCCAGTCTATGTGTTCTAAATCAATTGATGATGGCAAACTCTTGAGAGCCCGTATTCCTCTTAGGGGCTTCATCTCCCTCCTTCCTGCCAGGTCTGCCAATGTGGAAATGCCTATGGTGTCCCATCTAATTTACCCCAAATTAATTTCCGCAAGTCCCTCAATTTGTCACCCCTCCACAGGGTGATCATCCCGGTGTGTTTAGGGTGACCCGTCACATTCCGCACAGCGTTATCCCAGGCATCTAACAACACCTCAGTTGGCCCCATAAGCACAGATCAAAATTGATTCCCAAATAAATAGTGTATATACATATTCAACTCCATCAGCAACCTCTCAAGCCTTATAGCGTGGTCATCCCCACTCGCTAATTGCTTGCATGTGGGTGGCCCAATAATAGTCTCAGAGGTCCAATAAGCAGATGCCTCTTAATAAATTAAATAAATTCCTTAATAAATTAATTCCTTAATAAAGTGCGCAAGGCTATCCTAGGAGCCCTGCCATACCAGAGCAGCGTACACAGGGTCTCATCTACTTTGTCGAAAAATGGGGGGGCGCTAGAGAGCCAACGGCAAGATGGCTGCATTCTAGAGCAGCTCTACTGGCCAAGTGCCAATATCTGCCAATTATCCTGGAAATAAGGTGTAATCAATGGATATTGTTTGTACAAAGCTGGATGAATGATATTGGGCCCCGGGGCGCTTCCAGGAACATTAAAGGGTGGTGCTTTGTTGAGACGCTCCAGCGGCCTAGCCACGCCACGAGGTGGTAAGATGGCGGCCGCCAGAGGCTACTAGTTGCACCGGAGCTGCCGGATGACAAGTGCGGAGAAGGCAGTGACGGGCGGGCAATGTGTTTGACGGCGAGATCCTGCTCGTAACTGGAGCTAACTGCTGAGGTGGGCTGAGACGGAGCTACGGACCGTCAACACAAGTGAGGGTAAGGTGTGGAGGGCGCCTTGCTCGCAAAGGCTGTCCGGTAATTGTGTGGGGAAGGAAGCGCCGCCTAGGAAGCTGTGGACCGCTTCGTCTGCCTTGGAGTCTTCCCAGTTAACACATAGATCTACGTGAGCGGCTGGGTCACGCCCGGGAGCCTGGCAGATGACCCGGTGAAGATTTGGCAGGGCTCACTGAGCGGGTGGCTGCGACATTGCTGGCTGTATGCGCTTGCAATAAATAAAGCCGGCTGCCGAGTGTGGTTGGGCCCGGAACCAGGCCACTGGGGGAGGAAAACAAAGGAAACAGAAACATGAGCAGGAATAAAAACTGGAGGGCATTAGAAGAGTATAAAAGTAAAAGAACTGACAGAAGATGGTGCCTGTGGATTGCGTTGCCAGGCGCAGGCTGCTGGACGCTACTGCACACGTTTGGTGGTGTGCCCCATTAGAGCATGTGTGTGCTATGGAGGGCCCACGATTGAGTGTCAACTCTCACCACAAGATACGGTTTGCGGGCATTGGAGGAGCCTAGCTTGGAGAGGTGGACGCTACATCAACATGGGGAAGACGGATAAACAGAACTCACGCCTCACGTTTGAGGCTCGTAAGCCATCTCGATCCCAACATCAAGCACTGTCTGACTCTGAACAGGAACTGCCAGAAAAAAGCACCTCTGTGCTAGAGGCGACGTTAATGGCGATGCAGAGTAACTTACAATCTATTGACGGGAAAATTGATGCCCTCAACATGCGAATGGACCATTTTGCAACCAGATTGGATAAACAAGGGGCCCAGTTGGGAGAAGCAGAGCAGCGCATATCAGCTATGGAGGACAACCTTCAATCTGTTACATCCAAAAGCCTGAACATGGAGAAGGTATTAGCTGTGATCCAGCCAAAAAACGAGGATTTGGAGGTGCAGTCAAGGCGCAATAATCTTTGCATTACGTGGCTGCCAGAGACCACAAACACGGGCCCGATGGAAATATATATTAAGTCCATGCTCAAGGAAGTGTTTGGGCCGGAAAATCTATCCAAAGTGTTGTTGGTGCAACAGGCCCACAGGTCACTAGCGGCGTGTCCAGTCCCGGGTGCCCTGTCATGCCCGATAATTGTGCGGTTGCTCAATTACCGCGACAGAGATACAGTCCTGCGTCTGGCAAGGGAGAAGCAAACCATCAACTATAAAGGAAATGTACTCGAGTTCTACCCTGAATTTCTTCCTATTAAAAAGAAACTGCAGGCTGTGGGCACCCCCTATGCTCTGTTGTACCCTGCCTGGCTGCGAATGGAAGTGGAAGGCAAGCAGAAAATCTTCACGACGCCCATGAGTGCAATGGAATATGTGAAAACTCTACAGCGGAACCCGCAGGACTCAGCAGATCCATTGGCTGATGATGATTAGGATAAGGACTGTGCGGTAGATGGCGCTGTCGGTGTAAGGACGGAGCCAACATTGGGTGAGATCCACAGAGACTATTCATCTTTTTGTATAGGTTGGGGTTTCTTCTGCTACACATAGGAACAAATATACTGACAGAAAGTTGTCGCTGCACTGGAAGACTGTTTGGGGGACTCGCCAAAGGTTCTAAATTGTGATACTGTGGGGTGGGACTAGCTGTTACAAAACAAGAACAGTTTCAGTTTAAGTATATGGATGACACAGTCTTATTGGGTTCACTTGGCCACCTCCCATGTGAACGGGAGGGAATTTTAGGCACCATCGATCCCCCGACGGGTGTACCCCAAATGCAAATGTTAGTGTATGATTTTGTTGTGCATAGAGTTTTGTTGATGGCTGATGGCTTTAGCGAGTTGGGCTGGCTGAAGTGGGTGGGGGTGGTTTCTTTGAGGTTGTTTGTTTTGCAGATGCGGTACATGTTATATATAAGTATGCCATGCTGACTGCTCGACGGAGGGTGGTGGCGCCTCAGGCGATTGCGGGGTCTTTGCCTTATAAATGGCGAATCATGGTGGTCTAATTAAAACACTGACTTGGAAACTACGAGGTCTAAATAACCCCCAAAAAATTAGGCAGGTTTTTGCGTATTTGGACAGGCACGACATTCAAGTGGCTATGTTGCAGGAAACCCACCTGACTAAATACACAGAACAAAATGTGGGGAAGAGGTGGGCTGTTGTTAGGGTGGCTTCGTCATATTCCGGATATTCAAGAGGTGTCATTCTTCTAGTGAAAAAGGGTACTCCATTCACACTTACTCACACCGAAACTGATGACCAGGGCAGATTTTTGCTGGTACAAGGCTCATTGGGGCGCTCAATGGTTATATTGGTTAACAAATATGGGCCCAATGTTAATGATCCTGCTTTCTACGGCAAGATCTGGAGGACACTGGGGTTACTTCCCCCATCCAGGGTCATTTAAGGAGGGGACCTAAACGTATATTTGGATCCGATGCTGGATAGGTCTGATATCACGGATTGGCATGGAAAACAAGCTGCACGAACAGTCAGAGAGATTATGGATGTGGAGGGGCTGATTGATGTGTGGGGAGCTAGAAATCCAGGTGCAAGGGAGGGTACTTCTATTTCATCTGTGCATAACTCAGGGTCCAGGCTGGACAATTGGCTAGTCTCCAGGGAGGTGTGTGCATGGACAGTGCGGGTGGTACAGTTGGCTAGAACGTTATCTGACCATGCTCCTGTACTGTTGGAACTGGTGATCCCGACGTACACCAGACCCCCCTTTCAGTGGTGATTGCAGCCAACGTCCCTGTTGGACCCCGTATTCCATACTAGGATAGGGACAGCAGTCACTAATTACTTTCACGAAAACGAGGGCTCAGTTGAGGGAGCAGGAACGTTATGGGAAGCCTTTAAGGTCACCATCTGTGGGGAGTGCATGGGGGTACAGGCTGGCATCCTAAAGTCGCTCTGAAATAAACTTCAAGATATTGAAAGTCAGTTGCAGAATCTTGAGCGGCAATTTGAACTGCATCCAACACCCGACAAATTAGCACAGATGAGAGAATTGACTTCTGAGCACGCAGAGATCTCAGAGCAAGAGGTGCGACATAGGTCCAGGCGCTGGACAGCAAGAGCATATGGGGAGGGAGGCAGAGCGGGGCGTACACTTGCCGCTAAACTGTCTGAGCGGAAAGAACAGGGTCATATAGTCGAAATACTGGATCAAAACTCTGTACCCCATTATAAGACATTGGAGATATTGAACGAGTTACTTACCTTCGGTAACAATGTATCTGGTAGAGACACAGTCTAGCCGCAGATTCCTTAACTTAGAATATCCCCAGGCGTCAGACTGGATCCTGAGAATTTTTTGCAGCAGCACCTCTGCGTGCTGGGGGGCGGCGCCGCATGGCTCCGCCCTGACGTTGTCCACGGACATGACGTCAGCGGAGCCATATAAGTCCCTCCCAGCGCGCTGACGTCAGTTTTCTTCGGAGAAACGTTTCCGCGCCACAACGCGGAGCCACCACCAAAAACTGTGAGAGTATAGGAACAGTGTGCGAAAAAGATGAAAAATCAGAAAGAATCGAATGGTGAGAAGCATCACTATAAATGACAGTGACAAGCACTGTAAACCGAAAGCAATTGAAGGGAAAGAGCAGAGCACCGCTCTGAGAAACAGCCCTGCAAAAGCGAAGGCTATGCCCTCCCCCGAGGCAAAACGACATATGAAAAGAATGTCAAGGCAGACAACAGGAAGCCTGCAATCTCAAGATCTAACTGTGAAGGGCAACAAGAACGGAACCACATAAGTAATGACGATCTACCACAGGTCGGCAACACCAGGAATGCCGTATCCCCTGTAAGAGATCTATGGACTGAAGCACAGTCAAATAGATCCCAAACCAATTTACTGTAGTGGAGTCAAGAGACAAGAGACCCCAAAGCAATGGAGAAGGTGGGAGGGAGGGAAGAAGAACATTAGTAGGCCCCACACTGGAAGAACCAGGGTGTAGGGATGTAGAAGGATACATGAACCCACCGCCCAATCACGAGAATGAGTGGAGTAGAACAAGTAAAACAGAATTAATCATTCTACCGAGGAGAGAGGTGAAAGACGCCACCCCGCAGGAAGACAAAAGCACCCGGAAGGAGGCGAGTGCATAAAACCCAACCTGAAAAGGTCCTCGCAGAGCGGGGAGGATGGGCGGGCGTTAAGGAATCTGCGGCTAGACTGTGTCTCTACCAGATACATCGTTACCGAAGGTAAGTAACTCGTTCATCTGATAGAGACATCCAGCCGCAGATTTCTTCACTTAGAATAGATACCAAAGCCATACCCCATAGGAGGCGGGTCTGCTACTGAACCCCACCAAGTTCCAAAGAGAACCCAGTCGTCAACAAGTTGACTAAACACAGTGGGGGCAGAAATGCCAGCATGGCCAACACCAGACCAGTAAGCTCTGTAAGGAGCGGAAAACAATGGAAGGCAAAGGCATCACAAGCCGCCCAGGGACGGCATGAAAACCCTCTCGTTTATACAGGGTTGAAAGGGAGCACAGAACCAGAATGTCAGTGCAGAATGTGAGGGTCTATAACTTCCGCAAAAGAAGGTGAACTGATCATAGGAGCCGATGGATCCGCAAGATCCGATGGATCTCCAAGAGACAAAGACCCAGAGAGAGGACAAGACGCTATGACCGAGTCAGAGCATACAGGTCGAGCATGCACAACATTGGAGGAAGCACTGTTGCAAGCGTACCAGCTAGGAAACTTGGACAGCAGTGGTAGGATTCTGACCGTGTCCAGAAAGAGCCTGTGTTACCAGAGACACAAGACCTGCCATTGCGCAATCGCCCCTTCACAAAAAGACATGTGAGAGGCGGACGTCAACAAGCAGAATGACATATAACCATGACTACAAGAATGCGGGGGACAGAAGTACACATGGGCAGACCGTGTGTACCGCTAGAACCACACTAGGTAAAAGGAAATGCCCAATGGAACGCAGCAAGAACAGCCCAGATGCGAGAGATGCAACACCAGGTAGTCAACCGGCTAAAGGGATCCGGTAAGCTGGACACACACAGAAGGCTTGCTCCCAAGAGAAGGCCGAGAGCAAGACCACGGACACCGCAGCAAGGAAACCCTAGCATGCGTGACCCTTGGTTGTGTGTAGAGCGCAGGACAGAATATACATCAAGAAAGGACACAGCCATGAAGGATGCGTTTCATAAAAGAATACAAGAGCGCACCATAGGTACCAACAGCTATGTTGCAGCAGAACCGGACAGAGCAATGTCCAGATCCGTAGCGACATCAGCCACCCGGCAGAGAGGAGCCACGGTCCCCCGCGAGACAGACCGGGAGACTGAGCAGTACACGAAAGAGTCAGTACTAAACGTACATAGAGTAACAAGAAATTGTAAAGAGATGTACATACAAGACAGTCCCGAAGAGAACACTTCCACAGAGAGCAGCAGCAGCAGCCCGAAGTAGAAGTGTGACAAAGTCCTGCGCGGAAAGCAGCAGGGGAAGAGGAAACTCTTGCTTGGGAAGTGCCCAGGAAAGTAGGGCACAACGCAATGGTACAGTATTGACGGACGTGGCGAGGATGCCACCGTCTATAGACACAGTCCAGGAAGGTCTGAACTACGAGAAAGTACTACCCATCCCAGAGAGAGGAGAGTAGAAACCAGTCATCGCAGAAGCGTAAGGAAAGCGTAAGCCCCCCGTGACAGCGAACATACTAGGGAGCATAAACCTGACGTGCATAGAACACAGAAAAATCGGGCCGCGTCAGCCCTGCGTGCCTGGGGGCAGCGCCACAAGGCTCCGCCCTGAGGTCGTCCATGGGGAGGACAAACTGTGCCGGAATGGAACAGAACAAGGTGGTCCAAGGGACAATGGCTGACAATAAGGGCAGCCATCATAGACAAGGAGGGCGAAGCTGAAATGACACTCCTGGAAGAGGCAGGCGAGGCAGAACCTCGAGAAAGTGAGCACCTGCAGATGCAGGGGAGTGCTATGGACCAACCGCAGACCCCAACGGATAGGCAATAGAGCGATGCCAACCTGTGGTTCGCAAGAAGGAAAAGGAAGGGTCCACAACAGCAGAAAGAGACCACAGTCTGATCCGCAGGACAACCCCTTTGAAGAAGACTCCACAGGAGCCTACCAAGCCTTCCGGGTAAGGAAGACAGCTATACAATAGCCAACGAATACCCCACATAGGGTAAGCCTCAACCCCAGCTAGGGGCACCTCTTGAGCACGAACTCATAGACAGAGGAATCAAAAGAAAACAGAATAAGCTGACCAGCTGCACTAAATAGAAGCAAAAACGGCGTGAAGCCGCACAGGCCGTCTGGGTATTACGTCATGAACCCTGGGCCCCGAACAAGCAGAAACAACACTGCACCTGAAAATCAAAGTCCGCAAAAGGACTAGAAAACACAAAGTCATGGGAGCCCAGACATGAGGCGGTTGACTGCTGAGTCCGCATGACTGTCAAAAAGGGTCACGCCATCAAATGGCAAATCCCGAAGACTCTCCCGAACATTGTCAGGGAAACCGCCATCGCGCAGCCAGGCATGGCGACGCAGAGCAACGGACCTGGTCATCGCCCGACCCACAGAGTCAGTGGTGTCCATGGCCGACCGAATGGTAAATTGTGCCATTTCTCGGCCATCATGAAGGAGACGATCCAGGTCAGCACGTGGACCCTCTGGAAGAGAGGGTAGAAGACGCTCGACCGAGTCCCAAAGGGCAAAAGTAGCCCGTGCAAACACGCAAGACATGTTCAGAGCACGGATGCCCGAACTAGTGGACGCAAAAATATGGCGGCCACATGTCTCCAACCAACGAGACTCCCTAGTGGGAGGTAGCAATGGGAGAGGAAGGCTGCGAGGCGAAAGCCGCCTGGACTACCCGGCCGTGAGCCCTAGGATGAAGGGACTAACAGAAGGGTCATCTGGAGCCGGGCGATGCCGACGTGCGATGGCCCGATCCACAGGGTCTCCAGAGGAGGGCCATGCCCACGTGCCAAGAAGGGTGTCAAATAACGACCCGCCAAAAGGCAGCAAGGGCTCCACCTCCACAGCATCCTGGTGGAGGAGAACCAATAATGGATCAGAAGGCAAGGAGACTGAGGGGGGTTGCAGGTGTAAAATAGCTGTAGCCCTGCAAACAGCCCTTGCAAATGCCGCGCTAGCCTCTGTAGCCATTCTAGGTGGCGATAACAAACCATCTGTAGGGGACGGTTGAAGGCTAACGCGTCCACCAGAAAGGAGAGGCGCCGCAGCCGGAGGCCGAACAAAGGGCCACTGTCCAGGGTGCAGCGGAGCCGGAGAGCGTGGAAACAACCCTGGGTGCTCCGGGTCCTCATCCTCTTCGAACAGAGGAACAACAGGGACCAGCGCCGGCACCGGCGTCGACTCACCAGAGGTGACTCGGCCTGGCATCGGACCGGCGTCGACTCACCCTCCACTCAGGCCTGCGGGGAGGAAGGATGTCGACAAGCAGTCGAGCTCCGTGCTGCAGCCGCATCCGGCGTTGGCGCAGGGAGCCCCAAAGGGCTATGCGGAGACGGGGCAGCAGGGCTCGACGTCTGACTGGGATGCCCCTCCGGCGAAGACCCGACCTGAGTCCCTACCCCCTCTGTGGGGCCCGAGGGCACGCCAGGGAGAGGGGGTGACCCAAATATGGATTGAAGAGCCTTGGAATAGGCTTCCATCTGGGCCCGAGTCGCCCCCACACCCGGAAAGGGTGGGTATAAGGGGGCCGACTCCTGGGCGCCCGCGCCCGGTAAGGACCGGGAGCAGCAGGCCCCGTCGTCACGTTTATGTGAGGTCGACGACCTCCGTGACTTGTGCTTGTGCTTACCTGCGTCAGACGAACGACGTCCGCGGGAACGACTCCGTGCCTGGACCCGAACAGGAGACCCAGCTCGAGATGGAGATCGGCGGCGTGAAGGCACTGAGCGGGACATCCGGGCGGTCAACAACTTCATCCGGCGCTCCCGCAGGGACTTCGGCTTCATTTGCCGGCAGGTGTCGCACTCCTCGGAGTCGTGGTGCTCTCCTAGGCACCACATACAGATCGCGTGCGGATCCGTCGCTGACATCTGCCGCGTACAGGTCTCACACGCCTTGAAGCCCGAAGGCATCACACACTGTTCCCGGACGCCGAAGGCATTGAGAAGGCCTGAAACAACAGGCCAGAGGAACCGCTTACTCCTAGATCCGCGTAGGGACGCGGAAAAGAAGGAAACTGACGTCAGCGCGCCGGGAGGGACTTATATGGCTATGCTGACGTCATGTCCGTGGACGACGTCAGGGCGGAGCCACGCGGCCCCGCCCCCCGGCGTGCAGAGGTGCTGCTGCAAAAATTCTCCGGATCCAGTCTGACGCCTGGGGATATTCTAAGTTAAGGAATCTGCGGCTAGATGTTTCTATCAGATACAAGTGTTTACTGAGTTCTATGCCGATCTATATGCGAATCGGCCGGCTGCTACAGATATAGAAGTAGCTAATTACCTAGAGGATGTGGCTCTGATATGGTTATCGTCGTGTCAAAGGGAATTTCTCCTGCAGCCATTAACTGTTGAGGATGTTAAGGAAGCCATTCAAAAGCTACCGAATGGGAAGGCAGTGGGAGCGGATGGCCTTCTCAGTGAAGATTATAAAGCGTATGCAGATAAGTTGGCCCCAAGACTGGCAGAGGTGTATGCGGAGGCATATGATAGTGGGATACTTTCCCCCACTTTACGTGAGGCCCTGATAGTTATGCTATTGAAGCCTGATAAGGACCCTAAAAGATGTGAATCATATAGACCTCTGTCTTTAATGAATACTGACGTGAAAATTCTAGCTAAAGTAATTGCGGCAAAATTGCAGAGACAAATCAATGACGCATAATTTGAGAACTCTATTCGCAGTATTGCATCAATGGGACCCTGAACTGAATGCGGTTGCGGTGCTGCTAGATGCAGCTAAGGCATTCAACTCTATACAGTGGGGCTATATGTTCACGGTGTTGTCATATGGGGTTACCACTTCCGTTTATGCAGTGGGTGCGTTTGCTCTATTCCGCGCCGACTGCGAGGGTTTGAGTAAATACATTTGTGTCGGATCCTATCCAAATTTGTAGAGGCACTAGACAAGGATGCCCATTGTCACCACTGCTTTTCTCCCTCGTGCTGGAGCCTCTAGCGTGTAAAATTAGGCAGAGGCATGGGCAGACTGCACTGGGGTTCCGACACGGCCGTTAGCCATAACCTTGTATGCAGATGACATGGTGTTGTATGTGAGGGAGCATGAGGAGAATCTTGCGACCTTGCTTAGAAAGTATGTACGATTTGGAGGGTAGTCAGGCCTCAATATCAACTGGGAAAAATCTGTAATATTCCCCCCCATGCAGTGCACCACATCGTGTGAGCTGGAATTCCCACTGACGTGGGCTACAGAGCCCGTTAAATATTTAGGTATTTGGATACATAGGGACCCAGAGGTTGTGATTAGTATGAATTATGGGAGAGCGATCACAACACTAACAAAGCAGGTGGCAAGATGGATACGCCTTCCGTTATCCTTATCGGATCACATTGCAGTAATAAAAATGACGGTACTGCCTAAGTTCCTTTATCGATTTGTGAATATTCCCATAGTGTTAAATAAAGCGTTCTTTAAGTCACTCCAGGCTTGCATGCTGACTCTGACTTGGGCGGGCAAGCAGCCGCGCTGCAGCTGGAATACTCTAGCGCAGCCATTTGAGCAGGGTGGTTTTGGGGTGCCAGACATGCGACTGTATTATTTATGAGGGCAAGCGCAATTTGCGCACTATTGGCAGTTCCTGGAGCGATATCTACCACATCTGGCTGTGGAAGCGGATGATGCTCACCCCATCCACTCACAGCTATGGTACTGCATAGTTGACCTATGAATTCCAAAGTGCACATAAACACAGTGAGCTGCACTTAATGTGCATGGAAGGAGTTACTGGTTCGGGCGGGTAGGGACTACCTAGACGCACCAGCTTAGGGCACAACCCGACATTTCAGTTACCCATGAACACGGGGCGTTGAAAATTCTGAGAGAGGCTGGTGTAACCACATTAGGTGACCTATATCCTAGTGGAAGATTTGTATCATTGGAGGCACTCACCGCTAAGATGCCTTATACTGCAATGCTAGGCTGCGTGTATGCTAGACTACGTGCGGCAATTCAGGTGACATACCCGGAGTTCCCCAATGAACCGGTGGTGTTAAATGCACTTCAGATGCTATTGTCCAAGGAGGATAGGAAGGGTCTGGTAACCAGATTGTACAACACTTCACTCATTGAAAACCCAATGATCACATCTGTAGCTCACGAATGATGGAATGGAATGCTTGACACGCCGGTACTGTGGGAGGATTGGGTGTCATGTTGTACGCTAACTGGACGCCTCACGGCAAACTGTAATCTCAGGATAATTCACTTTAAGTTTATTCATCAATTATATTATACACCAGAACGGTTACATAGATATGGGCTGCGGGGCGACTCATGCTGTTTGAGATGAGGTGTAGAAAACGCAGGCTTTATGCACCTTGCCTGGAGTTGCAGATCTGTGCTTCTATATTGGATCAAAGTGACGCAACTCCTATCTCAGATGATTATGGAGAAGGTCGATTGTATTCCGCAGATATGGGATTGTTAAAATCAATTCAAGCATGTAATCGAAACTGCTGGCTATCGCACTATTACTGGCTAAGAGACTAGTGGCAAAAAACGGGGGTGTGAGGGCTGTACCTACTGTGACTAACTGGATTAAGGATGTTGTGTACTGTTGAGAACAACTGGACATTTATGCTGAGGAGCTGCCGGTCTACTCCAGGCCAAAAGATATTTGAAGCCCGGTCACCATATTCCTTCTGGAGCACCCTGATGTGTTGCAATGAAGTCAAGAATTATGAACTATGATGCTGGGACTAAGGGCACTAGTTGCCTACATGAGTACGGTGGGGATGGTTGTTGCCCTGGATGTAGCAGTCGACAAGGGCCAGACTCAATGTACTGCACTGTATGTTTACATTTTGTATTGTATGTTGTTACTTAGGTCGCCCTAGCTGCATTAAGTTTGTATACCAAATACATCTGTACTATGCAAAGATGGGATAGTAAATAATAATAATACAAATATATATAAACTTTGTCGAAAAACATGTTGGGTACTGGGTAGGGGGTGTTCTGAAGAACGTAAAGGAACTTACAGAGGGTGATTATCTTAAAAAGAGAGGCCCTTCCCATGAGAGAAATCAGTAGCCGTTGCCATCTCTCCACATCAGTTGGAATTCCCGATAGACCCTTTCCAGGTTCCTCTCCAGAAATTGGTTGCTATCCAACGTAAACTCTATGCCCAGATAACGGAAATCCATCCGTCACCACTGGAATTTCCACCGGAAGCACAAGCGTCTCCCTTCTTTCTCCCATAAGAACAATGTGGACTTATCCCAGTTAATATTGTAACCTGCATATTGCGAAAAACCGACAACACAGTGGGTAGGGAAGTTGCCAGGTTGGGCAGATATAATATTACATCGTCTGCATAGAGGGAAATGTTTTCTGGTTATGTCCCCACAGTAGAAAAGCCCACTTTATCCCGCCTTATACAGATACAGGTCACTAGTGGTTCCATGCATAAAGCAAACAGCAGGGGTAAGAGCCAGCAGCCCTGCTGTGTCCTCCTCCCCAAAGGAAAGGAATCTGAAAAAGTACCATTGACCCCCACCCGAGCCATTGGTGCGTGAAAAGCACTTCCACCTAATAGCAGAAAACCAGGCCCACCTCAAATCTTCTCATGACCTGGTGAAGGTAAGTCCAATCTATGGGGTTGAATGCCTTTTCGATGTCTAAGACCATGAATTCCTGTGGCCCCTGAGTGTTTTTTTGGTGGTCAAGCTACGCATGAAGATGACAGAGGTTATGCCTAGCCGCATGATTGGTCATAAACCCGGTTTGGTCCTTGTGGATCAAGGGAGAAACCATGTGCAGCAAGCAGTTCACTAGGACTTTGGCCATGATCCTCACCTCTGTGTTTAACAGGGAGATTGGCCGATACAGGGAGCACGCAGATCCCAGCTTCCCGGGCTTATGAACCACAACAATCGTCGCCAGTTGCAGATCGGGTGGGATCAGCCCATCTCTCCATGCTCTGCAGGGTGTTTCAGTCTCCAGAGATTAAGGTGGCCCATCGTGTGGGCGAAGCACCACAGGGGTGACGCCAGGCCACGGGAGACTGCAGCCTTCGTGGATCTATTCTGTGTGTTATCCATTACCTCTTTAAAGTCACCCCCTAATATATGTCCGTTAGCCCCCGCCTTCAGGAACACAGGGTCTAGGGCGTCCAGCACTGGTTGTTGCAATCTCAGGGGGGCAAAGACACTAATCACGAACAGGGAGTCTCTACCTCTGGTTCCGGACAGTACCACGAATCTACCGCCGGACCATGTTACGTCTTGTCTATAAGAAAGGGGGAGCTCTTCCTAGCCAAGATCGCCACCCCACAGGATCCCCTTGCATACCCCAAGGGACCTACACCTTGTATTGCCCCCTATTAAGGCAGGAAACACTAGTCTCCACCAAGCGTGTTTCCTGCAGCAGCACCAAATGCGGGCTTGCATCTTCAAATATTCAAATATTGCGCAAACACTCCTCTCTTAAGTTTGCACAGTACCTTTAACATTCTGTGATAAGAGTACTAGGCGATTAGAATCAGCATGCAGCATAATCCGGTCATGGATTAGAAATAAAGTAACCCAGCCAGGACCACCAACTTCAGATTTCCGCCTCCACCTTCATCCACGTTGTACTATCCTCCACTCCAAGGAGCCGAAGTCAGTACTGCCACTCAACCACCCATGCATACCAGGGCTCCCATCCCCCACCCCAGAACGTGACTGCGGACCGTACACATACATATGAAGGATTTTAAACAAACACAACTCCAACTAAGGGGGCAACTGGCATCCCCTTCCTCCCCACCCCAAACTTCTAGAAATTGAGGGCCTGATTCCACAAAGGGCCACTGCACTCGTGGCGGAGGTCCCGCAGTCATGGGGAAGTCTCTGCACTCAGGGCGGAATCTCCATAATGAGAATTCTCGGTGCGGAGATTCCACCCCAAGTGCGCAGACTCTCCCACAACAGCGGGACCTCCACCCTGAGTGCGGAGACCCTTTGTGAATCAGGTCCTGAGTATCTGTCGCCTCTGACCACTACTACCTGTAACATCACACCAATAGGGAAGCCAACAACCCCAACCCAATGCCCCCATTAACAGAGTAACAGTTAGTTATGTTCTACCGACCCTTGAAGAGCCTCAGACTGAAGCCATAGAGCAGCCCAATTCGTCTGTAGTATATGAAGCAGGAATAGTTTGGGAGTACGAGGGACATCCTCAGTCTGACATTTGAAGTTCAGGTGCTGTTTGGGAGTCCCTTCTCCCTGAGATCAGACGTTGTGGTGCAGCTGGGTCCTCCTCCAATCCAGTTCGGCATCTGTTTTGCCATGAGTCGATTTGGGTCTCCGGCAGTACGGGACGGAGACACCATCTTCCAGGTGTCTGCTGCACGAGTAGACGGCCCTGCACCTCCGGTCTTCTGTGGTGGCGTTCCTCCACTCAACGCTAGGCTTCCTTCAGATCCTCAAAGAAATGTGTCTTCTCCTGGTGAATCACCTTCAATCTGGTGGGATAATGGGATAGAGGAGCATATATTTGATCTGCTTCGCTTGGAGTTTTGCTTTGACTTCTATGAATGTTCAGCGCTGTTGCTGAACTCGCAGCGTATAATCCAGGAAGATCATTACTTTTGCCTGCACCGCTGCCAACTGTATCAACCTGCTCACATCTAGGAAAACAAACTCCGAACACCGCCTCACCAACAAGCTCCAATATCCATCATGAACTCAGTACCCTCCGAAGCACCCACGGACCTCTGTCCCCACCACGTCTTCAACCTCAGAAGCAAGACAATTGACGACAAACTCAAGAAAGTCCTGTACACGTCCATCACCTCGGCCTCCTTCCCTGAGGACTGGAAACACGCTGTTGTGAGGCCCCTCCTGAAGAAACCATCTGCCGATCCAACAGAACCTAAGCACTACTGACACATCTCGCTGCTTCACTTTCCAGCAAAGGTTCTCGAAAAAAGCTATCAACCAGCAACTTACCGAACACCTGGAACACAACAACCTCCTGCACCCCTCCCAATCCAGTTTTCGAGCCAACCCCAGCACGAGACAGCCCTGATCGCAGCCACTGATGACATCAGGGCCCTCCTGGACTGTGGCGAAAAAGCAGCCCTCATCCTCCTAGACCTATCAGCAGCCTTGGACACCATCTCCCATCACATCCTGATCAACATACTCCACCACGTCAGAATCCAGGGAGATGCCCTCAAATGGTTCGCCTCATACCTCACCGGAAGACTTCTGAGAATCAGGCTACCACTAATCACCTCAGTGCCCAAGAATATCATCTGTGGCGTCCCCTAAGGATCATCCCTCAGCCCCACCCTCTTCAAAACCTACAAGACCCCACGCCTGGCTAGCCCTGTCAGATCACATGGACTCAACATCATCTCATACACCGACGAAACCCAGCTCATCCTCTTGCTGTCAGAAGACCCCTCCACCGCCAGAGCCAACTTCCACAGATGTTTGAGGAACACCGCTGACTGGATGATGGACAGCAGTCTCAAACTTAACACGGACAAGACGGAAGTCCTCATCTTCAGGAACAACCCTTCGCCATGGAAGGACGAATGGTGGCCCGTGGAACTCGGACCATCCCCCACTCAGACAGACCACGCCTGCACCCTCTGTATCATTCTAGACAGCAAGCTTTCCCAGAAGAAACAGATCAACGCAGTCTCATCCGCCTGCTTCCACACCATTACCTTGCGCGTCTGGTTTCACCTCTTCCTTGTTGCCGACAGAGCTGCTGAACAATAGTCTGTCTTCCAGGTGGACATTCTATGGGCGTATAGAGTGGATGAAAGGAATGGATGCTCTTTGTCAGTTTATGAAAGATTAATGGACTCCTCAAGATCTTCAAGTGGCTCCCAGTCACCACCAGTCACCAACAAAAGAGCTGTCACTCAGGCCATGTGTCACCAGCAGACTGGTCTACGGGAACACACTCTACGTAGGAATCACCGCACGCCTCCTGAAGAGACTACAGACAATACAAAAATCAGCGCCAAGACTCCTCCTTGACCTTCCCAGATGGACCCAGATCACACCCCACCTCAAGATGCTACACTGGCTCCCGATCCAGAAAAGATGCCAGTTCAAGATGCTGACCCATGCATACAAAGCCCTATACAATGAAGTGCCTGCATACATCAACATACATCAACAAACGTCTGACCTTCTACTCATCCTCTGGCAAGGAGATCCTAGACTTTGCCTCTGTCAGCCGATCACTCAGTTTTTGCAAGTCCTGGTGCAGGAGGGAGACCTCCATCCCCACACCCTGAATTTGGTCCTCCAATGCCTCTCTGGACTTGCGAATAGCCCATAGGATAGCTGCCAAAATGGTGTGATCCTCTCCTGCTGCCTCTGGTCCCTGGTCACCACTCTCTGACCGGGGAGCCGCACCTTTGGGCCCCACTGTGGTGAACTGGTCTATCTTCCCCTGGGAGGAGGCCGACGCCCAACTGCACTTCACCTTGGATCGAGATCTGCCCTGATCATAGACTGGCTGGGCCCCCTAATAACCACACTCTGGGAGCTGTCTTGTCAGGGTTTTAATGTACCCCAACCACTCACTTGGCCTCCCCCCGGGTGTAGAGTCCGGCCTGCTGGTGATGCACCATCGGGAATGGCGACGTCGACTGGTCTGCCCTGGCTTGGGTCCCCGCGGTGGTTCTCCACCCACTCGAAGCCACACTCTGCGGGCTTGAGGGCCCCACTAAGCCATTTCAAGGGCACTTCACTGGGTGGGGCTTCCCTTAGCTCTTAATGCTTCCTCTGCCCCAGGTGACACTTCTGCACCTCACCTTCTCCACCCCGCTTGCAGGTCTGCCACCCACTTGGCCCCTCTCCTCACACTGCCACAAGCGGGCCTCTGGGACCCCAAGATCTCCTGGACGTCCTCAGAAATCACCGCCGCTAGTCCCTGCCTCTGTGTGGTCACTCACTGGCTGAGCGGCTTGGCATGTCTAACATCCTGGACATCGGGGAGGCATAAGCAGCCAACTACAGGCTCTAGTAGCCATGCACCAATGCCTGCGCCACCTCGGGTCCATCTCTGCTCCCTGGTCCCACATGTGTGCACTGCATGCGGAGGTATCTGTACCTGCCGGTCACCGCCCTCCTTCACTCCTGGCCTTCATGGCCCCAGATGCCCACAGGGCTGAATGCGGGACCTTCTCGGCACCAGGGGGCGCAGCTCCGCCAGTTAACTCTGGATCAATGGGGCTGGGAGAGGAGGATATTTTTCATAAACAATTACAATAGATAGATATATATATATATATATATAAAAATATATATGTGTGTGTATATATATATGGGGATCAAAGGGGCTGGGAGAGGAGGATATTTTTCATAAACAATTACAATAGATATATATATATATATATATAAAAATATATATGTGTGTGTGTGTGTATATATATATATATATATATATATATAATGTAGAACCAGGATTACAGTAATAGCAAGCTTTCCCTCCACGTTATCCCTCTATGCGAATGTCAGTACTGTTCATGGGTTCGACTAGTATGGCTTAGAGAGAGAAAGAACCAACAGTTAGACAATCAGGTCCTTTAGAACTCTTTGTCCAACCATAGTGTCAGCCGCAGTATCTTCATCCAAGCAATAATGTTTAATTAATGTATGGCTAGATTGCCATGAGGCTGCTTTAAAATTATCTTGTAGCGGAAAATGTCTTATCCAAAAAGCAGTGGCTGCCTTCCCTCTTGTGGAATGGACTTTAGGTTTTACAGGTAGAGGTTATTTGGCTTGTTAATACCAAATAATGCAGGAAACTATCTATCTTGCAATGGTTTGTTTTGCAGATGCCATCCCTGTATGGATGGGTCCATAATTAACAAATAGCTGATTAGTGTGTCTATTATATTTCGTTCTATCCAAGTAGAACTTCAAAACCCGTTTAACATCCAAAGAATGGAGAGCTCTTTCTGCAGGATTGGAAGATTTAGAGAAGAAAACCGGTAGAGAAATAGAATTATTAATGTGAAAGTCTGAAACTACTTTAGGTAGATAGTTCTCAAAACAGCTCTATTATGATGAAATATTGTATAAGGCTCAAGAGAGTATAAAGCTTGGAGGTCATTGACCCTTCTAGCTGATGTAAGTGCTGTTAGAAAAGAAAGCTACTTTCTATGTAAGATGGTGCAAGCTCCAAGTGGCTTATGAATAGTGTAAAAAAGAGGCTCTTTTGGATATGGTGAGCCCCCACTTTTTGCCTGGAAAATTATATGAAAATTAAAATTAAAATTATATGCACACAAACAACGCATGGGATATAGGTAAGTCACCTCTCTAGCAGGCCTTAACCCTAAGGCAGGATGCACTGTATCCCCTGTGATGACAAACCTGCATGAGTAGATATGCCACTGCAATATCCACGTAGAATATTGGATATTGTAAGTGAACAGGGAAGCCATAGAGAGTACATGGGCTGGAAACTCTTCATTACGGGTTCCCCAGCTCCACGATGGCTTCAATGTATTATGGGATGTTTGGTACCAATATTATATTTATTAATAATTGCACCCAGAGGACCCTTTAGAAGGGTCCCCTGAAACCTACTGACTTCTAGTGTGTCCCTGACTGGTCTCCACCAGCTTGCCACTTGTAGACATGTTTCTAGATCCATGGAGTGAGAGCCTTCACTCTCAGGTGCCAGAAACAATGCCTGCCCTGGGTGGAGGTGCTTCACACTTCCTTCAGGAAGGAACAGCTTTCCAGGGCAGAAAGCTTCAAAGGTGATGCCACCTTTGAACTCCAACCCACGCCTCTCCTTCTAGCAGCAGATGGCAACACCCCTGTCCTGACCCCACGTTTGGTGGGAAGACAGGTGGGAAACTTAGTTCGATGAGGAGGAAGATCTCCAGTCAACCTGCACCACCCCTAAGGCGGGCCAGGCGATGTGAACCCCCCGTTCACTTTCTACCATGATGGGGAAAATAACCTATCAGGGTCGTGCCCTCCTTTCCCCCCATGTGGGGTGAGCATTTAGAGGGTTTAGTCACCCTAAAGGTAGGCAGCCCATTGGCTACAACCCAGTACTCCCTTTAACACCCTTAAATGTAGTATTTAGGTGGCACCCTGAGCCTTGATTTTCAGATTCGACAGACACAAGAAGACCAAGGACAAAGAAGAGCAGCTGACCCAGAGAAGAGAGAGGATGGACTGGATTTTGGCGCAAAACCCTGCCTGCTTCCCAAAGACTCGACAATTGCAGAACTCTGTCTTGCCCTGCTGCTAAGAGATCTCTACAAACCCCAGGGGCCCTCCAGCACTCTGCCAAATTGCCTAAGAAGTCCCTTGGAGTAGAGGAGCTACTCCAGTGCATCGCAGGCACCAAAAGAGTCCGAACTCTCGACCTGCAGCTCCCCAGACCTTTCAACGACGCAACTGCCCAGGAGAAGGTACCACAGCTCTGAACACCTCTGCCACCTCACCACATTTGGAGACACCAGGATCCTCCGGAGCCGAGCAGCACCCACCCAGGGATACCAAATGCCCTGCAACCCAAGACCAACTACAAGAGTATAAGTTGGACTCTTAACTGCCTGAGGACCAAGCACCCGTCAAGGGAAGTCAGCAGCCCTGAGTTCCACTTGCTGAGTGACCAGCCATCCTACACCAGCCCCTTACCGCAAGGTGCACTATGCGCAGCAGAGCTTGGATCACCAATTTGCTCTGCACCCAGCCCCACCAGACGGGGAATCTCCGAAATCGTTTTGCTCCTGTGGTCCCCAGGCCCTTGCGACCTCTACACTCTTTTGAGTGCCTTCAGATTTACCTACAAGTTGCCTTGTGGAGCCTGTTTGTAGGTGGCCCCCCTTCTTCGTAGTGCCAGCTACCTACTCTCCCAGCACCCTGCTCCCGGCCGAATCGGGGACGCTCCCGAGAAACTGCTGGTAGAACTTTGGACCCTGGCTCCCTAACATTCGAATTCTAGAAGGTGAACCCCTAAGTCCTACTGCACTGTGATTTATTGCATTGTATGTTTTTCTCAATACGATAACATTGTGCTTATTGCGCACAACTGTATATTACCTGCACTTACCTTGCTTATTGCTAAAACGTTTTACATGCTTACCTGTAACTGAAGTTCTTGGTTCAAAATATATATAAAAAGACTTACTATTTTTCTATAAATCAGTCTCGACTTCATTCTTTAATGTGTGTTCCATTTATTGCCTCTGTGAGTACAACAAATGCTTAGCACTACCCTCTGACAAGCCTAACTGCTCGCCCACCATACCACAAAATAAAGCGTTAGTATTATCTACTTTTGCCTCTGTAAACCAATAAGGGTCTCTCCGACCTCTCTGCACAGTGTACCCTATGGTGGTGCACTAAATAGAGAGGTGGGTTTCCTACATTGGTGAATCAGCTGTGGGGTCTACGTCTTTACGTTTGCTGAACCACTCTGACAATAAAGTGACCACAGGAGTGAAGTCACAATTGCCTTTAGTTAAACTGTATTTTGCAAATTGCCAATTTTTCAAACTTTTAACAAAATTGTTAGGATCCTGGTTAGGTCTCTTTTATCACAGCTGTTTTAAAAATCCAAAGCTTACTATAGTAAGAAAACCAGCATTGTTAGGTTTTTTTCCTCTCCAAAAAGGTTCCCAACTTAGTAATAATAATGAGTACCAGAACAGTACCAGAAACAGTACTCCAGAGGACGTGGTAAGGTGGAGGAAATAGACCTCACACCTCACCTGTCCTGGTCAATGAAACAGCGTATAGGCTTGTGTAGAACTTATGGTCGAGACTGGGTCAAACCCTACCAAAGCACAGCTCCAGACGCTTTTGGCAGAGTATGACAAAGAGT
This sequence comes from Calotriton arnoldi, assembly GCA_963921515.1. Classification (NCBI taxonomy): domain Eukaryota; kingdom Metazoa; phylum Chordata; class Amphibia; order Caudata; family Salamandridae; genus Calotriton; species Calotriton arnoldi. The sequence continues at coordinate 313,841 of CAWUFW010010492.1, forward strand.
ATCCAGAGGAAGACTCTGATCTTACAGAAGATCAGAACACAGATAATGGGAGTGATGATACAGCACCCCAAAACAGAGGAGCACTTCCAGATTAAGAGCTTGCTCTAGAAAGATTAGCTAGGAGGGCAGCTATAGAAAAAGAGAGAAAAGGGTTGGGCCTAGGACCTATCTCTGGTGGCAGCATAATCATAAATAGGGAGAAAAGTGATTACTTTGACCCTAAAATCCCCAAAGGGATTGTCCCAAAATTCTTTGAGGATGATGATATCACCAAGTGGTTCATTGCTTTTGAGAGGGCCTGCCTTAGCAGACAGGAAGATGTGGAGTGCTATCCTGTGGGAAATGTTCTCAGGACAGTGCAGGGATAGACTCTTGACACTCAATGAGAAAGATGCTGAATCCTATGATCTAATGAAGGTTACCCTGATTGAGGCCTTTGAATTCACCACTGAAGAGTATAGAATACGGTTCAGGGAGGCTCGAAAAATCCAGAGCCAGACCTGTGTAGATTTTGTGGACTACTCAGCAAAATCACTAGAAGGTTGGTTAGCTGTTAACAATGTGCAAGACTTTGAAGGGATTATAATTTGATAATGAAGGAGCATCTTTCAATTACTTGTTACCAAGAGAAGTTACATCAATTCCTGGTAGACCTAGGTCTACTTTCTCCTCAAGGGTTGGGGATGAGGGCAGACCACTGGGTCAAAACAAGGGTGACCAAAACTACCACTGGTGGGGGAGACGAAAAGAAAGAGGCCCACCCCCCCCAAGGGAAAGAGGGTACCCCTAAAAACAAAGAGTATATTCTTCAGGCCCCCAAAAACCTGTTCAGGAGGGTGAGTCCAGTGACACTTCACAGCCAAAGGGTGGGTACCACGGAAAGAACTGGGATCCCAAGAAGGCTTGGTGCCAGGACTGTAGAACCACAGGGCACCGAACTGGAGACTCTGGCTGTAAAAACAAGAAAAATGCCTCTAGTCCACCTGCAGAAAATGCAGTTGCCAATCTCCACATGGGATCTCAGGGGAGCACTGGCCATGTCAGGGAGATCACTGACTTGACTCTATTAGGGGATGTGAATGTAACCACCTTGGCTGTCTGGCTCACTAACATGCAAAAATACAGACAGGATCCTGTTATTAGTGGGGTTAGGGTGGAGGCATTGAGAGACACAGTTGCTAGTGTCACCATGGTGACTAAGCAATTGGTATCCTCTGAACAGTATGTGGCTGGAAGGACCTATCCAGTCACCAGTGTTGACAAAGTGATAACAAATCATCCCATGGCGATGGTGTCCATTAACTGGGGAGAGGTTGCTGGCCAAAAAGAGGTAGCAGTGTCTTCATCCATTCCAGTTGAGTGTTTGCTTGGCAATGATTTAGACTCCTCAGCCTGGGCTGAGGCAGAATTGAGAATCCATGCAGAAATGGTTGGAATCCCACACTGGGTGTGCGTAAAAAACAGAGCAGACCCCAGAGTGAAAAAGAGGTGCTGGAGTCTGGAATTATGGCTCGGCCCTCCAAGAGGAAAGGCAGGAAGACTAGGGAACCAGCTTCAAATCAGATACCAAACCCTTCTTAACAGGGGGAAGAAGAGTCAGTCCCAGAGAAAACGGAGCCCCAGGAGTTGGAGCTTTACCAGGATGAATTTCTGGGCCCAGGGGACTCTCTAGGTTAAATCTGTGCCAGGGGCAGAGGACCTGTCCCCCTCTTGAAAGCCTGTGACAGCAAGCTGCTGCACAAGAAGGAGGTGATTTCAGTGGTTCCCACAGGACCTATTGGGAGGAGGGGATCATTTACACTGAGGCCAGAGACCCTAAACCTGGTGCCATTAATAGAGTGGTGGTGTCTCAGGAGTGTAGGGAATTCCTCCTCACTTTGGCCCATGATATCCCCCAAAACTTGGAGTAGGCTAGTCAGCCACTTCTACTGCCCAGGGATGCACCAGAAGGAGAAGGAGCTTTGTAACTCCTGTGCCACCTGTGAAGCCAGTGGCAAGACAGGTGGACACCCAAAGGCCCCCTTAATTCCACTTCCAGTGGTTGGGGTTCCCTTTGAGGCAGTAATGATTGACATAGTTGGTCCCCTCCACCCTCCTACAGTATCAAGGAACAGATATATTCTGGTGGTATTGGATCATGTCACCAGGTCTCCTGAGACTATTCCTCTTAGGACTACCACTGCCCCTGCAGTGACTGGGACCTCACTGGTATCTTTACCAGAGTGGACTTCCCTAAGGAGGTGGTATCAGACCAAAGGACAAACTTCATGTCTGGCTACTTCAAATACATGTGGAAGGAGTGTGGAGTGACCTACCGGTTCACTACCCCACACCATCCTTAGTGTAATGGCCTTGTTGAAAGAATCAACAGGACCATGGAGGTTATAATTGGTGGACTCTCTGAAAAACTCAGAAGGAGATGGGATGCCTTATTTCCATGCCTGCTTTTTGCCGAAGAAACAAACAGAAAAGGCAAAAAGAGGGCAAGAATCGAGCAGAGAAGGCACAAACAGAGGGCAAAAAACAAGCAAAAAAGGCACAAACAGAGAGCAAGAAACGAAAAGAGAAGGCACAAACTGGGGGCAAGAAATGAGCAGCGAAGGCACAGAGGGCAAGAAACGAGCAGAGAAGGCAGAAATAAAGGGCAGCAAGCAACAAAGCAGCAAAAGGGCAGCGGACTGCGGGCAAGCTGGACAGGAGAATTGTCCCAGGGGGAGCTGGCACAAGGACCTACTCAGTGGGGTCGTCCTGGGACCTCTATTAAGTAGGTCCTGAGGGAAGGGAGGGGCACTGGGTGGCGGGAGGAGGGAAACGGCGGGAAGAGAGCAAGAAATAGCCGAAAAAAAGCAAAACAGAGGACAAGAAACTAGCTAAAAAGGCAAAGAGCTGGCAAGAAACTAGCAGAAAAGGTACAACCAGAGGGAAAGAAAGGAGCAGAAAAAAAGCAAAACAGAGGGCAAAGAATGAGCAGAAAAAGCAAAAAGAGGGCAAGAAACGTGCAGAAAAGGCAAAAAGAGAGTAATTTCGAGCGGAGAAGGCAGACACAGAGGGCAAGAAACAAGCAGAGAAGGAACAGAAGGCAAGAAACAAGCAGAAAAAAGCAAAATAGAAGGCAACAAGCGAACAGAAAAGGCGAAAAAAGGGCCAGATACGAACAGAAAAGGCAAAAAAAGGGCAAGAAATGAGCAGTGAAGGCAGAAACAGAGGGCAGGAAACAAGCAGAAAAAGCAAAAAGAGGGCAAGAAACGAGCAGAGAAGGCACAAACAGAGCAAGAAACTAGCAGAAAAAAGCAAAATAGAGGGGGCGTGGCTTGGCGCGCAGCAGGATGGCTGCGCTGTAGCGCAGCTCTGCCGGCCGACTCCATCTATCCGTCATTATCCTGCTCCCCAACCGCCATCGGAGGGAAAAAAGTGGCGGATCTGAGTTCCAGTGGTACAAGGCACGAGTAGGCGGCACGGGAGGGCAGATATAGCTGCCGCTACGCCGCTGTGAGCGGGTGACCGACTGGGCAGTGCGGCTCGAAAATGGCGGCCATGAAGGAGGCCCGCTGCCGCTGAGCCCGGCGGCTGGCTGCGGAGATGGCTTCGTTTACTGTGCACAGTTGCTGGGGCAGTCGAGTCTGCTGTGAGTCTCCGGCTCTGCGGGAAGGCCACTGTGAGCTGACTGGCGGTGGACAGACGCGCAAGTGAGGAGTGCGCCCAGGGCGGGCCGCTCGTGCCGGAGGAGCACCGCCGACGTCGAGGCCATTGCCCGCGGGCCTGCTGCGAGACGCTGCGCTCAGGGGGCACCAACACCAGAGACTGCCGAGGAGGGCGATAGCGGCGACCCTGCTGACCCCCCATCCTGACACACGACGGATGCGAGGGAACCGCGCGCAGACGGTGAAGCCGGGCGCCGACACGGCGACACTGTGGGGTGTGAGCTGAGACCGGTCTGCTGGAGAACCAACGATTTGGGCGCCACGGCCATGGCTGCAATCTAACTGCACTTACCTCCGAAGGTCTCATCCTGCTGCTAACATACGGTGAGGCCGGCTGTTGTGCGAGTTGGGGCGTGCGGCAGGAGCTTGTGGTGTGACCCGCGCCCCTGCCCTCTGTGAGGCCCGAGAACTGCTGAGTGGCCCCCCGCGGATCCCTTGAGCGGGGCTGCCGGTTGCATGACGGCGCTGTTTTGCCTCTCCCTCTCCTCTCCCGAGACCTGGAGGCCACATGGGCGGCAGCGGTGAGTGTGCCCGGATTGAGGGTTAAGGCCTCTGTCTAACTACGCAGGAGCGGTGGCTGGGCTGATCGATGGGGCCCAAGCGGGGCGGCGACCAGATATATTGCTGTAAATCTACGCACTGATCACACCTGTTGGACTGGGGGCGCTATCTTGACGCCGATCTCCCCCCCCCCTCATTTCTTGCACGACGACGCTGTGAAAGAGTTTGCCGCTTGGGCGTCCCGGCGGTTCCCCCGTGTTGTACGGGAGCCCGCGCTCAATCCAGCGCTATATGATTTTGCGACGGCGCGGTGGAGGCCGCGGTGAGTTGGGGTACTGGAATATCTGTTCGGAACGACGCGGCCTGCTGGCCTTTCCTTGCTGAAGCGCCTCTGTGAATGACTCTCAAGGTATTAATGCAAGACTGTGAATAATATCACTCATCAGGCTGATCTACCCTAACAAAACCAAAGGGGATGATGCTCACTCCACCAGTCTGAACTGGGGTGGCGGAGTGAGCTAGGATGCTTGTTTCCGGTCCAGGGAAGACATGGCTTGGCAGTTCGGGCTGGACTGTTCCCATGAGGCACAGGGTCAGACTGATTTGCTTATGGCCATGTCTGAACTGGGGTGGCGGAGTGAGCTAAAGAATGATGATGGATTAAACCCAGATCAGTTGACTGGGGGTGAGTGCTTGCAATGTTCAACACTCCGTCCATCATCCCCTTTGGTTTTGCTATGTTCGCCCTAAGTTGGCAGGGTATGCCCAGACGTGGGTCCCTTGCTCACTTTGCCACTGGATTCAAGATAGCCTGGCTGATGACGGCTGTAAGCCAGAAACCGGTCCCAGGATGCTTGTTTCCGGTCCAGGGAAGACATGGCTTGGCAGTTCGGGCTGGACTGTTCCCATGAGGCACAGGGTCAGACTGATTTGCATATGGCCATGTCTGAACTGGGGTGGCGGAGTGAGCTAAAGAATGATGATGGATTAAACCCAGATCAGTTGACTGGGGGTGAGTGCTTGCAATGTTCAACACTCCGTCCATCATCCCCTTTGGTTTTGCTATGATCTACCCTAACCTCATAACGCCTCCTCAGGTGCATAGTTCCGGCGGCATTCGACTGGTGTGGGTAACGAGTATACTGGTCACTGCAATAGGCACGCGTTGAGCTCTGGCTGTCGTGGGAGTGTCAGCTCCACTTGTTAAATATGGGGAAAACTGACAAGACGCAGTCGCGTCTTACCTTTGAACAGAGGAGGCCAGGCAAACCTGCACGGGGGGCCACTTCGGACTCCGAACTTGATACTCCTATCGAGCCCCCATCCGCTAAGGAAAAGACATTGTCAGCAATACAGGCCAGTCTTCAATCTATAGACGACAAAATTGAGGCCCTTAACAATCGCATGGATCATATATCCACCAAACTGGATAAGCAGGCCACAAGAATAGGCAAAGCCGAACAACGCATATCGAACAATGAGGATGGCCTCCAGCAGGTCATGCCCAAGGAGCTGGACATGGAAAAGATTCTCGCAGTAATTCAGGCCAAGAATGAGGACCTTGAAGCCCGCTCGCGGCGGAAGGACCTGCGCATTACATGCCTGCCAGAGTCAACAAACGTAGGCCACCTGGAAACTTTTGTAGAGAACATGCTCCGTGAAATTTGTGGTGCTGAGAACCTTTCGCAACTCCTTATCGTGGAGAGGGCCCATCGCTCCTTATCGGTTCGGCCGCCACCCGGGGCTCCTCCCCGACCGATAATTGCGAGGCTACTGAACTTCAGGGACCGTGACGCGGTCCTCCGCATATCCCGGCAAAAGGGCACCATCACTTATCAGGGCAATACGGTGGCATTCTATCCTGATTTTACGGCCACTGTACAGGCGACTAGAAAAGAGTACCACTCAGTAAAAAAGATCTTGATTGCTGAGAATGTCCAATATGCCATGTTATACCCGGCGCGACTGTGTATCGGGACAGATGATAAGGCCAAGATCTTTACCAACCCTAAGCAAGCTCTAGACTATGCCAAATCTCTTCGCCATAAGAAAAAATCTGTTCCGGACGATTCGGAGGACGAAAGTTAAGGTGCTATATAAATTAAGTTGTGTCCTATCCGTCTGCCTTATCTAACAGAGACTGTTTGATTCTGTAATGTTCTTTGTAGAGATCCTCTCGGTGGCCTTAGGCTGCTGCTGTGGCCAAGAGGCAGCTTCCTCTCCAAATGTTCATTTGTGCCTCTGGTGCCTCCCCTTGATTATGAGAATGCCATACTGCATATATACGGCTGTTTGATGGTGGCTGTCCTGGGGGGCAAGTGTTACTGTAGTCGGCCACCTCCCTTATCATCTGGGAGTGAGTAGTGCCACAGCGTTCCCCACTGGGTATACCCCACACTACACTTGAGTTATGTTTAAAATTGTTGGGGTATGTGTTTTTTTAAGGGATGGCTTTGGCAAGTTGGGTATGCTAAAGTGGGTGGGGGTGGTGGGATCAACAGATTTGGAAGGGGTGTTGTTTAATGTGATTCAACTGATGATCTGGCAGATATGTCTTGACCTATCCTCCTGTAGTTGGGTAACCGATTTGCTATTTTTCATCACTCTTACTGGCGGTAGCTGGTGATAAGTTTGCGTGTTTAACGTGGAATGTGCGAGGGCTCATCTCCCCTAAGAAAATCAGACAGGTATTTGCCTATCTAGACAGGCACGAGATTCAAATCGCTCTCCTACAGGAGACACATCTTACTAAAACGACAGAGGTCCAGATTGCTGTAAAATGGGCTGGATATAAAATTGCCTCGTCTTATTCCTCCTATGCAAGAGGGGTCCTCATTCTATTTAAACGTGGTCTCCTGTTCACACCAATTAAAACGTACGTGGACGATGAGGGCGATGAGGGTCGCTGGGTCATGGTACACGGCAAATTGGGGGTCTCATTGCTAACTATTGTAAATATGTACGGTCCAATTGCGGACGAGCCCGAGGTGTTCGCACGAATGTTTAATGTGCTGAGGGAATGGCCAGAGGCTGAGATACTGTGGGGAGGTGACCTTAACACCCATTTAGACCCAGGAAGGGATAAATCTAGTCAACAAGGTGGGCGTACTCCCCGAGCAGCCAAATGTATAAGAGATGCTATGGTGGAGTTTGGGCTGATAGATGTATGGCGGCTCCGGAACTGGGACACGCTGGAGGGCACACATGCCACCCCAGCACATAATAGCTGGTCCAGACTGGACTATTGGCTGCTGAGTGAAGGGGCCAATGCCTGGGTCACGGAAATAGGACATCTTCCCCGCACACTGTCCGATCACAACCCTGTCCGGCTTGTTGTCACCGTTCCCACTGACACGCATCGTCCATTCACCTGGAGGTTTAGGTCAGAGGCCTTGCTGGACCCTATATATGCAGACACTATCCGGAAAGAAATTGTACATTACTTCGAGGCCAATGTGGGCACTGTGGACAGCGCAGCTACCTTGTGGGAGGCCTTCAAGGTCACTATAAGGGGAGTCTGTATAGGCACTACAGCGGGTATACTCAGGGATATTAGAGGGCAACTCACAAAATTAGAGCAGGAACTCTCGCGGCTGGAAGCAGATTATACCACACATCCGTGCATAGCTACACTGTCCCGTATACACGAGCTGATTTTAGAATACAATGAGATGGCAGTACCTTGCTAGATGACACATTGCCCGGGCATATGGGTAAGGGGGGAGACCGGGCCGTAACCTTGCCGCTAAGCTTAAATTCCGCGCTGAGCACCAACATATTACTAAAATTGTCGATGAAAATGGAGGGGAGCATTACACACCACAATCCATAACTGAGCAGTTTCGCGAATGCTATGCTGACATGTACACATCGCGCGGAGGCGCGAGTTCTACAGATTTGGCGGACTATCTTTCGGATGTCGCGGGTGCGTGGCTCGCGGATGGTCATCGCGAATATCTCAGTCAGCCGATAGAGGCGTCAGATATTCAAGCTGCGATACGCTCCTTACAGAATAAAAAGGCTCCGGGGCCTGATGGCCTAACAGCCGAATTCTATAAGGAATATGCGGAACTCCTAACTCCCTATTTGTTAGAAGTGTATGGTGAGGCACATGAAACTGGCCGTTTACCCCCGTCGCTTCGGCAAGCTCTGATTATTACCCTACTTAAAAAAGATAAACCACCCTCCTCGTGCGACTCCTATCGGCCCCTATCCCTGATTAATCTGGACACTAAAATGTTAGCAAAAATCCTTGCCACACGCCTTCAACCCCTTATGCATTGTCTGGTGTTGCCGGACCAATCTGGTTTATACCGGAACGATCTACGTCCCATAATCTGAGAACTATTTTCGCAATGTTTCATGTGCTGGACCCCACATTGCACAAGGCAGCTATGATGTTAGTCGCCGCGAAAGCATTCGATTCCATTGAATGGGGCTACATGTTTCAGATATTACAGCATATGGGATTTCCTGCGATTTTCATTAGTTGGATACGACTATTATACACTGACCCCTCGGCGCGGGTACGTGTGAGAGGCCTAACTTCGGAACCCTTTCCGATCGAGAGAGGTACTAGGCAGGGTTGCCCCTTGTCGCCGTTGTTGTTTTCCCTTATGCTAGAACCTCTGGCATGTATCATACGCCAAAGACACAGGGAAACGGCATTACATTTTAATCATCGCCCTGTCGGTATTTCTTTTTATGCCGACGATATGGTCCTCTTTATACGGGAGCTTCAGCAACATCTGGCCCCAGTGCTCCGAGAATATATCCGTTTTGGCCTGTTCTCGGGCCTATCAACTGGGGAAAATCCGTGATTATTCCTTTGACCTCAATAACCACGCCCCGACCTTGGACTACCCACTGATATGGTCTACTGACCCAGTTAAATATTTAGGTGTCTGGGTACACCGGGATCCCGAGGTGGTCATTAAAGATAATTACGGGAAGGCTTGTGTGACCCTGGAGAAGCAAATTGCAAGATGGATAACATTGCCCCTATCGTTAGCGGATCGCATAGCTATCATAAAAATGATAATCTTGCCACGTTTTTATACCTCTTTAGCAACATCCCCATCAAACTCAATACTGAGTTCTTTGTCACAGTTCGATCGTTGCTGCTGAAGCTGATCTGGGGTGGCAAACAAGCCAGGGTGGGCTGGAGTACATTAACGTTGGATTACGCTAAAGGGGGATTCTGTGCACCAGATTTCTATATATATTATCTATGCACACAGGCGCAATATGCGTATTACTGGTACAACCCACATGCCTTTACACCTCATGTGGCGGTGGAGGATGGGGATGCGCATCCTATCCCATTAGCTGGCATACTCACGCACTCGAAAAGGGGTACAGCACGACAAGAAATTAACACATTGGACACCACCATTGCCGCATGGCAGGCTATCGGGAAATTGACGGCCAAACTTCCCATCTATGCACCGGCACTGCCGCTGGCTCATCACACGGCGCTCTCGGTGACGCAGGAAGAGGGTCCGATGCGTTCGCTGAAAGAGGTCGGCATTGATACCAGGCCTCTACAAGTCCCTGCTGGGATCCATTTCGTCCTGCATCCCTCTAATTCCTCACTGCAGGCTACGCATGCCTCCTCTTTAGGAGCAACTGGACTTACAGTGTTGTTTGTTGTTTCCTTATGGCGTCTCCACCCCGTTAGGTGGGGACGTTGCTTTTGTATCACTGAAATGCAATAAAGAGCTTAACAAAAAAAAAAAGCAAAACAGAGGGCAACAAGCGAGCAGAAAAGGCAAAAAAAGGGACGAAAAACTAACAGAAAAGGCAAAAATAGGGCAAGAAACAAGCAGAGAAGGCACAAACAGGGCAAGAAATGAAAACAAGTTACTTACCTGTAACTTTAGTTCTCCAGTATTGGAAACTTTCATAGATTCACATGCTTGAATCATTCCCCGTCGTCGAGATGAGAGTCCCCGGTGTGAGAAGTTGGCCTGGCATATGCTGTCCACTAATTATAGTGGGCACCTTGCACCAGTCCAAATCGACTCTTATGGTAGGTAGGTTAAAGACAACCTTATTGAAAGCTATCCTAGTGGTAGCTGTGGAGAGCAGCCTTCAGGCTAAGTCTTGAAGGAATGTAAAGCAGCTTGTTTTACCAGTCTATAATCTCTTGAGTGACCAAATGAAAGAGCACCACACCAGGTATATATTCAAAATATATGTATTTATTACTAAACACACCCCTCTAGTCTCTTTATGAGGCTAGAGTTCGAAATACATAGGTTATAAGATCTTAAATCACAGTAATAGCACAAATACACGTTTGGGCCCTAGGGGCGTACCAAACCATATACCAATAAAGTGGTATGCGAACCACGACTGAACTAGACACTAGGCCTAGAGCCTCTAGAAGTGCTTGGACCACAAGGAACCACCCAAGGTAGTGACACAGGGGACCCACGGGAGACGCGTGCAGTGTAAATACACAACCGCGATACGCCGTTAACTTCTATGGAGAAAGTCGGGATCGGGAAAATAGAGGAAAGGGACACTTTAAAGAGGACTAGGACAAAACCCTTTGAGATCTAGGACTTTGAAGAGTCTCTACCCACGGGAGCACCGGAGTACTCGTGTTACCTCACCCAGGGAAGCCGGGTGCATAGGTGCCTTTCGGGGTCGGGTTTCGTCGTCGTTTCGAATGGCGATCTGCTGCAAAGTGCTGCTGGCGGCCAAGAGAAAAGTGTCCGGGTGGATCCAAGAGTGGATCGGAGTTCTGGTGAACCTGAAAGCAGAGGGGACAGAGTCTGGGTCACTAGCCAGTGACCAGGAAGGCGATGGACAGATGCCCACCGATGTCGAGTGCTTCAGGTGCGTTGACGGTCGTCTCGTTTCTGCAGCCACGAGGTCCAGGAGGCGTTGTCGGCGACCAGGAGCAGGATTCGGGCTGGTACACGATGTCTGTCGAGTGCTGCGGTGTCGGCGACCGGATTGGACCCAACAAGCCTTGGCAACGGCAAGTCTCGATGTAGCTGAAGATCGTCGATGGTGCAGACCAGCAAGGTCTGGGGAACTCACCCAGCGAGGGTAAGTCAGGGCAGGCCTGGAGCAACCAGGGGAGCCCTTTGGTTTCTTTAGAAAGTCTTCTGGGGACCCACGAGCCGGCTGGCAAGGGATCGCGAAGACACCTCGGGCAGAATCACTCAACAGGGGCCCACGGTCACTCAGGACGGTGTAGGCCTCTGATCTTCGGAGGGATTCCTGCTGGAGGTTGGGACCACACGTGGTCCAAAGCACAGGTTCGTAGAACGTTGTGAAGGGGTTGCACTCGACAATAGTGCACGGTACCCAGGGGTCGCGGTTCCTCGTCACTCGTGGGGTCCACTTGCCTCAGCTTCGCTGGGGACTCACGATGGCCTTGGAGAAGTTAGGAAATCCACTTCTTGGGCTGCAGGGACTTCGGACTCCGGCGGGAGCGGCGTAGTTTGCGACCGTCGTTATCGTTTTTGGTGCCTGCCAAGCAGGGGAGTCACTCCTTGACCCCAAGGGAGATTCTTCAGTCCTCTAATCGTGATGTAGAGCGTCGAAGGTCCAGGATTCAGTTTCAAAGTTTAGTCCAGGGTATCTAATCTTGCTGTGGCAAGGGTTCCCCATTTTAACTAGTAAGACAGGGAGGGACTAACTCTATGACCCCACCTATGGGAGGGTCAAGGGAGGGGTGGCTACACCCACTTCCCTTTGTCCAGTTTCGCGCCAGAGCAGGGGCAGGTAGCCCCTGAGCTGGTTTGAACTGGCATATGCACAGAGGAGCCTTTTGCTCCCCCAGTGCAGGACTTCAAAGCACTCTAAGAGTGCACCCACCCAGCCCCAATACACATTATCCTGTCTGGGGAGGTGGTCACACCTCCCTGTAACAGGAAACCTATTGTCCAGGCCTCCCCTGCCAGAGTTTCGTCCAGCAGCAGGAGGCCAGACTTGTGTCTGTGGCAGCAGCATCCATTTTGTGATGCCAGGGCTTCAGAAAGAAGTTACCGGGTAAGCCAGAGTTAACATGTCTTTCCCTCTAGAAGGGTGGAATGCTACCCCCGCCGCCAGGATTGGCGGGGGGTAGTATTCCAAGATGTTTGACACCAAACACGACATGTTTAGGTGCAGCCATTCCAAAGTTAGCATTTTACCGCGAGGATATAATGCGCTTAAGAGTATATGGTCAGGCTGCACTACAAACAGCATCAGAGATGGTCTCCGAACGCTGCAGAGGGGCCCTGCTCATGCAGGGGCACCCTCTCACATAGGAACCATGCACTCTGCCTTTAGGATTGATAAGGCCTGCCTTAGGAGTGACTTATAGGTTTATATGTGTGTATGTATTTAGTGATATAGGTAACCTATATCACAGTAAGGGGTGCATGCACCACCTTACCCAGGCTGCAGTAGCAGACCTGTGGTGTCAGTTTGGATGGCCTTCCAGGGGTGGCACAATACGTGCTGCAGCCCCTGGTAGGCCTCTGAGGTACCTATGCCCTTGGTACATAGTATACCATATACTAGGGACTTATAAGGGCACTCCAGATTCCAATCAGAGATGTGCCTAAGGCACATGGAAACCATTTTACAGAGAAAGCAGATAGACTGGGGCCCTGAATAGCAGGATCCCAGTCCAACTAAGCCATAAACCAGCAAAACACCATAAAAAAAGTGGGGGCAACCATATAGTCAGATTCCACCTTCCTACATAACCCCCCAAACGAAAGGAGATAAGGCTAACCTTGGCCAGTTGAGCCTATATTGACTAAGTGGCCATATAAGGAAGCACCTGCACTAGCATGGTTGCCCCCTATGTTATGGTCCACTAAGCAATCCCTCACCCTAAGGGTATGAGAGGGTCTCCACCATGGGGAATCACTACCTCTGGTGTGCTTAGGTAAAGTACAAGGCTGGTGAGGTGTCTGAGTAGGGAAGTGAGGCCCTAGGAATGTTGGCCTCAGCTTCCTCAGATCACTGGTCACCATGTATGCCTGTCTTTCCATGACTGAGTTGCACTTTGCTCTAAGGGTCAACCTTTGGCTGCCTACAGCTGGGGGTTGGGTCCCTTTGGATGGAACACTGGAGGGACATGGCAGGTTTGGAACCTTCTGGTCCCAGGTTTGCCCTTGCCTACCAGAGTCCTTCTGGGGGAGGTCCCTACATAAAGGTATGGGGGATCCCTCAGTGTGTAGAGGAATTTTCACCTGGCTAGGGCTACTAGACTGGGTGCCCCTAATCTGCTGATGGGGGCTTCCTCTGGACAGGGGGCCCTGGGGGGTCCACTGACCTCCCTGACCTCTGCAGCCCTGGGCTGACTGAGGCAGGGTAGAGAGGGGCAGGTTACCTGCTCCAGACTGTGTACCACCTTGGAAGGGTCCTCTGCCATCAGGGGTGTGGCCAGGCCAGGCCTGACTACCTCTGTGGCAGTTCCTTCACTAGGGGTAGGGTCAGTTCCCTGAGGAGGCTGACCCTTACCTATTGTCTGGGGGAAGAAGACTTTTCTTCAACCCTTGTGCTCTCTTTTGGGGGAGAGTGGGCCCTTCTTTCAGGCTCCATCTCTCCAAATTCTTGGGCTGGGGCTGTGGCCATCACAGCCCCACTAACCTTTACAGGGACGCCCAACATCCTAAGATGGGTTTGGTGTTCAACTTCAGCCCAGGCTGAAATTTCCAAATCATTGCCCATCAGGCAATCTACAGGTAAGGTGGGGGACACTGCCACTCTCTTTGGGCCTGTGACCCCCTCCCAGCTGAGATTGACTATGGCCATGGGGTGATCTGTTCTGACACCATCAATGTTGGTCACCTGGTACTTAAACTCAGGTAAAAACTGGTGAGGGGGACTAGTTTCCCTGCCACCATGGTGACACTAGCCCCTGTGTCCCTAAATGCCACAGCTTTCTGACCATTAATCATTGGCTCCAGTCTGTACCTGCCCAATGCTATGGGACCCATGGTAAAGGTGGCAAATCCTATACCACCATCAGAGTCAGAGGAGTCTGTTGAGGGGTCCCTGTCTAAACTAGGGCCCACCTCCGTTCCTCTTGCAAAAGCACCTAACTTTTGGGTGCACTACTCCCAACTGGAGGATTACTACTGGTAGTACCAGGAGGGGTGGTAGTAGTTGTGGGAGGAACATTTTCTTTATTGCCAATCCTGGGGCAACTGGGATCAGTTTTCCAGTGCCCAGGCTTTTTACAGACATGGCAATAGGGTTTCTTTTCAGGAGAGGAAGGAGTTTGGGACCCACCCCCAGAAGAGGAATTTTGGGGCCCTGTAGGGGACTTATCCTTAGATTTATCCCCACCTTTCTCTTGGGACTTAGTAGAATCTTTCTTCTGGTCACCACCCTGATTTCTAGTTTTTACTCTGGTTCTGACCCATTTGTCTGCCTTCTTTCCCAATTCTTGGGGAGAGGTCAGATCAGAGTCCACCAGATACTGGTGCAAAAGCTGGTTTTGACAATTATTAAGGATCTGCTCCCTCATAATCAAATTGTACAATCCTAAAAAGTCCTGCACTTTGTTGCCATGTATCCAACCTTCCAGAGCCTTTGTAGCACAATCTACAAAATCAACCCAGTCTTGAGTCTGAGCTTTTTGGGTGTCTCTGAACTTCAACCTATACTGTTCAGTGGTTAGGCCAAACCCATCTATCAGAGCACTCTTCAAGACTGTGTAATTGTCAGCATCCTCTTCTCTTACAGTGAGGAGCTTGTCTCTACCTTTGTCTGCAAAGGAGAGCCACAAGATTGCTGCCCACTGCCTCTGGGGGACCTTCTGAACTTTACAGGCCCTCTCCAGTGCAGTTATCCATTTGTGGATGTCATCCCCACTCTGGTAGGGAGGGACAATCTTGTTTAGGTTTCTATGGTCATAAGACCTTTCCCTATCTCTAGGGATATTGCTGCCACCATGGGACTCTAGTCCCAACTTTCTTCTCTCTCTAAGGAGATCTAGGGATTCTCTATCTAAAGCCAATTGCTTCTTCCTGATCTCTAGTTGAGTTTCCTCATACTGGACCAGTCTCTTTCTTCTCTCATGAGAGGATTCCCTCCTGTGAGAAGAAACAGAGCTCCCTATGGAGGTGCCAGAGTGGTTAGACTCCTGAGAAGGAGACCTAGACTTTCTGAGCACACTCATAATCCTTCCTGGGGGACAAAGGTGTGGTTCTCCAGATCCTCATCTTCATCTTCCCCAGAAGGGATTGGGTTTTCCAGGTCAGGGTCATTGTCACCCTCCTGGTCAGTTTCAGAGGGGGGCTGGGGGTAGTAGTACCCCTGGCCCCTTCCTCATCTGCTGGCCCACCCTCTGCTCCTACCCCTTCAGTCTCTGAAGACTTACTAAGATCATAAGCCACCAACAACTCCTGGAGGTGTTGGGTGGTGGGACTTTGGCCTGTCCTTAATTTCCTCACGTTACACAAAGCTCTCAGTTCCAAGAATGGGAGTGTGTCATACTTGGAGGGGGAAGCTCCATGGCTTCCTGCAGGGCATCTCTGGATCCTGCTTTTAAAGACATTACTAGTGTGGTGTGGTGTATGCACTACCTACTCTAGTGTGGCCTACTAAACTCTCTTGAGTTGTAGAAAGGGTTGTGCTATCCCTTAACACACAACTCTAAGTTCAGTAGAACTTACTGATATTCTAAGCTTAAATTATATGTACCTTAGGTACCTTTAGTGGTTTTCAGTTGATCAATTCAATTGAGATTATCTGGTAAAACAATAGCAAGCTGGAATCCCACACGCTGCACACCAATGTGAGAAGTTGGCCTGGCATATGCTGTCCACTAATTATAGTGGGCACCTTGCACCAGTCCAAATCGACTCTTATGGTAGGTAGGTTAAAGACAACCTTATTGAAAGCTATCCTAGTGGTAGCTGTGGAGAGCAGCCTTCAGGCTAAGTCTTGAAGGAATGTAAAGCAGCTTGTTTTACCAGTCTATAATCTCTTGAGTGACCAAATGAAAGAGCACCACACCAGGTATATATTCAAAATATATGTATTTATTACTAAACACACCCCTCTAGTCTCTTTATGAGGCTAGAGTTCGAAGTACATAGGTTATAAGATCTTAAATCACAGTAATAGCACAAATACACGTTTGGGCCCTAGGGGCGTACCAAACCATATACCAATAAAGTGGTATGCGAACCACGACTGAACTAGACACTAGGCCTAGAGCCTCTAGAAGTGCTTGGACCACAAGGAACCACCCAAGGTAGTGACACAGGGGACCCACGGGAGACGCGTGCAGTGTAAATACACAACCGCGATACGCCGTTAACTTCTATGGAGAAAGTCGGGATCGGGAAAATAGAGGAAAGGGACACTTTAAAGAGGACTAGGACAAAACCCTTTGAGATCTAGGACTTTGAAGAGTCTCTACCCACGGGAGCACCGGAGTACTCGTGTTACCTCACCCAGGGAAGCCGGGTGCATAGGTGCCTTTCGGGGTCGGGTTTCGTCGTCGTTTCGAATGGCGATCTGCTGCAAAGTGCTGCTGGCGGCCAAGAGAAAAGTGTCCGGGTGGATCCAAGAGTGGATCGGAGTTCTGAATGAACCTGAAAGCAGAGGGGACAGAGTCTGGGTCACTAGCCAGTGACCAGGAAGGCGATGGACAGATGCCCACCGATGTCGAGTGCTTCAGGTGCGTTGACGGTCGTCTCGTTTCTGCAGCCACGAGGTCCAGGAGGCGTTGTCGGCGACCAGGAGCAGGATTCGGGCTGGTACACGATGTCTGTCGAGTGCTGCGGTGTCGGCGACCGGATTGGACCCAACAAGCCTTGGCAACGGCAAGTCTCGATGTAGCTGAAGATCGTCGATGGTGCAGACCAGCAAGGTCTGGGGAACTCACCCAGCGAGGGTAAGTCAGGGCAGGCCTGGAGCAACCAGGGGAGCCCTTTGGTTTCTTTAGAAAGTCTTCTGGGGACCCACGAGCCGGCTGGCAAGGGATCGCGAAGACACCTCGGGCAGAATCACTCAACAGGGGCCCACGGTCACTCAGGACGGTGTAGGCCTCTGATCTTCGGAGGGATTCCTGCTGGAGGTTGGGACCACACGTGGTCCAAAGCACAGGTTCGTAGAACGTTGTGAAGGGGTTGCACTCGACAATAGTGCACGGTACCCAGGGGTCGCGGTTCCTCGTCACTCGTGGGGTCCACTTGCCTCAGCTTCGCTGGGGACTCACGATGGCCTTGGAGAAGTCAGGAAATCCACTTCTTGGGCTGCAGGGACTTCGGACTCCGGCGGGAGCGGCGTAGTTTGCGACCGTCGTTATCGTTTTTGGTGCCTGCCAAGCAGGGGAGTCACTCCTTGACCCCAAGGGAGATTCTTCAGTCCTCTAATCGTGATGTAGAGCGTCGAAGGTCCAGGATTCAGTTTCAAAGTTTAGTCCAGGGATATCTAATCTTGCTGTGGCAAGGGTTCCCCATTTTAACCAGTAAAACAGGGAGGGACTAACTCTATGACCCCACCTATGGGAGGGTCAAGGGAGGGGTGGCTACACCCACTTCCCTTTGTCCAGTTTCGCGCCAGAGCAGGGGCAGGTAGCCCCTGAGCTGGTTTGAACTGGCATATGCACAGAGGAGCCTTTTGCTCCCCCAGTGCAGGACTTCAAAGCACTCTAAGAGTGCACCCACCCAGCCCCAATACACATTATCCTGTCTGGGGAGGTGGTCACACCTCCCTGCAACAGGAAACCTATTGTCCAGGCCTCCCCTGCCGGAGTTTCGTCCAGCAGCAGGAGGCCAGACTTGTGTCTGTGGCAGCAGCATCCATTTTGTGATGCCAGGGCTTCAGAAAGAAGTTACCGGGTAAGCCAGAGTTAACATGTCTTTCCCTCTAGAAGGGTGGAATGCTACCCCCGCCGCCAGGATTGGCGGGGGGTAGTATTCCAAGATGTTTGACACCAAACACGACATGTTTAGGTGCAGCCATTCCAAAGTTAGCATTTTACCGCGAGGATATAATGCGCTTAAGAGTATATGGTCAGGCTGCACTACAAACAGCATCAGAGATGGTCTCCGAACGCTGCAGAGGGGCCCTGCTCATGCAGGGGCACCCTCTCACATAGGAACCATGCACTCTGCCTTTAGGATTGATAAGGCCTGCCTTAGGAGTGACTTATAGGTTTATATGTGTGTATGTATTTAGTGATATAGGTAACCTATATCACAGTAAGGGGTGCATGCACCACCTTACCCAGGCTGCAGTAGCAGACCTGTGGTGTCAGTTTGGATGGCCTTCCAGGGGTGGCACAATACATGCTGCAGCCCCTGGTAGGCCTCTGAGGTACCTATGCCCTTGGTACATAGTATACCATATACTAGGGACTTATAAGGGCACTCCAGATTCCAATCAGAGATGTGCCTAAGGCACATGGAAACCATTTTACAGAGAAAGCAGATAGACTGGGGCCCTGAATAGCAGGATCCCAGTCCAACTAAGTCATAAACCAGCAAAACACCATAAAAAAAAGTGGGGGCAACCATATAGTCAGATTCCACCTTCCTACAGGCCCTCCTGGGAATTTTCTCAAGAGTGGGCTTTCCTAAGGAGGTGGTATCAGACAGGGGTGCCAACTTCATGTCTGGATACTTAAAAGCAATGTGGAAGGAGTGTGGAGTTACTTATAAGTTCACCACACCCTATCACCCACAATGCAATGGTTTAGTTGAGAGATTCAACAAAACCTTGAAGGGCATGATTAAAGGGCTCCCAGAAAAGCTTAGGCGTAGATGGGACATACTCTTGCCCTGCCTTTTATTCGCATATAGGGAGGTGCCTCAGAAGGGGGTTGGTTACAGCCCTTTGAACTTCTGTTTGGCCACCCTGTGAGGGGTCCACTGTGCTTGGTGAAGGAAGGATGGGAGTTACCTCTCAAGCCCCCAAAGCAGGATATAGTGGACTATGTACTTGGTCTCCGCTCCAGGATGGCTGAGTACATGAAAAAGGCAACCAAAAACCTTGAGGCTAGCCAGGAACTTCAGAAGGCCTGGCATGACCAAAGGCTGTTCTGACTGTTTACCAGCCAGGACAGAAGGTGTGGGTGTTGGAGCCAGTGGCCCCAGCAGCTCTCCAAGACAAATGGAGTGGACCCCACACTATTGTTGAGCAGAAGGGTGAGGTCACTTACTTAGTGGACCTGGGAACACCCAGGAGTCCCCAAAGGGTTCTCCATGTCAACAGACTTAAGCCATATGTGGACAGGGCAGACATGGGCTTGCTCATGGCTACTGATGAAGGGCAGGAGGAAGAGAGTGACCCACTCCCTGACCTGCTCTCACAGAACCCTGACGATGGGTCAGTTGATGGTGCAGCCTTGGCAGGCAGCCTCACTACCCAGCAACAAACTGATTGCAGGCAAGTCCTCAATCAGTTTAGACATATGTTTTCACTGACACCCAGTCAGACCACCTGGTGCACTCATGAAGTGGACACTGGGGACAGTCTGCCTATTAAAAACAAGATTTATAGGCAACCTGACCATGTCAGGGACTGCATCAGGACTGAAGTCCAGAAGATGTTGGAATTGGGAGTGATTGAGCCCTCAGATAGCCCTTGGGCTAGTCCAGTAGTCCTAGTACCTAAACCTCACACCAGTGGTGGGAAAAGAGAGATGAGGTTTTGTGTAGACTACAGAGGCCTCAATGCAGTCACTAGGACTGATGCCCATCCAATACCCAGGGCAGATGAGCTCATAGATACTTTGGCCTCTGCCAAATATCTCAGCACATTTGACCTAACAGCTGGCTACTGGCAGATCAGACTAGCTGATACTGCAAAGCCCAAAACAGCATTTTCAACCCCTAGTGGGCATTATCAATTTGTGGTGATGCCCTTTGGTCTGAAAAATGCACCTGCCACTTTCCAGAGGTTGGTGAACACAGTTCTCACAGGACTGGAAGCCTATAGTGCAGCTTATCTAGATGATATTGCTGTCTTTAGCTCCACCTGGGAGGATCACCTGGTCCACCTCAGGAATGTTTTACAGGCCCTGCAAAAAGCAGGCCTGACTATCAAGGCCACTAAGTGCCAGATAGGGCAGAGTCAGGTTGTGTACCTGGGCCACCTTGTGGGTGGAGGCCAGGTTCAACCTTTGCAGAGCAAGATCCAGACCATCATGGACTGGACTGCTCCCACTACCCAGACTCAGGTGAGAGCCTTCTTAGGCCTGACTGGGTACTATAGGAGATTTGTCAAAGGGTATGGATCAATAGTGACACCCTTGAATGACTTAACTTCTAAGAAAATGCCCAAAAGGTTCAGTGGACAGCTAGCTGTCAAAAGGCATTTGATGACCTCAAGCAGGCCATGTGCACTGCTCCAATTCTGCAGAGTCCTGATTACTCCAAGAAGTTCATTGTTCAAACTGATGCATCTGAATTGGGGGTAGGGGCTGTACTGTCACAATTGAATGAAGAAGGTCAGGATCAGCCAGTAGCTTTTATTAGCAGAAGGCTGACCCCTAGAGAGAAACGTTGGTCAGCCATAGAGAGGGAGGCCTTTGCTGTGGTCTGGGCTCTGAAGAAGTTGAGGCCATACTTGTTTGGTACACACTTCCTGGTTCAGACAGACCATAAGCCCCTCTTATGGCTAAAACAAATGAAGGGTGAAAAACCCCAAACTGCTTAGGTGGTCCATTTCCCTACAGGGGATGGACTTTACAGTGGAACATAGGCCTGGGAGTAACCATGCGAATGCAGATGGACTCTCTAGGTATTTCCACTTAGAACATGAAGACTTAACTGGGCAAGGTTAGTTTAATGTCCCTATGTTTGGGGGGTTGTGTAGGAGAGTAGGATCTGCTTCACATGGGTACCCCCACTTTTGCTGATGCTTCACTGGTTTTCGACATTAGTCTGGCTGGGGCCCTGCTATTCAGAACCCCAGCCTAGCTGTTTCCTCTTTTAAAGGGTCTCCATGTGCCTTAGGCACATCACTGATTGGGATCTGGAGTGCCCTTGTAAGTCCCTAGTATATGGTATACTATGTACCAAGGGCATAGGTACTCTCAGAGGCCTGCCAGGGGCTGCAGCATGTATTATGCCACCCCTGGTAGGCCATCCAAACTGACACCACAGGTCTGCTACTGCAGCCTGGGTAAGGTGGTGCATGCACTCCTTGCTGTGGTATAGGTTCCCTATATCACTAAAATGCATACACACATATAAACCTATAAGTCACTCCTAAGGCAGGCCTTATCAATCCTAAAGGCAGAGTGCATGGTTCCTATGTGAGAGGGTGCCCCTGCATGAGCAGGGCCCCTCTGCAGCGTTCGGAGACCATCTCTGATGCTGTTTGTAGTGCAGCCTGACCATATACTCTTAAACGCATTATATCCTCGCGGTAAAATGCTAACTATGGAATGGCTGCACCTAAACATGTCGTGTTTGGTGTCAAACATCTTGGAATACTACCCC
Organism: Calotriton arnoldi; assembly: GCA_963921515.1. NCBI lineage: Eukaryota > Metazoa > Chordata > Amphibia > Caudata > Salamandridae > Calotriton > Calotriton arnoldi. The sequence goes on from CAWUFW010010492.1 coordinate 335,469, forward strand.
CCGCCAATCCTGGCGGCGGGGGTAGCATTCCACCCTTCTAGAGGGAAAGGCATGTTAACTCTGACGAGTCCGGTAACTTCTTTCCAGAGCCCTGGCATCACAAAATGGATGCTGCTGCCACAGACACGAGTCTGGCCTCCTGCTGCTGGACGAAACTCCGGCAGGGGAGGCCTGGACAATAGGTTTCCTGTCCCAGGGAGGTGTGACCACCTCCCCAGACAGGACAATGTGTATTGGGGCTGGGCGGGAGCACTTTCGGGTGCTTTGAAGTCCTGCACTGGGGGCACATTTGGTGTCCCTGTGCATACCCCAGTTCAAACCGGATCAGGGGCTTGCAGCCCCTGCTTTGGCGCGAACTGGACAAAGGGAAAGGGGTGTAGCCACCCTCGGCCCTGACCCACCCATAGGTGGGGCCACAGAGTAGTCCATCCCCTATTTTTAGAATAAAGGTAGGAACCCAGTCCTTAGGACTTTAGATTATACCTGGACGAAACTCTGAAACAGAATCCTGGACCTTCGATGCTCTACTCACGATTAGAGGACTGAAGAATCTCCCTTGGGGTCAAGGAGTGACTCCCTGCTTGGCAGGCACCAAAGAAGCATCTGTCCGGTTCGCATCACTGAAGCTCCTGTCGGACGCCGAAGTCATCGCATCACCAGAGGTGGATTCTCAGACTTCCCCGAGGCTACCCTGAGTCCCCAGCAAAGCTGAGGCCTGTGGCTATCGTGGGTGACTTGAGACCGTGACCCCTGGACACCGAGCACATTTGCAAGTGCACCATCTTCTGGGTCTCCCAAGAAGTCGTGCTTTGGGCTCCGAGTAGCCCTAGCCTCCAGCACCACCTGCACCGAAGATCACTGGCCCCCACTCCACGAGTGTCCTGTAAGCCAGCTCCACGTGCGGCGTCACGAGGCTCCTTCGCGGTCGCTAGCCCGTTGGCTAGTAGCCCTTAACGAAGGCCAATCTTTTCTTTACTTGGCAGTCTGGTTGCTCCAGGCCTGCCCTCACTTACCCTCGCTGGGTGAGTTCCCCAGACCTTGCTGGTCTGCATCATCGACGATCTACATCTTACTCGAGACTTGCCGTTGCTAAGGCTTGTTGGGTCCAATCTGGTCGCCGACACCTCTGCACTCGACAGACATCGAGCAACAGCCCGAATCCTGCTCCTGGTCGCCGACAACGCCTCCTGGACCTCGTGGCTGAAGAGTCAAGACGACCGTCATCGAACCTGAAGCACTCGACATCGGTGGGCATCTGTCCATCGCCTCCCTGGTCACTGGCTAGTGACCCAGACTCTGTCCCCTCTGCTTTCAGGTTCTTCAGAACTCCAATCCACCCTTGGATCCACCCGGACACTTTTCTCCTGGTCGCCAGCAGCACTTTGCAGCAGATCGCCATAAGAACCGACGACGAAACCCGACCCCGAAAGGCACCTATGCACCCGGCTTCCCTGGGTGAGGTAACACGAGTACTCCGGTGCTCCCGTGGGTAGAGACTCTTCAAAGTCCTAGATCTCAAAGGGTTTTGTCCTAGTCCTCTTTTAAGTGTCCCTTTCCTCTATTTTTCCGATCCCGACTTTCTCCATAGAAGTTAACGGCGTATCGCGGTTGTGTATTTACACTGCACGCGGCTCCCGTGGGTCCCCTGTGTCACTACCTTGGGTGGTTCCTTGTGGTCCAAGCACTTCTAGAGGCTCTAGGCCTAGTGTCTAGTTCAGTCGTGGTTCGCATACCACTTTATTGGTATATGGTTTGGTACGCCCCTAGGGCCCAAACGTATATTTGTGCTATTACTGTGATTTAAGATCTTATAACCTATGTACTTCGAACTCTAGCCTCATAAAGAGACTAGAGGGGTGTGTTTAGTAATAAATACATATATTTTGAATATATACCTGGTGTGGTGCTCTTTCATTTGGTCACTCAAGAGATTATAGACTGGTAAAACAAGCTGCTTTACATTCCTTCAAGACTTAGCCTGAAGGCTGCTCTCCATAGCTACCACTAGGATAGCTTTCAATAAGGTTGTCTTTAACCTACCTACCATAAGAGTCGATTTGGACTGGTGCACGGTGCCCACTATAATTAGTGGACAGCATATGCCAGGCCAACTTCTCACAGGGACCTTCCTCCATTGGGCCATCAGAGGAGTGTGTCAGTGAGACGGTAGGCTCTGTCGCTGATAGACTGAAGGTGCCCCTGACTGTAAATCAGGCGAGCGGACCTTCCTCCATTGGGCCTTCGAAGGAGTGTGTCAGTGAGACGGTAGGCTCTATCGCTGATAGACTGAAGGTGCCCCTGACTGTAAGTCAGGCGAGCGGACCTTCCCCCATTGGGCCTTCGAAGGAGTGTGTCAGTGAGACGGTAGGCTCTGTCGCTGATAGACTGAAGGTGCCCCTGACTGTAAGTCAGGTGAGCGGACCTTCCCCCATTGGGCCGTCAGAGGAGTGTGTCAGTGAGACGGTAGGCTCCGTCGCTGATAGACTGAAGGTGCCCCTGAATGTAAGTCAGGCGAGTGGACCTTCCTCCATTGGGCCGTCAGAGGAGTGTGTCAGTGAGACGGTAGGCTCTGTTGCTGATAGACTGAAGGTGTCCCTGACTGTAAGTCAGGCGAGCGGACCTTCCTCCATTGGGCCGTCAGAGGAGTGTGTCAGTGAGACGGCAGGCTCCGTCGCTGATATACTGAAGATGCCCCTGACTGTAAGTCAGGCGAGGGGACCTTCCTCCATTGGGCCGTCAGAGGAGGGTGTCAGTGAGACAGTAGGCTCCGTCGCTGATATACTGAAGATGCCCCTGACTGTAAGTCAGGCGAACGGACCTTCCTCCATTGGGCCGTCAGAGGAGCGTGTCAGTGAGACGGTAGGCTCTGTCGCTGATAGACTGAAGGTGCCCCTGACTGTAAGTCAGGCGAGCGGACGTTCCTCCATTGGGCCGTCAGAGGAGTGTGTCAGTGAGACGGTAGGCTCCGTCGCTGATAGACTGAAGGTGCCCCTGACTGTAAGTCAGGCGAGCGGACCTTCCTCCATTGGGCCGTCAGAGGAGAGTGTCAGTGAGACGGTAGGCTCCGTCGCTGATAGACTGAAGGTGCGCCTGACTGTAAGTCAGGCGAGCGGACCTTCCTCCATTGGGCCGTCAGAGGAGTGTGTCAGTGAGACGGTAGGCTCCGCCGCTGATAGACTGAAGGTGCCCCTGACTGTAAGTCAGGCGAGCGGACCTTCCTCCATTGGGCCGTCAGAAGAGAGTGTCAGTGAGACGGTAGGCTCCGTCGCTGATAGACTGAAGGTGCCCCTGACTGTAAGTCAGGCGAGCGGACCTTCCTCCACTGGGCCATCAGAGGAGCGTGTCAGTGAGATGCTAGGCTCCGTCAGTGATAGACTGAAGGCGCCCCTGACTGTAAGTCAAGCGAGCGGACCTTCCTCCATTGGGCCGACAGAGGAGTGTGTCAGTGAGACGGTAGGCTCCGCCGCTGATAGACTGAAGGCGCCCCTGACTGTAAGTCAGGCGAGCGGACCTTCCTCCATTGGGCCGTCAGGCGAGTGTGTCAGTGAGACGGTAGGCTCCGTCGCTGATAGACTGAAGGTGACCCTGACTGTAAGTCATGCGAGCGGACCTTCCTCCATTGGGCCGTCAGGCGAGTGTGTCAGTGAGACAGTAGGCCGTCAGAGGAGTGTGTCAGTGAGACAGTAGGCTCCGTCGCTGATAGACTGTAGGTGCCCCTGACTGTAAGTCAGGCGAGCGGACCTTCCTCCATTAGGCCGTCAGAGGAGTGTGTCAATGAGACGGTAGGCTCCGTCGCTGATAGACTGAAGGTGCCCCTGACTGTAAGTCAGGCGAGCGGACCTTCCTCCATTGGGCCGTCAGAGGAGTGTGTCAGTGAGACGGTAGGCTCCGTCGCTGATAGACTGAAGGTGCCCCTGACTGTAAGTCAGGCGAGCGGACCTTCCTCCATTGGGCCGTCAGAGGAGTGTGTCAGTGAGACGGTAGGCTCCGTCGCTGATAGACTGAAGGTGCCCCTGACTGTAAGTCAGGCGAGCGGACCTTCCTCCATTGGGCCGTCAGAGGAGTGTGTCAGTGAGACGGTAGGCTCCGTCGCTGATAGACTGAAGGTGCCCCTTACTGTAAGTCAGGCGAGCGAACCTTCCTCCATTGGGCCGTCAGAGGAGTGTGTCAGTGAGACGGTAGGCTCCGTCGCTGATAGACTGAAGGTGCCCCTGACTGTAAGTCAGGCGAGCGGACCTTCCTCCATTGGGCCGTCAGAGGAGTGTGTCAGTGAGACGGTAGGCTCCGTCGCTGATAGACTGAAGGTGCCCCTGACTGTAAGTCAGGCGAGCGGACCTTTCTCCATTGGGCCGTCAGAGGAGTGTGTCAGTGAGACGGTAGGCTCCGTCGCTGATAGACTGAAGGTGCGCCTGACTGTAAGTCAGGCGAGCGGACCTTCCTCCATTGGGCCGTCAGAGGAGTGTGTCAGTGAGACGGTAGGCTCCGTCGCTGATAGACTGAAGGTGCCCCTGACTGTAAGTCAGGCGAGGGGACCTTCCTCCATTGGGCCATCAGAGGAGTGTGTCAGTGAGACGGTAGGCTCTGTCGCTGATAGACTGAAGGTGCCCCTGACTGTAAATCAGGCGAGCGGACCTTCCTCCATTGGGCCTTCGAAGGAGTGTGTCAGTGAGACGGTAGGCTCTGTCGCTGATAGACTGAAGGTGCCCCTGACTGTAAGTCAGGCGAGCGGACCTTCCCCCATTGGGCCTTCGAAGGAGTGTGTCAGTGAGACGGTAGGCTCTGTCGCTGATAGACTGAAGGTGCCCCTGACTGTAAGTCAGGTGAGCGGACCTTCCCCCATTGGGCCGTTAGAGGAGTGTGTCAGTGAGACGGTAGGCTCCGTCGCTGATAGACTGAAGGTGCCCCTGAATGTAAGTCAGGCGAGTGGACCTTCCTCCATTGGGCCGTCAGAGGAGTGTGTCAGTGAGACGGTAGGCTCTGTTGCTGATAGACTGAAGGTGTCCCTGACTGTAAGTCAGGCGAGCGGACCTTCCTCCATTGGGCCGTCAGAGGAGTGTATCAGTGAGACGGCAGGCTCCGTCGCTGATATACTGAAGATGCCCCTGACTGTAAGTCAGGCGAGGGGACCTTCCTCCATTGGGCCGTCAGAGGAGGGTGTCAGTGAGACAGTAGGCTCCGTCGCTGATATACTGAAGATGCCCCTGACTGTAAGTCAGGCGAGCGGACCTTCCTCCATTGGGCCGTCAGAGGAGCGTGTCAGTGAGACGGTAGGCTCTGTCGCTGATAAACTGAAGGTGCCCCTGACTGTAAGTCAGGCGAGCGGACGTTCCTCCATTGCGCCGTCAGATGAGTGTGTCAGTGAGACGGTTGGCTCCGTCGGTGATATACTGAAGGTGCCCCTGACTGTAAGTCAGGCGAGCGGACCTTCCTCCATTGGGCCGTCAGAGGAGTGTGTCAGTGAGACGGTAGGCTCCGTCGGTGTTATACTGAAGGTGCCCCCTGACTGTAAGTCAGGCGAGCGGACCTTCCTCCATTGGGCCGTCAGAGGAGCGTGTCAGTGAGACGGTAGGCTCCGTCGCTGATAGACTGAAGGTGCCCCTGACTGTAAGTCAGGCGAGCGGACCTTCCTCCATTGGGCCATCAGAGGAGCGTGTCAGTGAGACGGTAGACTCCGTCGCTGATAGACTGAAGGTGTCCCTGACTGTAAGTCAGGCGAGCGGACCTTCCTCCATTGGGCCGTCAGAGGAGCGTGTCAGTGAGAAGGTAGGCTCCGTCGCTGATAGATTGAAGGTGCCCCTGATTGTAAGTCAGGCGAGCGGACCTTCCTCCACTGGGCCATCAGAGGAGTATGTCAGTGAGATGGTAGGCTCCGTCGCTGATAGACTAAAGGTGCCCCTGACTGTAAGTCAGGCGAGCGGACCTTCCTCCATTGGGCCGTCAGAGGAGTGTGTCAGTAAGACGGCAGGCTCCGTCGCTGATAGACTGAAGGTGCCCCTGACTATAAGTCAGGCGAGCGGACCTTCCTCCATTGGGCCGTCAGAGGAGTGTGTCAGTGAGACGGTAGGCTCCGTCGCTGATATACTGAAGGTGCCCCTGACTGTAAGTCAGGCGAGCGGACCTTCTCCATTGGACCTTCGAAAGAGTGTGTCAGTGAGACGGTAGGCTCTGTCGCTGATAGACTGAAGGTGCCCCTGACTGTAAGTCAGGCGAGCGGACCTTCCTCCATTGGGCCGTCAGAGGAGTGTGTCAGTGAGACGGTAGGCTCTGTCGCTGATAGACTGAAGGTGCCCCTGACTGTAAGTCAGGCGAGTGGACCTTCCTCTATTGGGCCGTCAGAGGAGTGTGTCAGTGAGACGGTAGGCTCCGTCGCTGATAGACTGAAGGTGCCCCTGACTGTAAGTCAGGCGAGGGGACCTTCCTCCATTGGGCCGTCAGAGGAGTGTGTCAGTGAGACGGTAGGCTCTGTCGCTGATAGACTGAAGGTGCCCCTGACTGTAAGTAAGGCGAGCGGACCTTTCTCCATTGGGCCTTCGAAGGAGTGTGTCAGTGAGACGGTAGGCTCTGTCGCTGATAGACTGAAGGTGCGCCTGACTGTAAGGCAGGTGAGCGGTCCTTCCTCCATTGGGCCGTCAGAGGAGTGTGTCAGTGAGAAGGTAGGCTCTGTCGCTGATAGACTGAAGGTGCCCCTCATTTTAAGTCAGGCGAGCGGACCTTCCTCCACTGGGCCGTCAGAGGAGTGTGTCAGTGAGACGGTAGGCTCCGTCGCTGATAGACTGAAGGTGACCCTGACTGTAAGTCAGGCGAGCGGACCTTCCTCCATTGGGCCGTCAGAGGAGTGTGTCAGTGAGACGGTAGGCTCCGTCACTGATAGACTGAAGGTGCCCTGACTGTAGGTCAGGCGAGCGGACCTTCCTCCATTGGGCCGTCAGAGGAGTGTATCAGTGAGACGGTAGGCTCCGTCGCTGATAGACTGAAGGTGGCCCTGACTAAGTCAGGCGAGCAGACCTTTCTCCATTGGGCCGTCAGAGGAGTGTGTCAATGAGACGGTAGGCTCCGTCGCTGATAGACTGAAGGTGGCCCTGACTAAGTCAGGCGAGCGGACCTTCCTCCATTGGGCCGTCAGAGGAGTGTGTCAGTGAGACGGTAGGCTCCATCACTGATATACTGAAGATGCCCCTGACTGTAAGTTAGGCGAGCGGACCTTCCTCCATTGGGCCGTCAGAGGAGCGTGTCAGTGAGACGGTAGGCTCCATCGGTGATATACTGAAGGTGCCCCTGACTGTAAGTCAGGCGAGCGGACCTTCCTCCATTGGGCCGTCAGAGGAGCGTGTCAGTGAGACGGTAGGCTCCGTCGCTGATATACTGAAGGTGCCCCTGACTGTAAGTCAGGCGAGCGGACCTTCCTCCATTGGGCCGTCAGAGGAGTGTGTCAGTGAGACGGAAGGCTCCATCGCTGATAGACTGAAGGTGCCCCTGACTGTAAGTCAGGCGAGCGGACCTTCCTCCATTGGGCTGTCAGAGGAGTGTGTCAGTGAGACGGAAGGCTCCGTCGCTGATAGACTGAAGGTGCCCCTGACTGTAAGTCAGGCGAGCTGACCTTCCTCCATTGGGCTGTCAGAGGAGTGTGTCAGTGAGAAGGTATGCTCTGTCGCATATAGACTGAAGGTGCCCCTGACTGTAAGTCAGACGAGCGGACCTTCCTCCATTGGGCCGTCAGAGGAGTGTGTCAGTGAGAGGGTAGGCTCTGTCGCTGATAGACTGAAGGTGCCCCTGATTGTAAGTCAGGCGAGCTGACCTTCCTCCATAGGGCCGTCAGAGGAGTGTGTCAGTGAGACAGTAGGCTCCGTCGCTGATAGACTGAAGGTGCCCCTGACTGTAAGTCAGGCGAGCGGACCTTCCTCCATTGGGCCTTCGAAGGAGTGTGTCAGTGAGACGGTAGGCTCTGTCGCTGATAGACTGAAGGTGCCCCTGATTGTAAGTCAGGCGAGCTGACCTTCCTCCATTGGGCCGTCAGAGGAGTGTGTCAGTGAGACAGTAGGCTCCATCGCTGACAGACTGAAGGTGTCCCTGACTGTAAGTCAGGCGAGCGGACCTTCCTCCATTGGGCCGTCAGAGGAGTGTGTCGGTGAGAAGGTAGGCTCTGTCGCTGATAGACTGAAGGTGCCCCTGACTGTAAGTCAGGCGAGCGGACCTTCCTCCATTGGGCCGTCAGAGGAGCGTGCCAGTGAGACGGTAGGCTCCGTCGCTGATAGACTGAAGGTGCCCCTGACTGTAAGTCAGGCGAGCGAACCTTCCTCCATTGGGCCATCAGAGGAGCGTGTCAGTGAGACGGAAGGCTCCGTCGCTGATAGACTGAAGGTGCCCCTGACTGTAAGTCAGGCGAGCGGACCTTCCTCCATTGGGCCGTCAGAGGAGTGTGTCAGTGAGAAGGTAGGCTCTGTCGCTGATAGACTGAAGGTGCCCCTGACTGTAAGTCAGGCGAGCTGACCTTCCTCCATTGGGCCGTCAGAGGAGTGTGTCAGTGAGACGGTAGGCTCTGTCGCTGATAGACTGAAGGTGCCCCTGACTGTAAGTCAGGCGAGCGGACCTTCCTCCATTGGGCCGTCAGAGGAGTGTGTCAGTGAGACGGTAGCCTCTGTCGCTGATAGACTGAAGGTGTCCCTGACTGTAAGTCAGGCGAGCGGACCTTCCTCCATTGGGCCGTCAGAGGAGTGTGTCAGTAAGACGGCAGGCTCCGTTGCTGATAGACTGAAGGTGCCCCTGACTGTAAGTCAGGTGAGAGGACCTTCCTCCATTGGGCCGTCAGAGGAGTGTGTCAGTGAGACGGTAGGCTACGTCGCTGATATACTGAAGGTGCCCCTGACTGTAAGTCAGGCGAGCGGACCTTCTCCATTGGGCCTTCGAAGGAGTGTGTCAGTGAGACGGTAGGTTCTGTCGCTGATAGACTGAAGGTGCCCCTGACTGTAAGTCAGGCGAGCGGACCTTCCTCCATTGGGCCATCAGAGGAGTGTGTCAGTGAGACGGTAGGCTCTGTCGCTGATAGACTGAAGGTGCCCCTGACTGTAAGTCAGGCGAGGGGACCTTCCTCCATTGGGTCGTCAGAGGAGTCAGTCAGTGAGACGGTAGGCTCTGTCGCTGATAGACTGAAGGTGCCCCTGACTGTAAGTCAGGCGAGCGGACCTTCCTCCAATGGGCCGTCAGAGGAGTGTGTCAGTGAGACGGTAGGCTCTGTCGCTGATAGAGTGAAGGTGCCCCTGACTGTAAGTAAGGCGAGCGGAACTTTCTCCATTGGGCCTTCGAAGGAGTGTGTCAGTGAGACGGTAGGCTCTGTCGCTGATTGACTGAAGGTGCCCTTGACTGTAAGTCAGGCGAGCGGACCTTCCCCCATTGGGCCTTTGAAGGAGTGTGTCAGTGAGACGGTAGGCTCCGTCGCTGATAGACTGAAGGTGCCCCTGACTGTAGGTCAGGCGAGCGGACCTTCCTCCATTGGGCCGTCAGAGGAGTGTGTCAGTGGGACGGTAGACTCCGTCGCTGATAGACTGAAGGTGGCCCCTACTAAGTCAGGCGAGCGGACCTTCCTCCATTGGGCCGTCAGAGGAGTGTGTCAGTGAGACGGTAGGCTCCGTCGCTGATAGACTGAAGGTGGCCCTGACTAAGTCAGGCGAGCGGACCTTCCTCCATTGGGCCGTCAGAGGAGTGTGTCAGTGAGACGGTAGGCTCCGTCACTGATATACTGAAGATGCCCCTGACTGTAAGTTAGGCGAGCGGACCTTCCTCCATTGGGCAGTCAGAGGTGCGTGTCAGTGAGACAGTAGGCTCCGTCGGTGATATAAGGAAGGTGCCCCTGACTGTAAGTCAGGCGAGCGGACCTTCCTCCATTGGGCCGTCAGAGGAGCGTGTCAGTGAGACGGTAGGCTCCGTCTCTGATATACTGAAGATGCCCCTGACTGTAAGTCAGGCGAGCGAACCTTCCTCCATTGGGCCGTCAGAGGAGTGTGTCAGTGAGACGGTAGGCTCCGTCGCTGATATACTGAAGGTGCCCCTGACTGTAAGTCAGGCGAGCGGACCTTCCTCCATTGGGCCGTCAGATGAGTGTGTCAGTGAGACGGAAGGCTCCGTCGCTGATAGACTGAAGGTGCCCCTGACTGTAAGTCAGGCGAGCGGACCTTCCTCCATTGGGCCGTCAGAGGAGTGTGTCGGTGAGACGGAAGGCTCCGTCGCTGATAGACTGAAGGTGCCCCTGACTGTAAGTCAGGCGAGCGGACCTTCCTCCATTGGGCCGTCAGAGGAGTGTGTCAGTGAGAAGGTAGGCTCTGTCGCTGATAGACTGAAGGTGCCCCTGATTGTAAGTCAGGCGAGCGGACCTTCCTCCACTGGGCCGTCAGAGGAGTGTGTCAGTGAGACGGTAGGCTCCGTCGCTGATAGACTGAAGGTGCACCTGACTGTAAGTCAGGCGAGCTGACCTTGCTCCATTGGGCCGTCAGAGGAGTGTGTCAGTGAGACAGTAGGCTCCGTCGCTGATAGACTGAAGGTGCCCCTGACTGTAAGTCAGGCGAGCGGACCTTCCTCCATTGGGCCGTCAGAGGAGTGTGTCAGTGAGACGGAAGGCTCTGTCGCTGATAGACTGAAGGTGCCCCTGACTGTAAGTCAGGCGAGCAGACCTTCCTCCATTGGGCCGTCAGAGGAGTGTGTCAGTGAGACGGTAGGCTCCGTCGCTGATAGACTGAAGGTGCCCCTGACTGTAAGTCAGGCGAGCGGACCTTCCTCCATTGGGCTGTCAGAGGAGTATGTCAGTGAGAAGGTAGGCTCCGTCGCTGATAGACTGAAGGTGCCCCTGATTGTAAGTCAGGCGAGCGGACCTTCCTCCACTGGGCCGTCAGAGGAGTGTGTCAGTGAGACGGTAGGCTCCGTCACTGATATACTGAAGGTGCCCCTGACTGTAAGTTAGGCGAGCGGACCTTCCTCCATTGGGCCATCAGAGGAGCGTGTCAGTGAGACGGTAGGCTCTGTCGGTGATATACTGAAGGTGCCCCTGACTGTAAGTCAGGCGAGCGGACCTTCCTCCATTGGGACGTCAGAGGAGCGTTTCAGTGAGACGGTAGGCTCTGTCGCTGATATACTGAAGATGCCCCTGACTGTAAGTCAGGCGAGCAGACCTTCCTCCATTGGGCCGTCAGAGGAGCGTGTCAGTGAGACGGTAGGCTCCGTCGCTGATAGACTGAAGGTGCCCCTGACTGTAAGTCAGGCGAGCGGACCTTCCTCCATTGGGCCGTCAGAGGAGTGTGTCAGTGAGATGGAAGGCTCCGTCGCTGATAGACTGAAGGTGCCCCTGACTGTAAGTCAGGCGAGCGGACCTTCCTCCATTGGGCCGTCAGAGGAGCGTGTCAGTGAGACGGTAGGCTCCGTCGCTGATATACTGAAGGTGCCCCTGACTGTAAGTCAGGCGAGCGGACCTTCCTCCATTGGGCCGTCAGAGGAGTGTGTCAGTGAGACGGAAGGCTCCGTCGCTGATAGACTGAAGGTGCCCCTGACTGTAAGTCAGGCGAGCTGACCTTCCTCCATTGGGCTGTCAGAGGAGTGTGTCAGTGAGAAGGTAGGCTCTGTCGCTGATAGACTGAAGGTGCCCCTGACTGTAAGTCAGACGAGCGGACCTTCCTCCATTGGGCCGTCAGAGGAGTGTGTCAGTGAGAAGGTAGCCTCTGTCGCTGATAGACTGAAGGTGCCCCTGATTGTAAGGCAGGCGAGCTGACCTTCCTCCATTGGGCCGTCAGAGGAGTGTGTCAGTGAGGCAGTAGGCTCCATCGCTGACAGACTGAAGGTGCCCCTGACTGTAAGTCATGCGAGCTGACCTTCCTCCATTGGGCCGTCAGAGGAGTGTGTCAGTGAGACGGTAGGCTCCGTCGCTGATAGACTGAAGGTGCCCCTGACTGTAAGTCAGGCGAGCGAACCTTCCTCCATTGGGCCGTTAGAGGAGTGTGTCAGTGAGACGGTAGGCTCTGTCGCTGATAGACTGAAGGTGTCCCTGACTGTAAGTCAGGCGAGCGGACCTTCCTCCATTGGGCCGTCAGAGGAGTGTGTCAGTGAGACGGAAGGCTCCGTCGCTGATAGACTGAAGGTGCCCCTGACTGTAAGTCAGGCGAGCGGACCTTCCTCCATTGGGCCGTCAGAGGAGCGTGTCAGTGAGACGGTAGGCTCCGTCGCTGATATACTGAAGGTGTCCCTGATTGTAAGTCAGGCGAGCGGACCTTCCTCCACTTGGCTGTCAGAGGAGTCAGTCAGTGAGACGGTAGGCTCCGTCGCTGATAGACTGAAGGTGCCCCTGACTGTAAGTCAGGCGAGCTGACCTTCCTCCATTGGGGCGTCAGAGGAGCGTGTCAGTGAGACGGTAGGCTCCGTCGGTGATATACTGAAGGTGCCCCTGACTGTAAGTCAGGCGAGCGGACCTTCCTCCATTGGGCCGTCAGAGGAGTGTGTCAGTGAGACGGTAGTCTCTGTCGCTGATAGACTGAAGGTGTCCCTGACTGTAAGTCAGGCGAGCGGACCTTCAGTTTGGCGGAGAGGGTTAGGACAGAGCACCCTCGCTGCCCTACTGAAAATCAGACCCTTAGCCCTTAATATAGAGAATCACCAAATCATTAATTTGCCTGACGTGTCCCCCAGCCAACACAAGTGGGCATATGAATCAATGTTTGCTTTTTCAACCCTTTTCATGATATTTGACTTAGTGTTGTCACTTGGGCAGAGTGGGAGGAGGTGTTCGTTGTCAGCTGGTAATGCTGCATTTCTAGCTTTGGGCATTTCTTGTATCCAGGATTAACTCATTCCCTGTTCCTCACTCACCCCTGATGTCTCTATACTCACTCTACAGCATTCACTGTTAGCCAAAACAGGGGTGTGGCTCAAAGCCTGCACAAAGCAGAAGTAAGGCAATGGCCTGAGAGTGAAGTGGCCATGGTTGGTAGTGCAGGGATTACAAGCTACATTACAGAAGCTCACATGGGAGGTACAGAGGAAGTGCACAGGTTCGTACTTAGGAGGTACAAACAGAGAAGGTGCACAGGTACGTACTTGGGAGGTACAAACAGAGGAGGTGCACAGGTTCGTACTTGGGAGGTACAAACAGAGGAGGTGCACAGGTACGTACTTAGGAGGTACAAACAGAGAAGGTGCACAGGTACGTACTTAGGAGGTACAAACAGAGGAGGTGCACAGGTAGGTGCTTATGAGGTATAAACAGAGGAGGCGCACAGGTACGTACTTGGGAGGTACAAACAGAGGAGGTGCACAGGTACGTACTTGGGAGGTACAAACAGAGGAGGTGCACAGGTACGTACTTAGGAGGTACAAACAGAGGAGGTGCACAGGTAGGTGCTTATGAGGTACAAACAGAGGAGGTGCACAGGTACGTACTTGAGAGGTACAAACAGAGGAGGTGCACAGGTAGGTGCTTAGGAGGTACAAACAGAGGAGGTGCACATGTACGTACTTGAGAGGTACAAACAGAGGAGGTGCACAGGTACGTACTTGGGCGGTACGGAGGAGGTGCACAGGTACGTACTTATGAGGTACAAACAAAGGAGGTGCACATGTATGTACTTGGGAGGTACAGAGGAAGTGCACAGGTACGTACTTAGGAGGTACAAACAGAGGAGGTGCACAGGTACGTACTTGGGAGGTACAAACAGAGGAGGTGCACAGGTACGTACTTAGGAGGTACAAACAGAGGAGGTGCACAGGTAGGTGCTTATGAGGTACAAACAGAGGAGGTGCACAGGTACGTACTTGAGAGGTACAAACAGAGGAGGTGCACAGGTAGGTGCTTAGGAGGTACAAACAGAGGAGGTGCACATGTACGTACTTGAGAGGTACAAACAGAGGAGGTGCACAGGTACGTACTTGGGCGGTACGGAGGAGGTGCACAGGTACGTACTTATGAGGTACAAACAAAGGAGGTGCACATGTATGTACTTGGGAGGTACAGAGGAAGTGCACAGGTACGTACTTAGGAGGTACAAACAGAGGAGGTGCACAGGTACGTACTTGAGAGGTACAAACAGAGAAGGTGCACAGGTACGTACTTAGGAGGTACAAACAGAAGAGGTGCACAGGTACGTACTTGAGAGGTACAAACAGAGGAGGTGCACATGTATGTACTTGGGAGGTACAGAGGACGTGCACAGGTACGTACTTGAGAGGTACAAACAGAGAACGTGCACATGTATGTATTTGGGAGGTACAAACAGAGGAGGTGCACATGTATGTACTTGGGGGGTACAAACAGAGGAGGTGCACAGGTACGTACTTAGGAGGTACAAACAGAGGAGGTGCACGGGTAGGTGCTTAGGAGGTACAAACAGAGGAGGTGCACAGGTACGTACTTAGGAGGTACAAACAGAAGAGGTGCACAGGTACGTACTTGGGAGGTATGGAGGAGGTGCACAGGTACGTACTTATGAGGTACAAACAAAGGAGGTGCACATGTATGTACTTGGGAGGTACAGAGGAAGTGCACAGGTACGTACTTAGGAGGTACAAACAGAGGAGGTGCACAGGTACGTACTTGAGAGGTACAAACAGAGAAGGTGCACATGTATGTATTTGGGAGGTACAAACAGAGGAGGTGCACAGGTTCGTACTTCAGAGGTACAAACAGAGAAGGTGCACAGGTTCGTACTTCAGAGGTACAAACAGAGGAGGTGCACAGGTTCGTACTTAGGAGGTACAAACAGAAGAGGTGCACAGGTACGTACTTGGGAGGTATGGAGGAGGTGCACAGGTACGTACTTATGAGGTACAAACAAAGGAGGTGCACATGTATGTACTTGGGAGGTACAGAGGAAGTGCACAGGTACGTACTTAGGAGGTACAAACAGAGGAGGTGCACAGGTACGTACTTGAGAGGTACAAACAGAGAAGGTGCACATGTATGTATTTGGGAGGTACAAACAGAGGAGGTGCACAGGTTCGTACTTCAGAGGTACAAACAGAGAAGGTGCACAGGTTCGTACTTCAGAGGTACAAACAGAGGAGGTGCACAGGTTCGTACTTCAAAGGTACAAACAGAGAAGGTGCACAGGTTCGTACTTAGGAGGTACAAACAGAGGAGGTGCACAGGTTCGTACTTAGGAGGTACAAACAGAGAAGGTGCACATGTACGTACTTGAGAGGTATAAACAGAGGAGCTGCACAGGTACGTACTTGAGAGGTACAAACAGAGGAGGTGCACATGTACGTACTTAGGAGGTACAGAGGAAGTGCACAGGTACGTACTTGAGAGGTACAAACAGAGGAGGTGCACATGTACGTACTTAGGAGGTACAGAGGAGGTGCACAGGTATGTACTTGAGAGGTACAAACAGAGGAGGTGCACATGTATGTACTTGGGAGGTACAAACAGAGGAGGTACACAGATTCGTACTTAGGAGGTACAATCAGAGGAGGTGCACATGTATGTACTTGGGAGGTACAGAGGAGGTTCACAGGTACGTACTTGAGAGGTACAAACAGAGGAGGTGCACATGTACGTATTTAGGAGGTACAGAGGAAGTGCACAGGTAAGTACTTGAGAGGTACAAACAGAGGAGGTGCACATGTACGTACTTAGGAGGTACAGAGGAGGTGCACAGGTAGGGGCCTGCTCCTTTCTGGGTCTGTTTCTATCTGTACTTGGCGGGTTATTGGTATACACGGTTTACTAATCCTCAGCCCTTACACGGGCACTTGCTGCATGGGCGTTACCGCTTTGACCCTTTACTTGAGGGGGACTGAGCCTCAGATAACACAACACCTGGAGGCTGCATGCCTCGAGGGGAGATGCAGTTAGCACAGCCCTTAGAACCAGTTTGAGGGTTTTAGGACAATAAGAACTCAATAACCATGTTAGAGTTTTTCATTTTGTTCTTGAAGGCACAGCATGCTAACTGCATTTTATTTCTTATTCTGTGTGGCTACCATTCTTATTTTATGCACTAGGTTATGATTTTAAGAAAAACTTTTAAATGCAAGTCCTGTTTCTTACTGCTATTTTGAGTGGGTTATTCATTCAAGAAAGGAGGGTTTGGGGGTGTCCTTACATGCACCTTGTGGGACTGACCGTTACCAGAAACCCTTCTTGCACAGTACTGCTCACTGGTTGAGTATGGGTTGCAGTCCAGCTGGATTTCTGACCCCTCTCGCTCTAGGGGATCCCAGAGAACATCCCATTTTGGTGCCCTTGGCAGGGCCAACATTCTTTGGATTTTTGAGTAGCTTTTGACCCACTCAAAAAAGAATTATTACAGTATAGGGCGACATCTGCTGGGATTGTGGTTGCTTCCTTCAGGTTAAATAGGTGTCCCCTGTTTAATGTACTCAAGGTGTTACTCCCCATTCTGTGGTTTCTGTATTTTGCTTCTCATGTTTACTGAATCTTTTCACTAAAAAGGGTGCAACCTGAACCTATTGCGATAGGTATAAATTACAGGGCAGCAGCTACACAACAGTGTCAGCCCTGATACAGGGAGTGCAGTACATTTGTTGTCAATGCAGGTGATGCGTTCATAACAGTGCGGTCCCTGACACAGGCAGTGAAGTAAAGCTTGTTGTAAATGCACGTGATGCGTTCTTAATTAAAAGTGCCGTCCCCGACACAGGGAGTGCAGTAGCATTTGTGTTAAATGCTCATGATGCATTCTTAACAGTGCCGTCCCCGACACAGGGAGTGCAGTAGCATTTGTTGTAAATGCTCATGATGCATTCTTAAGAGTGCGGTCCCTGACACACGGA
Organism: Calotriton arnoldi; assembly: GCA_963921515.1. Classification (NCBI taxonomy): domain Eukaryota; kingdom Metazoa; phylum Chordata; class Amphibia; order Caudata; family Salamandridae; genus Calotriton; species Calotriton arnoldi. The sequence goes on from CAWUFW010010492.1 coordinate 352,233, forward strand.
GTGCGGTGTTATTTGTTATATATCAGGTATTCTTAACAGTGTCCTCCCCGACACAGGGAGTGCAGTAGCATTTGTTTTAAATGCTGATAATGCGTTCTTAACAGTGTCGTCCCCGACACAGGGAGTGCAGTAGCATTTGTTGTAAATGCTCATGATGCGTTCTTAACAGTGTCGTCCCCGACACAGGGAGTGCAGTAACATTTGTTGTAAATGCTCATGATGCATTCTTAAGAGTGCAGTCCCTGACACATGGAGTGCGGTAGCATTTGTTGTATATGCACATGAGGTATTCTTAACAGTGTCCTCCCCGACACAGGGAGTGCAGTAGCATTTGTTTTAAATGCTCATGATCAGTGTTCCCAGTAAGGTGCGCGCCTGCGCTCGCGCGCACGTCTGTTCCTCCGAGCGCGCAGTGCTGTGTGTGGAGCGCGCACCCACAGCCCATCCCGGGAGAGAATTCGCACCGCCGCTTTTAAAATGCGAGCGGCGCGAAAAATGGTAATTTCCTGGTTGTGGAGGCTATTGCACTTGCTGCATTTCCTTCTTAATGAAGCGCAGCTGGGGGCTGTTTGTGGGCCTTTGTGAAAATATTTGTTAAATGCAGCACCGGCATGAGCTGCAATTAACATAAATATTTTCACAATGGCCCACAATCAGCCCGCAGCCTCGCTCCTTTAAGAGAAGAAATGCAGCAAGTCCAAAAGCACGACGTGTGCTTTACACGTCGTTCTTTTGGACTTGATGCATGTCTTTTCTTAATGGAGCACGGCTGCGGCCTGAATGTGGGCCATTGTGAAAATATTTATGTTAATTGCAGCGCATGATGGTGCTGCAATTAACAAGAATACTTTCCTAAATGCCCACAATCAGATCGCAGCCGTGCTATATTAAGAAAATTAATGCAGCAAGCACAAAAAACAACGTGTAAAGCACACGTCGTGCTTTTGGACTTGCATGGTGAAAAAGAAGAGATGGGTATCAAAAGAAAAGAGAACAAAAAAAAAACGCATAAACAAACTCAGTAAATGTAAACAAGGACAGGGGAGCAAGCAGAGGAGCGGATTCATCAAGGAGATAGAAAGGCAGTGATCCTTAATAGCAAGATAACGCAAATACATTTATTTAGAAAGAAATTCAGAGGCGGAATTTATTTAGGTGTTTTCAGAATGTCAAGTGCGAGTGCAAGGATCGGAATGCAGGGATTTCTGAACTGTTTCCACCGAGCCTGAAAAACACAATTTCCAGAATCAGCGACGGCTGGCTTCAGTGATCCTTTGATGAGTGTGAGACATACACTATACTGTGTGCTGAGCTTTGGGATTTGATTTTGACTTTCAAATGATGCCTGCTAAGGCACGTAAGGGCTGAGGTAAGGTAGTCAAACTTTCAGGTGCCTGTCAGAAGTTGAAAGTGGGTTCTTGGCGCACATTGCCGTGGCTGGAGCGCACAGAGACCTCACACTGCCGCACACAGAGAAAAAAAATTAGAGGGAACATTGCTCATGATGCATTCTTAAGAGTGCGGTCCCTGACAGAGGGAGTGCAGTAGCATTTGTTATATATGCACATGAGGTATTCTTAACAGTGTTGTCCCCGACACAGGAGTGCAGTAGCATTTGTGTTAAATGCTCATGATGTATTCTTAAGAGTGCGGTCCCTGACACAGGAGTGCGGTAGCATTTGTTATATATGCACATGAGGTATTCTTAACAGTGTTGTCCCCGACACAGGGAGTGCAGTAGCATTTGTGTTAAATGCTCATGATGCATTCTTAAGAGTGCGGTCCCTGACACAGGGAGTGCGGTAGCATTTGTTATATATGCACATGAGGTATTCTTAACAGTGTTGTCCTCGACACAGGGAGTGCAGTAGCATTTGTGTTAAATGCTCATGATGTATTCTTAAGAGTGCGGTCCCTGACACAGGGAGTGCAGTAGCATTTGTTGTAAATGCACATGATGCATTGTTAGCAGTGTCGTCCCCGACACAGGGAGCGCAGTAGCATTTGTGTTAAATGCTCATGATGCATTCTTAAGAGTGCGGTCCCTGACACAGGGAGTGCAGTAGCATTTGTTGTAAATGCTCATGATGCGTTCTTAACAGTGTCGTCCCCGACACAGGGAGTGCAATAACATTTGTTGTAAATGCTCATGATGCATTCTTAGAGTGCAGTCCCTGACACATGGAGTGCGGTAGCATTTGTTGTATATGCACATGAGGTATTCTTTACAGTGTCGTCCCCGACACAGGGAGTGCAGTAACATTTGTTGTAAATACACATGAGGCATTCTTAACAGTGTCGTCCCCGACACAGGGAGTGCAGTAGCATTTGTTGTAAATGCTCATGATGCATTCTTAAGAGTGCGGTCCCTGACACAGGGAGTGCAGTAACATTTGTTGTAAATGCACATGAGGTATTCTTAACAGTGTTGTCCTCAACACTGGGAGTGCAGTAGCATTTGTGTTAAATGCTCATGATGCATTCTTAAGAATGCGGTCCCTGACACAGGGAGTGCAGTAGCATTTGTTGTAAATGCACATGATGCATTGTTAGCAGTGTCGTCCCCGACACAGGGAGTGCAGTAGCATTTGTGTTAAATGCTCATGATGCATTCTTAAGAGTGCAGTCCCTGACACAGGAGTGCGGTAGCATTTGTTATATATGCACATGAGGTATTCTTAACAGTGTTGTCCTCGACACAGGGAGTGCAGTAGCATTTGTGTTAAATGCTCATGATGCATTCTTAAGAGTGCGGTCCCTGACACAGGGAGTGCAGTAGCATTTGTTGTAAATGCTCATGATGCGTTCTTAACAGTGTCGTCCCCGACACAGGGAGTGCAGTAACATTTGTTGTAAATGCACATGAGGTATTCTTAACAGTGTTGTCCCTGACACATGGAGTGCGGTAGCATTTGTTGTATATGCACATGAGGTATTCTTTACAGTGTCGTCCCCGACACAGGGAGTGCAGTAACATTTGTTGTAAATGCTCATGATGCATTCTTAAGAGTGCGGTCCCTGACACAGGGAGTGCAGTAACATTTGTTGTAAATGCACATGATGCATTCTTTACAGTGTCGTCCCCGACACAGGGAGTGCAGTAGCATTTGTTGTAAATGCTCATGATGCATTCTTAAGAGTGTGGTCCCTGACACAGGGAGTGCAGTAACATTTGTTGTAAATGCACATGATGCATTCTTTACAGTGTCGTCCCCGACACAGGGAGTGCAGTAACATTTGCTGTAAATGCACATGAGGTATTCTTAACAGTGTTGTCCCTGACACAGGAGTGCAGTAGCATTTGCTGTAAATGCTCATGATGCATTCTTACCAGTGCGGTCCCCGACACAGGGAGTGCAGTAGCATTTGTGTTAAATGCTCATGATGCATTCTTAAGAGTGCGGTCCCTGACACAGGGAGTGCGGTAACATTTGTTATATATGCACATGAGGTATTCTTAACAGTGTTGTCCTCGACACAGGGAGTGCAGTAGCATTTGTGTTAAATGCTCATGATGCATTCTTAAGAATGCGGTCCCTGACACAGGGAGTGCAGTAGCATTTGTTGTAAATGCACATGATGCATTGTTAGCAGTGTCGTCCCCGACACAGGGAGTGCAGTAGCATTTGTGTTAAATGCTCATGATGCATTCTTAAGAGTGCGGTCCCTGACACAGGGAGTGCAGTAGCATTTGTTGTAAATGCTCATGATGCGTTCTTAACAGTGTCGTCCCCGACACAGGGAGTGCAATAACATTTGTTGTAAATGCTCATGATGCATTCTTAGAGTGCAGTCCCTGACACATGGAGTGCGGTAGCATTTGTTGTATATGCACATGAGGTATTCTTTACAGTGTCGTCCCCGACACAGGGAGTGCAGTAACATTTGTTGTAAATACACATGAGGCATTCTTAACAGTGTCGTCCCCGACACAGGGAGTGCAGTAGCATTTGTTGTAAATGCTCATGATGCATTCTTAAGAGTGCGGTCCCTGACACAGGGAGTGCAGTAACATTTGTTGTAAATGCACATGATGCATTCTTTACAGTGTCGTCCCCGACACAGGGAGTGCAGTAACATTTGTTGTAAATGCACATGAGGTATTCTTAACAGTGTTGTCCCTGACACAGGGAGGGCAGTAGCATTTGCTGTAAATGCTCATGATGCATTCTTACCAGTGCGGTCCCGGACACAGGGAGTGCAGTAACATTTGTTGTCAATGCATGTGATGCGTTCTTAGCAGTGTCGTCCCTGACACAAGGAGAACAGTAAACAATTTTGTAAATACACATGAGGCATTCTTAAACTTGTCGTCCCCGACATTAGGAGTGCAGTAGATTTTGTTGTAAATACACATGATGCATTCTTAACAGTGTTGTCCCCGACAAGGGAGTGTAGTAACAATTGTTGTAAATGCTCATGATGCAATATTACAGTGTCCTCCCCGACGCAGGGAGTGCAGAAATGCTTGTTGTAAATGCACCTGACGCAATCTTAACGATGTCGTCCCTGACAAAGGGAGTGCAGTAGAATTTGTTTTAAATGCTCATGATGCATTCTTAACAGTGTCGTCCCCAACACAGGGAGTGCAATAAGGCTTGTTGCAAATGCACGTGGCATTCTTAACAGTGTCGTCCCTGACACAGGGAGTGCAGTAGCATTTGTTATATATGCACGTGATGCGCTCTTAACAGTGTCGTCCCCGACACAGGGAGTGCAGTAACAATTGTTGTAAATACACATGAGGCATTCTTAACAGTGTCTTCCCCGACACAGGGAGTGCTGTAACATTTGTTGTAAATACACATGAGGCATTCTTAACAGTGCCGTCCCCGACACAGGGAGTGCAGTAACATTTGTTGTAAATGCTCATGATGCATTCTTAAGAGTGCGTTCCCTGACACAGAGACTGCAGTAGCATTTGCTGTAAATGCTCATGATGCATTCTTACCAGTGCGGTCCCGGACACAGGGAGTGCAGTAACATTTGTTGTCAATGCATGTGATGCGTTCTTAGCAGTGTCGTCCCTGACACAAGGAGAGCAGTAAACAATTTTGTAAATACACATGAGGCATTCTTAAACTTGTCGTCCCCGACATTAGGAGTGCAGTAGATTTTGTTGTAAATACACATGATGCATTCTTAACAGTGTTGTCCCCGACAAGGGAGTGTAGTAACATTTGTTGTAAATGCTCATGATGCAATATTAACAGTGTCCTCCCGACGCAGGGAGTGCAGAAACGCTTGTTGTAAATGCACCTGAGGCAATCTTAACGATGTCGTCCCTGACACAGGGAGTGCAGTAGCATTTGTTGTAAATGCACATGATGCATTGTTAGCAGTGTCGTCCCCGACACAGGGAGTGCAGTAGCATTTGTTGTATATGCACATGATGCGTTCTTAACAGTGTCGTCCCCGACACAGGGAGTGCAGTAACATTTGTTGTAAATACTCATGATGCATTCTTAAGAGTGCGGTCCCTGACACTGGGAGTGCAGTAGCATTTGTTGTAAATGCACATGATGCATTATTAGCAGTGTCGTCCCCGACACAGGAGTGCAGTAGCATTTGTTGTATATGCACTTGATGCGTTCTTAACAGTGTCGTCCCCGACACAGGGAGTGCAGTAACATTTGTTGTAAATACACATGAGGCATTCTTAACAGTGTTGTCCCCGACACAGGGAGTGCAGTAACATTTGTTGTAAATACACATTAGGCATTCTTAAGAGTGCGGTCCCTGACACAGGGAGTGCAGTAGCATTTGTTGTAAATGCACATGATGCATTGTTAGCAGTGTTGTCCCCGACACAGGGAGTGCAGTAACATTTGTTGTAAATGCTCATGATGCATTCTTAAGAGTGCAGTTCCTGACACAGGGAGTGTAGTAGCATTGGTTGTATATGCACATGAGGTATTCTTAACAGTGTCCTCCCCGACACAGAGAGTGCAGTAGCATTTGTTTTAAATGCTGATAATGAGTTCTTAAGAGTGTCTTCCCCGACACAGGGAGTGCAGTAGCATTTGTTTTAAATACTGCTAATGCGTTCTTAACAGTGTCATCCCCGACACAGGGATTGCAGTAGCATTTGTTGTAAAGGCTCATGATGCATTCTTAAGAGTGGGGTCCCTGACACAGGGAGTGCGGTAGCATTTGTTATATATGCACATGAGGTATTCTTAACAGTGTTGTGCCTGACACAGGGAGTGCAGTAGTATTTGTTGTAAATGCTCATGATGCATTCTTAAGAGTGCTGTCCCTGACACAGGGAGTGCAGTAGCATTTGTTATATATGCACATGAGGTATTCTTAACAGTGTTGTCCCTGACACAGCGAGTGCAGAAGTATTTGTTGTAAATGCTCATGATGCGTTCTTAACAGTGTCGTCGCCGACACAGGGAGTGCAGTAGCATTTGTTGTAAATGCTCATGATGCGTTCTTAACAGTGTCGTCCCCGACACAGGGAGTGCAGTAGCATTTGTTGTAAATGCTCATGATGCATTCTTAAGAGTGCAGTCCCTGACACACGGAGTGCGGTGTTATTTGTTATATATGAGGTATTCTTAACAGTGTCCTCCCCGACACAGGGAGTGCAGTAGCATTTGTTTTAAATGCTGATAATGCGTTCTTAACAGTGTTGTCCCTGACACAGGGAGTGCAGTAGCATTTGTTGTAAATGCTCATGATGCGTTCTTAACAGTGTCGTCCCCGACACAGGGAGTGCAGTAACATTTGTTGTAAATGCTCATGATGCATTCTTAAGAGTGCAGTCCCTGACACATGGAGTGCGGTAGCATTTGTTGTATATGCACATGAGGTATTCTTAACAGTGTTGTCCTCGACACAGGGAGTGCAGTAGCATTTGTGTTAAATGCTCATGATGCATTCTTAAGAGTGCGGTCCCTGACACAGGGAGTGCAGTAGCATTTGTTGTAAATGCACATGATGCATTGTTAGCAGTGTCGTCCCCGACACAGGGAGTGCAGTAACATTTGTTGTAAATGCACATGAGGTATTCTTAACAGTGTTGTCCCTGACACATGGAGTGCGGTAGCATTTGTTGTATATGCACATGAGGTATTCTTTACAGTGTCGTCCCCGACACAGGAGTGCAGTAACATTTGTTGTAAATGCTCATGATGCATTCTTAAGAGTGCGGTCCCTGACACAGGGAGTGCAGTAACATTTGTTGTAAATGCACATGATGCATTCTTTACAGTGTCGTCCCCGACACAGGGAGTGCAGTAGCATTTGTTGTAAATGCTCATGATGCATTCTTAAGAGTGTGGTCCCTGACACAGGGAGTGCAGTAACATTTGTTGTAAATGCACATGATGCATTCTTTACAGTGTCGTCCCCGACACAGGGAGTGCAGTAACATTTGCTGTAAATGCACATGAGGTATTCTTAACAGTGTTGTCCCTGACACAGGGAGTGCAGTAGCATTTGCTGTAAATGCTCATGATGCATTCTTACCAGTGCGGTCCCCGACACAGGGAGTGCAGTAGCATTTGTGTTAAATGCTCATGATGCATTCTTAAGAGTGCGGTCCCTGACACAGGGAGTGCGGTAACATTTGTTATATATGCACATGAGGTATTCTTAACAGTGTTGTCCTCGACACAGGGAGTGCAGTAGCATTTGTGTTAAATGCTCATGATGCATTCTTAAGAATGCGGTCCCTGACACAGGGAGTGCAGTAGCATTTGTTGTAAATGCACATGATGCATTGTTAGCAGTGTCGTCCCCGACACAGGGAGTGCAGTAGCATTTGTGTTAAATGCTCATGATGCATTCTTAAGAGTGCGGTCCCTGACACAGGGAGTGCAGTAGCATTTGTTGTAAATGCTCATGATGCGTTCTTAACAGTGTCGTCCCCGACACAGGGAGTCCAATAACATTTGTTGTAAATGCTCATGATGCATTCTTAGAGTGCAGTCCCTGACACATGGAGTGCGGTAGCATTTGTTGTATATGCACATGAGGTATTCTTTACAGTGTCGTCCCCGACACAGGGAGTGCAGTAACATTTGTTGTAAATACACATGAGGCATTCTTAACAGTGTCGTCCCCGACACAGGGAGTGCAGTAGCATTTGTTGTAAATGCTCATGATGCATTCTTAAGAGTGCGGTCCCTGACACAGGGAGTGCAGTAACATTTGTTGTAAATGCACATGATGCATTCTTTACAGTGTCGTCCCCGACACAGGGAGTGCAGTAACATTTGTTGTAAATACACATGATGCATTCTTAACAGTGTTGTCCCCGACAAGGGAGTGTAGTAACAATTGTTGTAAATGCTCATGATGCAATATTACAGTGTCCTCCCCGACGCAGGGAGTGCAGAAATGCTTGTTGTAAATGCACCTGACGCAATCTTAACGATGTCGTCCCTGACAAAGGGAGTGCAGTAGAATTTGTTTTAAATGCTCATGATGCATTCTTAACAGTGTCGTCCCCAACACAGGGAGTGCAATAAGGCTTGTTGCAAATGCACGTGGCATTCTTAACAGTGTCGTCCCTGACACAGGGAGTGCAGTAGCATTTGTTATATATGCACGTGATGCGCTCTTAACAGTGTCGTCCCCGACACAGGGAGTGCAGTAACATTTGTTGTAAATGCTCATGATGCAATATTAACAGTGTCCTCCCGACGCAGGGAGTGCAGAAACGCTTGTTGTAAATGCACCTGAGGCAATCTTAACGATGTCGTCCCTGACACAGGGAGTGCAGTAGCATTTGTTGTAAATGCACATGATGCATTGTTAGCAGTGTCGTCCCCGACACAGGGAGTGCAGTAGCATTTGTTGTATATGCACATGATGCGTTCTTAACAGTGTCGTCCCCGACACAGGGAGTGCAGTAACATTTGTTGTAAATACTCATGATGCATTCTTAAGAGTGCGGTCCCTGACACAGGGAGTGCAGTAGCATTTGTTGTAAATGCACATGATGCATTATTAGCAGTGTCGTCCCCGACACAGGGAGTGCAGTAGCATTTGTTGTATATGCACTTGATGCGTTCTTAACAGTGTCGTCCCCGACACAGGGAGTGCAGTAACATTTGTTGTAAATACACATGAGGCATTCTTAACAGTGTTGTCCCCGACACAGGGAGTGCAGTAACATTTGTTGTAAATACACATTAGGCATTCTTAAGAGTGCGGTCCCTGACACAGGGAGTGCAGTAGCATTTGTTGTAAATGCACATGATGCATTGTTAGCAGTGTTGTCCCCGACACAGGGAGTGCAGTAACATTTGTTGTAAATGCTCATGATGCATTCTTAAGAGTGCGGTCCCTGACACAGGAGTGCAGTAGCATTGGTTGTATATGCACATGAGGTATTCTTAACAGTGTCCTCCCCGACACAGAGAGTGCAGTAGCATTTGTTTTAAATGCTGATAATGAGTTCTTAAGAGTGTCTTCCCCGACACAGGGAGTGCAGTAGCATTTGTTTTAAATACTGCTAATGCGTTCTTAACAGTGTCATCCCCGACACAGGGATTGCAGTAGCATTTGTTGTAAAGGCTCATGATGCATTCTTAAGAGTGGGGTCCCTGACACAGGGAGTGCGGTAGCATTTGTTATATATGCACATGAGGTATTCTTAACAGTGTTGTGCCTGACACAGGGAGTGCAGTAGTATTTGTTGTAAATGCTCATGATGCATTCTTAAGAGTGCTGTCCCTGACACAGGGAGTGCGGTAGCATTTGTTATATATGCACATGAGGTATTCTTAACAGTGTTGTCCCTGACACAGCGAGTGCAGAAGTATTTGTTGTAAATGCTCATGATGCGTTCTTAACAGTGTCGTCGCCGACACAGGGAGTGCAGTAGCATTTGTTGTAAATGCTCATGATGCGTTCTTAACAGTGTCGTCCCCGACACAGGGAGTGCAGTAGCATTTGTTGTAAATGCTCATGATGCATTCTTAAGAGTGCAGTCCCTGACACACGGAGTGCGGTGTTATTTGTTATATATGAGGTATTCTTAACAGTGTCCTCCCCGACACAGGGAGTGCAGTAGCATTTGTTTTAAATGCTGATAATGCGTTCTTAACAGTGTTGTCCCTGACACAGGGAGTGCAGTAGCATTTGTTGTAAATGCTCATGATGCGTTCTTAACAGTGTCGTCCCCGACACAGGGAGTGCAGTAACATTTGTTGTAAATGCTCATGATGCATTCTTAAGAGTGCAGTCCCTGACACATGGAGTGCGGTAGCATTTGTTGTATATGCACATGAGGTATTCTTAACAGTGTTGTCCTCGACACAGGAGTGCAGTAGCATTTGTGTTAAATGCTCATGATGCATTCTTAAGAGTGCGGTCCCTGACACAGGGAGTGCAGTAGCATTTGTTGTAAATGCACATGATGCATTGTTAGCAGTGTCGTCCCCGACACAGGGAGTGCAGTAGCATTTGTGTTAAATGCTCATGATGCATTCTTAAGAGTGCGGTCCCTGACACAGGGAGTGCAGTAGCATTTGTTATATATGCACATGAGGTATTCTTAACAGTGTTGTCCTCGACACAGGGAGTGCAGTAGCATTTGTGTTAAATGCTCATGATGCATTCTTAACAGTGTCGTCCCCAACACAGGGAGTGCAGTAAGGCTTGTTGCAAATGCACGTGGCATTCTTAACAGTGTCGTCCCCGACACAGGGAGTCCAGTAACATTTGTTGTAAATACACATGAGGCATTCTTAACAGTGTCTTCCCCGACACAGGGAGTGCAGTAACATTTGTTGTAAATACACATGAGGCATTCTTAACAGTGCCGTCCCCGACACAGGGAGTGCAGTAACATTTGTTGTAAATGCTCATGATGCAGTCTTAAGAGTGCAGTCCCTGACACAGGAAGTGCAGTAGCATTTGTTGAAAATGCACATGATGGATTGTTAGCAGTGTCGTCCCCGACACAGGGAGTGCAGTAACATTTGTTGTAAATACACATGAGGCATTCTTAACAGTGTCGTCCCCGACACAGGGAGTGCAGTAACATTTGTTGTAAATACTCATGATGCATTCTTAAGAGTGCGGTCCCTGACACAGGGAGTGCAGTAGCATTTGTTGTAAATGCACATGATGCATTATTAGCAGTGTCGTCCCCGACACAGGGAGTGCAGCTAGTAGCATTTGTTATATATGCACTTGATGCGTTCTTAACAGTGTCGTCCCCGACACAGGGAGTGCAGTAACATTTGTTGTAAATACACATGAGGCATTCTTAACAGTGTTGTCCCCGACACAGGGAGTGCAGTAACATTTGTTGTAAATACACATTAGGCATTCTTAAGAGTGCGGTCCCTGACACAGGGAGTGCAGTAGCATTTGTTGTAAATGCACATGATGCATTGTTAGCAGTGTTGTCCCCGACACAGGGAGTGCAGTAACATTTGTTGTAAATGCTCATGATGCATTCTTAAGAGTGCGGTCCCTGACACAGGGAGTGCAGTAGCATTGGCTGTATATGCACATGAGGTATTCTTAACAGTGTCCTCCCCGACACAGAGAGTGCAGTAGCATTTGTTTTAAATGCTGATAATGAGTTCTTAAGAGTGTCTTCCCGACACAGGGATTGCAGTAGCATTTGTTGTAAAGGCTCATGATGCATTCTTAAGAGTGGGGTCCCTGACACAGGGAGTGCGGTAGCATTTGTTATATATGCACATGAGGTATTCTTAACAGTGTTGTCCCTGACACAGGGAGTACAGTAGTATTTGCTGTAAATGCTCATGATGCATTCTTAAGAGTGCTGTCCCTGACACAGGGAGTGCGGTAGCATTTGTTATATATGCACATGAGGTATTCTTAACAGTGTTGTCCCTGACACAGGGAGTGCAGTAGTATTTGTTGTAAATGCTCATGATGCGTTCTTAACAGTGTCGTCCCCGACACAGGGAGTGCAGTAGCATTTGTTGTAAATGCTCATGATGCGTTCTTAACAGTGTCGTCCCCGACACAGGGAGTGCAGTAGCATTTGTTGTAAATGCTCATGATGCGTTCTTAACAGTGTCGTCCCCGACACAGGGAGTGCAGTAGCATTTGTTGTAAATGCTCATGATGCGTTCTTAACAGTGTCGTCCCCGACACAGGGAGTGCAGTAGCATTTGTTGTAAATGCTCATGATTAACCCTGGGCATAATACTTTGCTACGCTCACAGAGCATGCAAAGTTTGTGTTACTACGCACTACGCAAATTGCACGTAGCAGAGTAAAAAACTCTGCTAATCAACGTAGCGTAGCAGTAGTATATTAAACACATACAAATGCTTTGTTAAAACAATTTTCTATGCTAAAAAGCAGATAACAAATTCACAAAAGTGAACTTTGACAATGAAAATATCAAGCAATGAGAGAGGTGATGATTTTGGGTTCCCCCCTAACCTAGGGGGAGGACCAAGCAGATGCCATGAACACAAAAAGCATATCATGTGAACGATTCAGTGGTGGTCCCTTCCTCCTAGGACCACCCCAAGCACAGTTATGGGCAAAAATACAATCCCAACCAAAGGCCCTGCAAAGCATTATGGGACGAGATTAGCAGTGGGCAGTGAATATTATAGTGTCCAATATCAAAATAATTCTACAAAGAGCTGCAGTTCAACTAGTCGTTACTAGATGTCCCTCACGAGTCAAATGCAAAAGCATTGAAATTATTAATACATCAAGCTGCAGTTCCACTAGTCGTTACTAGATGTCCCTCACGAGTCAAATGCAAAAGCATTGAAACCCTTTCATGAAGCTTTTTGCATTTGACTCGTGAGGGACATCTAGTAACGACTAGTGGAACTGCAGCTCTTTGTAGAATTATTTTGATATTGGATACTATAATATTCACTGCCCAAATCTAATCTCGTCCCATAATGCTTTGCAGGGCCTTTCGTTGGGATTGTATTTTTGCCAATAACTGTGCTTGGGGTGGTCCTAAGAGGATGGGACCACCACTGAATCGTTCAAAAGATGTGCTTTTTGTTTTCAAGGCATCTGCTTGGTTCTCTCCCTAAGTTAGGGAGGATACCAAAATCATCACCTCTCTCACTGCTTGTTAATTTATCGATTTCACTTTTGTGAAATGCTATATGCATTTTAGCATATAAAGACAGAGATACTTATTTTTATCTTAACTTGAACTGTGGAAGATGCCTTTGGCAATTATTGTACAGTGCAGTCAAGCACACAGCTACGCACTATGCAATTTGCATAGCTACGTGTAGTTCAAAATGTACTTCACGTAGCTACGTGAAGTGCTACTACGCAAACTACGCCCAGGGTTACTCATGATGCATTCTTAAGAGTGCGGTGTTATTTGTTATATATGAGGTATTCTTAACAGTGTCCTCCCCGACACAGGGAGTGCAGTAGCATTTGTTTTAAATGCTGATAATGCATTCTTAACAGTGTCGTCCCTGACACAGGGAGTGCAGTAGCATTTGTTGTAAATGCTCATGATGCGTTCTTAACAGTGTCGTCCCGACACAGGGAGTGCAGTAACATTTGTTGTAAATGCTCATAATGCATTCTTAAGAGTGCAGTCCCTGACACATGGAGTGCGGTAGCATTTGTTGTATATGCACATGAGGTATTCTTAACAGTGTCCTCCCGACACAGGGAGTGCAGTAGCATTTGTTTTAAATGCTCATGATGCATTCTTAAGAGTGCGGTCCCTGACAGAGGGAGTGCAGTAGCATTTGTTATATATGCACATGAGGTATTCTTAACAGTGTTGTCCCCGACACAGGGAGTGCAGTAGCATTTGTGTTAAATGCTCATGATGCATTCTTAAGAGTGCGGTCCCTGACACAGGGAGTGCGGTAGCATTTGTTATATATGCACATGAGGTATTCTTAACAGTGTTGTCCCCGACACAGGGAGTGCAGTAGCATTTGTGTTAAATGCTCATGATGCATTCTTAAGAGTGCGGTCCCTGACACAGGGAGTGCGGTAGCAGTTGTTATATATGCACATGAGGTATTCTTAACAGTGTTGTCCCCGACACAGGGAGTGCAGTAGCATTTGTGTTAAATGCTCATGATGCATTCTTAAGAGTGCGGTCCCTGACACAGGGAGCACGGTAGCATTTGTTATATATGCACATGAGGTATTCTTAACAGTGTTGTCCTCGACACAGGGAGTGCAGTAGCATTTGTGTTAAATGCTCATGATGCATTCTTAAGAGTGCGGTCCCTGACACAGGGAGTGCAGTAGCATTTGTTGTAAATGCTCATGATGCGTTCTTAACAGTGTCGTCCCCGACACAGGGAGTGCAGTGGCATTTGTTGTAAATGCTCATGATGCATTCTTAAGAGTGCGGTCCCTGACACACGGAGTGCGGTGTTATTTGTTATATATGAGGTATTCTTAACAGTGTCCTCCCCGACACAGGGAGTGCAGTAGCATTTGTTTTAAATGCTGATAATGCGTTCTTAACAGTGTTGTCCCTGACACAGGGAGTGCAGTAGCATTTGTTGTAAATGCTCATGATGCGTTCTTAACAGTGTCGTCCCCGACACAGGGAGTGCAGTAACATTTGTTGTAAATGCTCATGATGCATTCTTAAGAGTGCAGTCCCTGACACATGGAGTGCGGTAGCATTTGTTGTATATGCACATGAGGTATTCTTAACAGTGTTGTCCTCGACACAGGGAGTGCAGTAGCATTTGTGTTAAATGCTCATGATGCATTCTTAAGAGTGCGGTCCCTGACACAGGGAGTGCAGTAGCATTTGTTGTAAATGCACATGATGCATTGTTAGCAGTGTCGTCCCCGACACAGGGAGTGCAGTAGCATTTGTGTTAAATGCTCATGATGCATTCTTAAGAGTGCGGTCCCTGACACAGGGAGTGCGGTAGCATTTGTTATATATGCACATGAGGTATTCTTAACAGTGTTGTCCTCGACACAGGGAGTGCAGTAGCATTTGTGTTAAATGCTCATGATGCATTCTTAACAGTGTCGTCCCCAACACAGGGAGTGCAGTAAGGCTTGTTGCAAATGCACGTGGCATTCTTAACAGTGTCGTCCCCGACACAGGAGTCCAGTAACATTTGTTGTAAATACACATGAGGCATTCTTAACAGTGTCTTCCCCGACACAGGGAGTGCAGTAACATTTGTTGTAAATACACATGAGGCATTCTTAACAGTGCCGTCCCCGACACAGGGAGTGCAGTAACATTTGTTGTAAATGCTCATGATGCAGTCTTAAGAGTGCGGTCCCTGACACAGGAAGTGCAGTAGCATTTGTTGAAAATGCACATGATGGATTGTTAGCAGTGTCGTCCCCGACACAGGGAGTGCAGTAACATTTGTTGTAAATACACATGAGGCATTCTTAACAGTGTCGTCCCCGACACAGGGAGTGCAGTAACATTTGTTGTAAATACTCATGATGCATTCTTAAGAGTGCGGTCCCTGACACAGGGAGTGCAGTAGCATTTGTTGTAAATGCACATGATGCATTATTAGCAGTGTCGTCCCCGACACAGGGAGTGCAGTAGCATTTGTTATATATGCACTTGATGCGTTCTTAACAGTGTCGTCCCCGACACAGGGAGTGCAGTAACATTTGTTGTAAATACACATGAGGCATTCTTAACAGTGTTGTCCCCGACACAGGAGTGCAGTAACATTTGTTGTAAATACACATTAGGCATTCTTAAGAGTGCGGTCCCTGACACAGGAGTGCAGTAGCATTTGTTGTAAATGCACATGATGCATTGTTAGCAGTGTTGTCCCCGACACAGGGAGTGCAGTAACATTTGTTGTAAATGCTCATGATGCATTCTTAAGAGTGCGGTCCCTGACACAGGGAGTGCAGTAGCATTGGCTGTATATGCACATGAGGTATTCTTAACAGTGTCCTCCCCGACACAGAGAGTGCAGTAGCATTTGTTTTAAATGCTGATAATGAGTTCTTAAGAGTGTCTTCCCCGACACAGGGATTGCAGTAGCATTTGTTGTAAAGGCTCATGATGCATTCTTAAGAGTGGGGTCCCTGACACAGGGAGTGCGGTAGCATTTGTTATATATGCACATGAGGTATTCTTAACAGTGTTGTCCCTGACACAGGGAGTACAGTAGTATTTGCTGTAAATGCTCATGATGCATTCTTAAGAGTGCTGTCCCTGACACAGGGAGTGCGGTAGCATTTGTTATATATGCACATGAGGTATTCTTAACAGTGTTGTCCCTGACACAGGGAGTGCAGTAGTATTTGTTGTAAATGCTCATGATGCGTTCTTAACAGTGTCGTCCCCGACACAGGGGTTTGCAGTAGCATTTGTTGTAAATGCTCATGATGCGTTCTTAACAGTGTCGTCCCCGACACAGGGAGTGCAGTAGCATTTGTTGTAAATGCTCATGATGCGTTCTTAACAGTGTCGTCCCCGACACAGGGAGTGCAGTAGCATTTGTTGTAAATGCTCATGATGCGTTCTTAACAGTGTCGTCCCCGACACAGGGAGTGCAGTAGCATTTGTTGTAAATGCTCATGATGCGTTCTTAACAGTGTCGTCCCGACACAGGGAGTGCAGTAACATTTGTTGTAAATGCTCATAATGCATTCTTAAGAGTGCAGTCCCTGACACATGGAGTGCGGTAGCATTTGTTGTATATGCACATGAGGTATTCTTAACAGTGTCCTCCCCGACACAGGGAGTGCAGTAGCATTTGTTTTAAATGCTCATGATGCATTCTTAAGAGTGCGGTCCCTGACAGAGGGAGTGCAGTAGCATTTGTTATATATGCACATGAGGTATTCTTAACAGTGTTGTCCCCGACACAGGGAGTGCAGTAGCATTTGTGTTAAATGCTCATGATGCATTCTTAAGAGTGCGGTCCCTGACACAGGGAGTGCGGTAGCATTTGTTATATATGCACATGAGGTATTCTTAACAGTGTTGTCCCCGACACAGGGAGTGCAGTAGCATTTGTGTTAAATGCTCATGATGCATTCTTAAGAGTGCGGTCCCTGACACAGGGAGTGCGGTAGCAGTTGTTATATATGCACATGAGGTATTCTTAACAGTGTTGTCCCCGACACAGGGAGTGCAGTAGCATTTGTGTTAAATGCTCATGATGCATTCTTAAGAGTGCGGTCCCTGACACAGGGAGCGCGGTAGCATTTGTTATATATGCACATGAGGTATTCTTAACAGTGTTGTCCTCGACACAGGGAGTGCAGTAGCATTTGTGTTAAATGCTCATGATGCATTCTTAAGAGTGCGGTCCCTGACACAGGGAGTGCAGTAGCATTTGTTGTAAATGCTCATGATGCGTTCTTAACAGTGTCGTCCCCGACACAGGGAGTGCAGTAACATTTGTTGTAAATGCTCATGATGCATTCTTAAGAGTGCAGTCCCTGACACATGGAGTGCGGTAGCATTTGTTGTATATGCACATGAGGTATTCTTTACAGTGTCGTCGCCGACACAGGGAGTGCAGTAACATTTGTTGTAACTACACATGAGGCATTCTTAACAGTGTCGTCCCCGACACAGGGAGTGCAGTAACATTTGTTGTAAATGCTCATGATGCATTCTTAAGAGTGCGGTCCCTGACACAGGGAGTGCAGTAACATTTATTGTAAATGCTCATGATGCATTCTTAAGAGTGCAGTCCCTGACACAGGAGTGCGGTAGCATTTGTTGTATATGCACATGAGGTATTCTTAACAGTGTTGTCCCCGACACAGGGAGTGCGGTAGCATTTGTTGTATATGCACATGAGGTATTCTTAACAGTGTTGTCCCTGACACAGGGAGTGCAGTAACATTTGTTGTAAATGCTCATGATGCATTCTTAAGAGTGCAGTCCCTGACACAGGGAGTGCGGTAGCATTTGTTGTATATGCACATGAGGTATTCTTTACAGTGTCGTCCCCGACACAGGGAGTGCAGTAACATTTGTTGTAACTACACATGAGGCATTCTTTACAGTGTCGTCCCCGACACAGGGAGTGCAGTAACATTTGTTGTAAATGCACATGAGGTATTCTTAACAGTGTTGTCCCTGACACAGGGAGTGCAGTAGCATTTGCTGTAAATGCTCATGATGCATTCTTAAGAGTGCGGTCCCTGACACAGGGAGTGCAGTAGCATTTGCTGTAAATGCTCATGAGGTATTCTTAACAGTGTCGTCCATGACAGAGTGAGTGAAGTAACATTTGCTGTAAATGCTCATGATGCATTCTTAAGAGTGCGGTCCCTGACACAGGGAGTGCAGTAGCATTTGCTGTAAATGCTCATGATGCAATATTAACAGTGTCCTCCCCGACACAGGGAGTGCAGAAACGCTTGTTGTAAATGCACCTGAGGCAATCTTAACGATGTCGTCCCTGACATAGGGAGTGCAGTAGCATTTGCTGTATATGCACATGAGGTATTCTTAACAGTGTTGTCCCTGGCAGAGGGAGTGCAGTAGCATTTGTGTTAAATGCTCATGATGCATTCTTAAGAGTGCGGTCCCTGACACAGGGAGTGCAGTAGTATTTGTTGTAAATTCTCATGATGCATTGTTAGCAGTGTCGTCCATGACAGAGTGAGTGAAGTAACATTTGTTGTAAATGCACCTGATTTATATGTCGTTGACATTTTCTACTCATGGGGGAGTTTGATATTGCATATACCAACAATGCCCATTTTCAAACATATACACCAGCAGCAGTGCCTCAAGAATATTAAGAAGTTTGTGACTTGGAGGTCAATTTGTCTTAAAAAGAACCCCAAAATTAGTTTGGTGATATACCACAGAACATCAAACTGGGCCCCTTAGTATTACGGGCCACCTAGCCTTTACTGGCCGTATATACACTTTATCCTAACCGAGCAAATGTACTGCCTGGGGAAGTGGTAAGGTTATTAAATCAGACAGTGGCTTTATATAGGCAGCTCAGACAATACGACAGTTTTTGTCTTCCGACTCTCTAAATCAGGGAGAGGTGTGATACTATTTGTACCATACATCTTCACAGAAGTAACAGACAAAATATTTGAAGAAAAGAGACACTTGCAGGGTTTACGAAACAACAATCACTCCATGACCGAAAGATTCTCAACATTTACACACCTAACTCTTCCCAAAATACATTTCTGTGACAAGTAGTGGCTGAGATGCTACATAAGGCAGATAGAGTGTTGATAGCCGGAGACTTTAACCTATTGCTCAAAAGTGACCTTGACAGGTCAGCACATAGACGGGGGCAATTACACGAGAAGGGGCACAATGGTTGGTAGAAGTGGACTTACATCAAGTATAGCGCAGAACACACCCCGCCAAGAGAGAATATACTTTCTTGTCTGCAGCACTTGCAACCTATGCACAACTAGACGATTACAGCAGCACCACAGGCCTCCTCCGAAATACATCAAAGGCAGAGACTGGCACAATGTCTCTGGCAGACCAGGCACCTATAACGTCATCCCACTACACAACTTCATTCATGGACAGTGGCGACTGAGTGATAAAGAGTACAAAGCAAACCTGTAATGACCCTAGAACAGACAGCCTCTATACCTGAGAAAAGGACTCCAAGGACATCTCCACTCTCTGGGAAACCCTGTAAGAGAAGAGATCCGAGAACAGACGGCCTCTATACCCAGGACAATGACTCCCAGGACATCTCCCTCACCACTCTCTTGGAAACCCTGTAAGAGAAGAGATCCAAGAACAGACGGCCTCTATACCCGGGATGACTCCTAGGACATCTCCCTCGCCACTCTCGGGGAAAACCTGTAAGAGAAGCGATCAAAGAACAGACGCCCTCTATACCCTGGACAATGACTTCAAGGACATCTCCATCGCCACTCTCTGGGAAACCCTGTAAGAGAAGAGATTAAAAAAAAGGGGGCCTCTATACCCCGGACAGTGACTCCCAGGTCATCTCCACTCTCTGGGAAACCCTGTAAGAGAAGAGATCCAAGAACAGACAACATCTATATCCGGAACAATGACTCCCAGGACATCTCCATCGCCACTCTCGGGGGGAACCGTGTAAGAGAAGAGATCCAAGAACAGACGGCCTCTATACCCGAGACAATGACTCCCAGGACATCTCCATCGCCACTCTCGGGGGAAACCCTGTAAGAGAAGAGATCCAAGAACAGACGGCCTCTAGACCCCGGATAATGACTCCCAGGACATCTCCATCGCCACTCTCGGGGGAAACCCTGTAAGAGAAGAGATACAAGAACAGACGGCCTCTTTATGAGGGACAATGACTCCCAGGACATCTCCATCGCCACTCTCGGGGAAACCATGTAAGAGAAGAGATCCGAGAACAGACTGCACTCTTTACCCCGGACATTGACTCCCAGGACATCTCCATCGCCACTCTCGGGGGAAACCCTGTAAGAGAAGAGATCCAAGAACAGACGGCCTCTATACCCCGGACAATGACTCCCAGGACATCTCCATCGCCACTATCGGGAAAACCCTGTAAGAGAAGAGATCTGAGAACAGACAGCCTCTATACCCCGGACAATGACTCCCAGGACATCTCCATCGCCACTCTCGGGAAAACCCTGTATGAGAAGAGATCCAAGAACAGACAGCCTCTATACCCTGACAATGACTCCCAGGACATCTCCATCGCCACTCTCTGGAAAACCCTGTAAGAGAAGAGATCCAAAAAAAGGGGGCCTCTATACCCGGTACAATGACTCCCAGAACATCTCCATCACCACTCTCTGGGACCCCTGTAAGAGAAGAGATCCGAGAACAGACAACCTCTATACCCCGAACAATGACTCCCAGGACATCTCCATCGCCACTCTCTGGGAAACCCTGTAAGAGAAGAGATCCAAGAACAGATAGCACTATACCCCGGACAATGACTTCCAGGACATCTCCATCGCCACTCTCTGGGAAACTCTGTAAGAGAAGAAATCCAAGTACAGATGGCCTCAATACCCAGGACAATGACTCCCAGGACATCTCTATCGCCACTCTCTGGGAAACCCTGTGTTGGAACCGGGTTTACCGAGTCCGCCACGGTAGCATGGCGCGAAGCGGGAAAGCACGCGAAGGCAATGTGTAAGGCAGTTGTGCAGCACACTCTTACTTTGACTCAGGAATGCGAACGCAATAACATGACACCACACCAGGCTTTTGTATTTAAAATCAAGATCTTTTATATATCAATCAAGTTAGCATCAGATGAGGCAGATTAATTCAGATCTACATTCAAATTCATTGCATTACTCAACTGGTGCACATTTTAAATAAAGCATCCTAGCTCATCAACATTGTAGGCCACTAAGAGGCCGCAGGAATGATCTCTTAAACGTAGCACTTAATAATGATCTCAAGGTACGTTAATAAAACATGGGCCTAAACATGCAGTTCACTTTAGCATATTCAATTACTTAAAAGAAGGCTTTTCACGTTGCATTTAAATAGGCCTGCATTAATCTAGGCGCGCCCACATTCAGTACAGTGGGCGTCGCAATTCCAGTACACCTGTAACATAAAACACTTCAACTCTTGGCGGTGTACACTTCAGCTCCATTCAATTAAACACTTTCCCCCTGTAGTAAAGACTTAGCAGTTAAAAGCATGGCCTAGGCAGTAATTACAATAGGCATCTGCAATAAATTAATAAATACTGTGGGGAACCCCTCAACATGTCCTGTATCCTGGGGCTTCTATGTCCCTTAGGGGTTAACTCCAGGCTAGGCCCACTCCTCTCCGGGGCCTCGCCTCATGGGGAAAGTAACACTGTTAATTTAGGGGTTAATGGTGGCCCCCGGCCCCCAGTGGCGTTTTGTGGGCCCTAGGGGCCTCCTGGGCTCACCTGGTGCTTGTTCGTTGGTCGCGCTTCTTTAACGACTGGCACTCCCCCAGGCCCGGCCCGTGATCTGGAGGGCGGGGCCCGGTCGGGGTACCTCGGCCTTCAGGCCGGACTGACGGGACGTTCCGGGGGCCGGTATCACCTTCCTCCGGCCCCCGGGATCAGGGAACTCGCTTGAGGCACATTGCGGGGGCCGGTATCACCCTCCTCTGGCCCCCGGGATCAGGGAGTGACTGTGCGGGCTTCCGGGACTTCGGGGATGGGAGCGGGAGCCGGCAGTCCTCTCCGGCCGGCTCCCCGTCTCCCTCTACACGGCCGGGGATCTTCCTCGGCCTCCGTCGGCGCTGGGGGCGTGGCGGGAGCCGGCGCCCTATCGCTGTGCGGCCTTCCTGGGGGCGCGGCCGGCGTCCCCGGTTGCTCGGCGACGGCGTCGGCGGGGCCTGGAGGCCTCGCTGGTCGCGCTAGGCCGCGACGGCGGCGGTGGTGATTTCTTCGGCCGCGGCGGGGGTGATTTCTTCGGCCGCGACGGCGGCGGTGGGGCCCTGGGCCCGGTGGCAATGCTTTGGGCAATTTATAGAGGATTCGGTGAGGGCGCGGACGGCGCACCTCACCACATCCACTAGAGGGGCTTCCCTCACCTCAGCGCTCCCTTCGGTGAGGGCGCGACGGCGCACCTCACCACACGGCACTTCTCCTCACGCGGCGGCGGCCGCAGCGGTGATCTCCTCACAAGGTCAGTGACCTGAGGGGTGGCAGAACGCAGGGCGCACCAGCAGCCTGTGGGCAGGGCTGTCTGGAAAAGTACTTGGGGGCAGCCCAGCAGCAGGCAGGAATGAATAGGGGGTGAAGGTCTAGCGCTTCAGGGTACGGCGCTTTACCTGGTGATCCCCAGTTGGGCAGTTTAGGCTTCAGGCCTTGCTGGACGGTCAGGCCTCCTCAAATTAAGGTGTCTGGCGACTGTTCCAGATTGGTTGCTTCTTAGGCGCTTCTTGTCAGGAGTTTCTTGTCAGAAGTTTCTTATTATAAGTTCCTTGTCAAAGTTTCTTGTCAGAAGTTTCTTCTTATGAGGGGGGGGGATGAGTTGGTGGTCTGGGAGTGCTTGATGTTCCTCCCCGCACGCTGAAGGTGGTTCCCTGGGTCCCCTCACACTGGGCAAGGTCAGTGGGTGGTGGGCGTTCCTCAGCTATCTTACTACAGCAGGGCCTCAGCCCTGTCAGCAGCAGTAGTGTAGGTCTCCCCCTAGGCCCTAAAGCCTATACTCCGGCGGAGGTTCTCCCAGGATCAGTGGTGCCTCATCAACTGACTAGAAAGTTTTCCCTCCAAGCCTTTTATACCCCTGGGTCAGGTGACTCTCCCAAAGGCGGCAAAACATAACTCCTCGCACAGCCCGGAAGGTTCTGGAACCTTCTACATGCCTGGCTATGTGGCCCAGAGGCGGGGATGGAATGGATACTGTATCCCTATGTCCCAGCCTGACCCTGGCTACTAGTGTGTATGCGTGTAAGGCCCCTCTGCAGTAGCAGGGGCCTGTGGCAGCCATCTTGAGTGAGAGAGAGCACCTGCACCTCAGCACTGGCTAGCAGTGGCAAGGCGCCCGGAGACCTAGGTCCAGTAAAAATATGGTGGCAAAAATGAGGCGCAAAAGGGAAAAAAACAGGGAAAGACCACCCTAGGGCTGACAGGTCTAACACGCGTCCCCCCAGCCGAAAGAGGGAGAGCTTCCCAACCTCTAGGGAGTTCTCTTCGCTAAGGCGGAAAAACCGGGAGAGACCGTCAGCCTTGGCGTGGTCTACACCGGGTCGATGTTCCACCCGAAAGTCCATCCCCTGGAGGGAAATGGACCACCTCAACAATTTGGGGTTTTCGCCTCTCATCTGCATGAGCCAGCGAAGGGGTCTGTGGTCGGTCTGGATCAGGAAGTGACAACCAAAAAGGTATGGCCTCAACTTCTTTACAGCCCAAACCACAGCAAAGGCTTCACGTTCGATGGTACTCCACCGCTGTTCCCGGGGGAGTAGTCTTCGTGAAATGAAGGCCACTGGCTGGTCTTGGCCATCATCATTCAGCTGCGAGAGCACAGCTCCTATGCCATGCTCAGAAGCGTCTGTCTGTACGATAAATTCCCGTCCAAAGTCTGGAGTCCTGAGCACCGGTGCGGTGCACATTGCACGTTTGAGGGTCTCAAAGGCTTCCTGGCAGGCAGCCGTCCAGATGACTCTGCGTGGCTGCTTCTTTGAAGTCAATTCCGTCAATGGGCCCACGATGGTTCCATATCCCTTGACGAACCGGCGGTAGTATCCCGTGAGGCCGAGAAAAGCTCGGACCTCTGTTTGGGTCTTGGGGGGCTCCCAGGCCAAGATGGTTTCAATCTTGGCTTGGAGGGTTTGCACCTTACCTCCGCCCACCAGATGTCCCAGGTACACGACAGATCCCTGTCCAATCTGGCACTTGCTGGCCTTGATGGTTAGACCAGCCCGTTGCAGAGCCTGTACCACCTCCTGGAGATGCTCCAGATGGTCCTCCCAGCTGCTACTGAAGACAGCTATGTCATCCAGGTAGGCAGCAGAGAAGGCGTATAGGCCAGACAGCACCTGGTTCACCAACCGCTGGAAAGTGGCTGGAGCATTTTTCAACCCGAAGGGCATCACCCGAAATTGAAAGTGGCCCTCGGGGGTGGAGAACGCAGTCTTCTCCCTTGCTCCTTCCGTCATGGCGATCTGCCAATAGCCTGACGTCAAATCAATGGTACTCAAATACCGGGCTGCTCCCAGCCGGTCAATGAGCTCATCCGCCCGAGGGATCGGGTGAGCGTCGGTCTTAGTGACTGAGTTGAGTCCACGGTAATCCACACAGAACCGAAGTTCTGGTGTGGTGCCCGGTGGGGCCGCTTCGGCACCAACACCACCGGACTAGCCCAAGGGCTACTGGAAGGCTCAATCACTCCCAGTTCTAGCATCTTGGTAACCTCACCCTGGATACTAGCCTTGACTTTATCGGACAGCCGGTAAGACTTGGTTTTTACTGGCGGACTGTCCCCTGTGTCCACATCATGGGTACACAAGTGCGTGATTCCAGGAGTGAGGGAGAACAACGAGGCGTACTGCCCCAAGACCTGGCGGCAGTCCCTCTGTTGCTCTGGGGTTAAGGATGGGGCGAGGGCCACTCCCTCTACCGAACCATCCTTCTCATGGGCCGCCAGAAGGTCTGGAAGAGGCTCACTCTCCTCCTCCTCACTTCCATCTGTTATCATTAGGAGAGTGAGTTCTGAACGCTCCTGGTGGGGCTTCAGGCGGTTGACGTGGAACACCCTGTGGGGTTGACGTGGGGTCTTCACATCGACGACATATGTGGTCTGGCCTCTCCTTTCCAAGATCTCAAACGGCCCAGTCCACCGGTCCTGGAGGGCGCTAAGCTCTCCTGGCTCCATGACCCACACCTTCTGTCCAGCGTCTAACTCTACCGTCCGCGCGTTCCGGTCATACCATTTCTTCATGACGGCCTGACTAGCCTCTAGGTTGTCCGAGGCCTCCTTCCACAGCTTGGCCACTTGGCTGCGGAATGCCAGCATATAGCTGACCACATCATGGGGAAGCTTCGAGGAAGACTTCTCCCACCCCTCCTTGACAAGACTGAGGGGCCCCCGAACGGGGTGGCCATAGAGCAGCTCAAATGGGCTGAAACCGACCCCCTTCTGCGGCACCTCTCGGTAGGAGAAGAGCAGACAGGGTAAGAGGACGTCCCACTTCCTTCTTAAGTCCTCGGGTAGGCTCCTGATCATCCCCTTCAAGGTTTTGTTAAAGCGCTCCACGAGCCCGTTCGTCTGGGGGTGGTAAGGAGTGGAGAACCGGTAGGTCACTCCACACTCCTTCCACATGGCCTGCATGTAGGCCGACATGAAATTCGTGCCCCTATCTGACACCACGACCTTGGGGAATCCCACTCGGGTAAAAATCCCCATCAGGGCCCGCGCCACCACCGGTGCAGTGATGGTCCTCAGAGGGATTGCCTCTGGGTACCGGGTGGCGTGGTCTACCAGCACCAAAATGAACCTATGTCCTGCAGAAGTCGGCGGGTCCAATGGCCCGACAATGTCAATCCCTACCCGCTCAAAAGGGGTATCGACAACTGGGAGAGGTTCTAGAGGGACCTTCACTTTCGTCCCTGTCTTGCCGCTCACTTGGCAAGTGGTGCAAGTCTTTCAAAAAGTGTCAGAAGTGACGCGCATCCTGGGCCAGTAAAAATGTGGGACCAGACGTGCAAACGTCTTGTCTTGGCCCAGGTGTCCTGCTAGTGGTATTTCGTGTGCCAACTCTAGCAGAAAGGCTCGGTAGCATTGGGGGACCACCACGGCCCTTGATGACCCATGCACCGGAGCCTTAGGCTCACTGTAGAGGAGACCATCCTCCCAGTAGACATGGTAGTTACCAGTCTCTGTTCCAGCTGCTTGGGCTTCGGCCTGTTGCCGCATGCCTTCAAGCGTAGGGCACTCCTTCTGCG
Source organism: Calotriton arnoldi (assembly GCA_963921515.1). NCBI lineage: Eukaryota > Metazoa > Chordata > Amphibia > Caudata > Salamandridae > Calotriton > Calotriton arnoldi. The sequence goes on from CAWUFW010010492.1 coordinate 378,521, forward strand.
CCTGGCAAAATTCCTCCCGGGTAGGCCCTCCTTCCACCTGCCACTCTGCAGGGGTCGGCAGGTCCCCCACGGGAACACCAACCACCTCAGCGGACTCCGGGGTCACCTCCGCGGGCTCCCCATCCATCTCACCGGGTGTCTCCTCCTGGACATCTCCTCGTCCAGCAGTGGGCTGGGCCATTATTTCAGGCTCCAACCCCAGCTGAGTTCCTTGTCGAGCAGCCATGGACCGCGTGACGACGCAAGTCCATCCTGGTAATCCCAACATCTCAGCATGGGCATTGAACTCTACCTCCCTCCAGGCAGTATGTTCTAAGTCGTTGCCCAGCAGACAGTCAACTGGCATGGCAGGGCTCACCGCAACCTTCAACAGACCTGATACTCCTCCCCACTCAAAGGGAACTTGGGCCACGGGGTAATGACCAGGCTATTATCAGCCATAACAACCGGGTGGAATTCCTCAGGAATCACCTGCTCTGGGGACACCAGCTGACGTCTCACCATCGTCATGCTGGCACCTGTGTCCCTCAGAGCCTCCACCTCCTCCCCGTTCACCAGGACCCTCTGCCGATACTTGGCAGTGTTCGCGGGTACCTGAACCCATGGGATGATCTCTCTATCCCCCAGGGAAACTAAGGTCAAGCCTGTCCACTCACCTCCCCTACCTAGGGACAACTCCTCCCCAAGCGCTACACTGGCCACCCCGGGGCTCTTACCTCCTGTGGGGGCTGGGGTTCTCTTGCGACACTGGGGATCCCCCTTGTAATGTCCAACCTCCCCGCACTCGTAGCACCGGACAGTTCTGGGCTGCTGACTCCTGTCAGGATAAGTGGGTTTCTGAGATCCAGATTGGGATGGGGAACCTACCCCTCTCCCAGGCGGTCTATTTTGGGGGCCTTTAAAGAACTCCCTCTTTTTCTCCCCCTCTTTCTTCGGGGAGCCCCTGTCCACCTTTCGGGGGTCCGCCCGGCTCCCTTGTGGGACACCCGAGTGCTGACCCACGTGTCTGCCTCCTCTGCAAGCTCCCTAGGATTGGTCAGCTTGCGGTCCACCAAGTACTGGCGCAGCTCTGGAAAACATTTCTCTAGGAGGTGCTCTCTCAAGAACAGGTCGTACAGCCCTTTGTAATTGTCAACGTTGCTGCCACGCACCCAACCCTCCAATGCCTTCCGGGCATAATCAAAAAAATCCACCCAGTTTTGTGTGTGAAGCTTGTGGCTGTTGCGGAACTTTTGGCGGTACGTCTCTGGGGTGAGGCCAAACTTCTTGAGCAGGGCCTCCTTCATGATAGGGTAGTTAGTCTGCTCCCCTTATCCAAAGTTAAAAGTGTGTCCCTTACTAGTGGAGGTATGTACCTGTAAAGACCTCCCCCCCAGAAGCTCTCAGGAACTCTATGGGCCACCAAAGCCACCTCGTACGCCGCCAACCACTTGTCGATGTCATCACCTACACTAAAACTGCCCATCACCTCTCTTGGTAAATAGAATTTGGGCTCCTGTGGAACCCCAGCAGGTACGCTGCCACCATTCACTTTGCCCTGCATCTCCATCTGCAAGGTCCGGAGCTCTAGTTCCTTCAGGCTAAGCTCATGTACAAGCTTCCTTTCCTCCATGGCTAGCCTTGCCTGTTCTCGCTCCCTTTCCATCCTAACAAGTTCTAATGTTAATTGCCTCTGCTCCCTTCTGTCCTCCAATTCCTCTGCCGACAAACTCCCCCCTGACGCACTACTGCCTGCCCTGGAACGTCTTCCTGGCAACACATTCTCGCTAACATCAATGTGCAGTAGGTCCAGTTCTCCTGGGTTGTCTGCCTCCCCTGCTCCTCGTCCCCTCTTCCCTCCGGGTGGGCCATTACCCATGCCCTCAAAGCTTTCTGAAGCACCTCCTTCCTGGCGCCTCGCTTGACGGCCACCCCCCTCTCTAGGCAGAACTCCTTGAGCTGTGTCACCGTATACCTTTCTAGGTTGGCTAACTCAAACTCCATCCTCCTAGGTGGGGTCCCAGACAATTTAAGGAAAGGGCTCTAGACTGTAGGTAGCAGGTCTAACGCAGGAATGTACACAATCGGCAATTACAAAAGAATTCCTAGCACTTGCATTACAATAGGTGTCTAATTGCGGCGCACACTGAGTCACTGTAGGGTGCTGAACAAACACCAGTCCTTATCCAACCGCTGCACACCAAATGTTGGAACCGGGTTTACCGAGTCCGCCACGGTAGCATGGCGCGAAGCGGAAAGCACGCGAAGGCAATGTGTAAGGCAGTTGTGCAGCACACTCTTACTTTGACTCAGGAATGCGAACGCAATAACATGACACCACACCAGGCTTTTGTATTTAAAATCAAGATCTTTTATATATCAATCAAGTTAGCATCAGATGAGGCAGATTAATTCAGATCTACATTCAAATTCATTGCATTACTCAACTGGTGCACATTTTAAATAAAGCATCCTAGCTCATCAACATTGTAGGCCACTAAGAGGCCGCAGGAATTATCTCTTAAACGTAGCACTTAATAATGATCTCAAGGTACGTTAATAAAACATGGGCCTAAACATGCAGTTCACTTTAGCATATTCAATTACTTAAAAGAAGGCTTTTCACGTTACATTTAAATAGGCCTGCATTAATCTAGGCGCGCCCACATTCAGTACAGTTGGCGTCGCAATTCCAGTACACCTGTAACATAAAACACTTCAACTCTTGGCGGTGTACACTTCAGCTCCATTCAATTAAACACTTTCCCCTGTAGTAAAGACTTAGCAGTTAAAAGCATGGCCTAGGCAGTAATTACAATAGGCATCTGCAATAAATTAATAAATACTGTCAGGAACCCCTCAACATGTCCTGTATCCTGGGGCTTCTATGTCCCTTAGGGGTTAACTCCAGGCTAGGCCCACTCCTCTCCGGGGCCTCGCCTCATGGGGAAAGTAACACTGTTAATTTAGGGGTTAATGGTGGCCCCCGGCCCCCAGTGGCGTTTTGTGGGCCCTAGGGGCCTCCTGGGCTCACCTGGTGCTTGTTCGTTGGTCGCGCTTCTTTAGCGACTGGCACTCCCCAGGCCCGGCCCGTGTTCTGGAGGGCGGGGCCCGGTCGGGTACCTCGGCCTTCAGGCCAGACTGACGGGACGTTGCGGGGGCCGGTATCACCTTCCTCCGGCCCCCGGGATCAGGGAACTCGCTTGCGGCACGTTGCGGGGGCCGGTATCACCCTCCTCCGGCCCCCGGGATCAGGGAGTGACTGTGCGGGCTTCCGGGACTTCGGGGATGGGAGCGGGAGCCGGCAGTCCTCTCCGGCCGGCTCCCCATCTCCCTCTGCACGGCCAGGGATCTTCCTCGGCCTCCGTCGGCGCTGGGGGCGTGGCTGGAGCCGGCGCCCTATCGCTGCGCGGCCTTCCTGGGGGCGCGGCCGGCGTCCCCGGTTGCTCGGCGACGGCGGGGCCTGGAGGCCTCGCTGGTCGCGCTAGGCCGCGACAGCGGCGGTGGTGATTTCTTCGGCCACGACGGCGGTGATTTCTTCGGCCGCGACGGCGGCGGTGGCGATTTCTTCGGCCGCTACAGCGGCGGTGGGGCCCTGGGCCCGGTGGCAATGCTTTGGGCGATTTATAGAGGTTTCGGTGAGGGCGCGGACGGCGCACCTCACCACATCCACTAGAGGGGCTTCCCTCACCTCAGCGCTCCCTTCGGTGAGGGCGCGACGGCGCACCTCACCACACGGCACTTCTCCTCACGCGGCGGCGGCCGCGGCGGTGATCTCCTCACAAGGTCAGTGACCTGAGGGGTGGCAGAACGCAGGGCGCACCAGCAGCCTGTGGGCAGGGCTGTCTGGAAAAGTACTTGGGGGCAGCCCAGCAGCAGGCAGGAATGAATAGTTGAAGGTCTAGCGCTTCAGGGTACAGCGCTTTACCTGGTGATCCCCAGTTGGGCAGTTTAGGCTTCAGGCCTTGCTGGACGGTCAGGCCTCCTCAAATTAAGGTGTCTGGCGACTGTTCCAGATTGGTTTCTTCTTAGGCGCTTCTTGTCAGGAGTTTCTTGTCAGAAGTTTCTTATTATAAGTTCCTTGTCAAAGTTTCTTGTCAGAAGTTTCTTCTTATGGGGGGGGGGATGAGTTGGTGGTCTGGGAGTGCTTGATGTTCCTCCCCGCACGCTGAAGGTGGTTCCCTGGGTCCCCTCACACTGGGCAAGGTCAGTGGGTGGTGGGCGTTCCTCAGCTATCTTACTACAGCAGGGCCTCAGCCCTGTCAGCAGCAGTAGTGTAGGTCTCCCCCTAGGCCCTAAAGCCTATACTCCGGCGGAGGTTCTCCCAGGATCAGTGGTGCCTCATCAACTGACTAGAAAGTTTTCCCTCCAAGCCTTTTATACCCCTAGGTCAGGTGACTCTCCCAAAGGCGGCAAAACATAACTCCTCGCACAGCCCGGAAGGTTCTGGAACCTTCTACATGCCTGGCTATGTGGCCCAGAGGCGGGGATGGAATGGATACTGTATCCCTATGTCCCAGCCTGACCCTGGCTACTAGTGTGTATGCGTGTAAGGCCCCTCTGCAGTAGCAGGGGCCTGTGGCAGCCATCTTGAGTGAGAGAGAGCACCTGCACCTCAGCACTGGCTAGCAGTGGCAAGGCGCCCGGAGACCTACGTCCAGTAAAAATATGGTGGCAAAAATGAGGCGCAAAAAGGGAAAAAAAACAGGGAAAGACCACCCTAGGGCTGACAGGTCTAACACCCTGTTAGAGAAGAGATCCAAGAAAAGACAGCCTCTATACCCGAGACAATGACTCCCAGGACATCTCCATCGCCACTCTCTGGGAAACCCTGTAAGAGAAGAGATCCAAGAAAAGACAGCCTCTATACCCGAGAAAATTACTCCAAGGACATCTCCACTCTCTGGGAAACCCTGTAAGAGAAGAGATCCGAGAACAGACAACCTCTATACCCCGGACAATGACTCCCAGGTCATCTTCATCGCCACTCTCGGGAAACCCTGTAAGAGAAGAGATCCCAGAACAGACAGCCTCTATACCACGGACAGTGACTCCCAGGACATCTCCATCCCCACTCTCTGGGTTGCTCATAAGGGGTTAAAAGTAACACAATAGCCCAAATTTAAAGTGATGAGAGCCTGCGCACCCTCAAGACTGCCAGCACCCCACTCGATGCGCCTGACCTTAAGATGGCCGCCCGGGGCTCATAACTCACTCAAATCTACTCCGGTGAGTCACTAATTCTTTACTAAAAAAGTAGTGTTCTCACTAAGCCTGGGCGTAGTTTGCGTAGTAGCACTTCACGTAGCTACGTAAAGTACATTTTTAACTACACCTACACGTAGCTATGCACATTGCGTAGCTGTGTGCTTGACTGCACTATACAATAATTGCCAAAAGCACCTTGTACAGTGCAAATTAAGATAAAATAAATATCTCTGTCTTTATATGCTAAAAATGCATATAGTTACTACACAAAAGTGAAAACGATAAATTAACAAGCAGTGAGAGAGGTGATGATTTTAGGATCCTCCCTAACCTAGGGGGAAAACCAAGCAGATGCCTTGAAAACAAAAAACACATCTTTTGAACCATTCAGTGGTGGTCCCATCCTCTTAGGACCACCCCAAGCACAGTTATTGGCAAAAATACAATCCCAACCAAAGGCTCACTTTGGTTGGGATTGTAGCGAAGGTATATGATAGGTAGCGAAGTATTATGCCCAGGGTTAATATTTATTTAACAACTTTCTGCGATTTATCATTCGTTGCACATTCTATGCACAATCTTACCTTGCCTTCAATCTCCCTGTCCACACTAGGCCACCAAAAATCACATCTTATCCTCTGTTTCATGCTACTCATACCTGGATGTCATCATCCCGTTAAATTCAGACAATTCGCGCTCCACATGCCAATATGCTAATAAATTTTCATCTAACATATTTGTCTTTGGCCACCTAGATTTAATGTACTTTAGCACTAATTGCATCTCAATATCATCTTCACTAGCCTCCCTCCATTGACCTTCAGCTAAACACCCTTCCGAAATTTCACAAATCAATATTACTCTATCCATATCAGAATCACCTAACTGTAATTCATCACTGATGTGTATTGGTAGCCTTGATAAACAATCAACAAGGACATTACTGGCTCCCAGAATGTATTTTACCTGAGAATGGAAATCTTGCAATCTATACTGCCATTTTGCCACTCTTTGTGCAGCCCTCCAACACCCACATGTAAAAAATAAATCAATTAACGGACGATGATCTGTCCTTCTTTCAAATTCCATACCATATACATATTTTCTAAAATACTAAACTGCCCACCAGGAAGCAAGGTTTTTTTTTCTGACATTGAGTTCTTACTCTCCGCACCCCTGAAAGGCCTTGAAGCAAAAGCTATATTTACCACCTTTCCATCCTTTTCTTGCATTAGCACCGCACCCAGACCCACATTGCTGGCATCTGTTGTTATGATAGTCTTACAATTGGTGTGAAATGACACTAGTGTGGGTGCACTAGCAATGCATTTTTTAAATTGCTGAATTCATACTTGCAATCATTGCTCCAGTCAAACATATGATTTAACTTTAGTAATTCTCTCATGTGTTCAGTCTTATTTGAAAAATTGGAATGAATTTAGCATACTATTCTGCTAAACCTACAAATTATCTTAGTTGATCCTTGTCTTTGGGTTCTGATGCATCTTCAATAGCTCTCACTAAGCTATCCTTGGGTGCAATACCATGACTAGAAATATTATGACCTAAATAATCTACAGAATCTCTTTCAAACTTACATTTCTCTTTAGTTAATGTCAAACTGCTATTCACAAGAATGGTTAACATTTTTACCAAAGCTTCTGCATGCTTTTGTTTTGATTTTCCCACACCAAAATATCGTCTTGAAAGTACATAACATTATTAATATCTTTAAACAATTTGTGCATCATGCGTTGGAATACAGCTGATGCCAAAATTAGACCAAACAGCATTCTCTAATAGCAAAAAGCTCCCTCTGAAGTAATGAATGATGTATAAGGCTTACTACCATCATGCAAAGCAATTTGATGGTATGCATTTGATTTATCTAGAGTTGTGAACACTGTAGCCCCCTTTAGCTTTGCAAAAATGTCTCCAATATTGGGCAGAAATGGCGATCTACCCACACACAGTTGTTTAAATCCCTCATATCCACACATAATCTAATGTTCCCATTAGATTTGTGTACAACGAAAACTGGAGACAACCAATCTGATGACTCCATTTCTTCTATGATATCTAAATTACATAATCTTTCCAATTCTTCCTTCAGAGTTTTTCGCATTGATATGGGCACGTTTCAAACTTTATGAACTTTTGCTTCACCCTCTTACAGAATTATCATGTGAACAAAATGTTTCAATAATCCTAAATCGGTTGAAAATACCTTAGGGAACATATTTTCTAAGTCCTTGGAACTATCCTCCTTCACCTGAGCAATCAAATCTTCATACCCTAATACTTGCTCATGATTGTTGGGATCAAGCTTAATCATTAAATCCCTTTGTTGTGGCCACCCCAATAAACATGAACCTTCTTTGGCAACATATATCTTAGCATCACTTGTTTCCCTTTGTAGGCTAAAGAAGATGGAAAATACTCAATCACATCTACGGGTTTATTCCCCTAACCCACCAATTTAATATCTGGTGGAGACATGTGTACATCAGGAAAACTGTGTAATAAATCATCTCCAATAAAAGTATGTCTTGCTCCAGAATCCGCCATAACTTTCACTTCCACTCCTCCTATTTCTACCAGACAAAATGGTGCATCCTTCTTATTCTCTATCACTTCATACACACCTAGTATATATTCCTCCACATTAGACTCTTCATCTTGTTTAACCTCTCTAATCTAACTTTGTTTACTGGCTCCACTATTAACATTGTGAATTCTATTTTTGCAAACCTTAGCAAAATGACCTTTAACTTTGCAGTTTCTACAAAACTGTCCAATAGCCGGACATGTTCTGTCATTAGCATAATGGCCCACTTCACCACATTTAAAAAACATACAATACACCTTATCTCCTTAGCCATAGCATTACTTTCTATAAAATTGGGTTTTGTTTCCCCACTCTTGCTAGATTTGAATATCTTTATGAGGTAATTCTTTCATACCAATTTCATCTGGTGTTTAGACAAAATATCGAGTTGCAAATATCGACAGGCAAGAATATCAGGTTTAAAATATCTTGACATGGAAACATCGGCGTCAAGAATATCAATGTTAAAAATATTGATATGAACGTAAGTAATATCGATTTTTAAAATATAGAAGTCAATATCATTTGCAATAATATAGTTGTTTAAAATATCGTTTTTTAATTAGAGTTATGCATTTTAGTATTTATTTAAATGTGTGATGTAATTTTTTTGTAAGTGTTGTTTATGTTTTTTAATGTATGTGTTACATTTTTAGTAGTTATTAAATGTAATTTAAATACATTTTGTGTTTTTTAGTTCTGTAGTGTATTTATTTAATTGATATTTAACTGTGTTAATTGTGCTTTTAATTTTTGGGGGGTAACTTTTATGTGTGGGTTGTAGGGTTTATAGGGCTACAGGGTGGGAAGTAATATATTTTTAATCAATTAATAATTAGTTGTTAATTAATATTAATTAATTAATCATTAATTATGTTAATTGCGTAATTTTTTGGTGCGGGTTGTGGGGATATAGGGGTAAAAGAGTGGGAAGTAATTAATTTTTAATTAATAATTCGTTGATAATAAATATCGATTAATTAATTAATAATTATGTTAATTGTGTGCAGACACCCGGTGTGACCCTCTGTAAAGTCATGTAACACATTCACCTCACACAGGAAGATGGTAAGGTGAGTCAGTGCAGACACCCAGAGTGACCCTCTTTGCAGTGACACATTCATCTTACACAGGAAGATGGTGAGGCGGGTCAGTGCAGACACCCAGTGTGACCCTCTCTGAAGTCACGTGACACATTCACCACACAGAAAAAGATGGTGAAGCGACTCAGCGCAGACACCCGGTGTGACCCTCTCTGAAGTGACACATTCACCTTACACAGGAAGATGGAGTGGCGAGTCAGCGCAGACACCCGTTCTGACCATCTCTGAAGTGACACATTCACCTCACACAGGAAGATGGTGAAGCGTGTCAGCGCAGACACCCTGTGTAACACTCTCTGAAGTGACACATTCACCTCACATAGTAAGATGGGAAGCAAGTCAGCACAGAACCCAGTTTGACCCTTTGTGCAGTGACACATTCCACTCACGCAGGAAGATGATGAGGCGGGTCAGTGCAGACACCCGGTGTGACCCTCTGCGCAGTGACACATTCACCTCACACAGGAAGATGGTGAGGCGGGTCAGTGCAGACACCCGGTGTGACCCTCTCTAAAGTCACGTGACACATTCACCTTACACAGGAACATGGTGAGTCGGGTCAGTGCAGACACCTGGTGTGACCCTCTCTAAAGTCATATGACACATTCACCTCACACAGGAAGATGGTCAGGCGAGTCAGTGCAGACATCAGGTGTGACCATCTGTGCAGTGACACATTCATCTCACACAGGAAAATTGTGAGGAGTCAGTGAGACATCTGGTGTGACCCTCTGTGCAGTGACACATTCATCTCACACAGGAAGATGGTGAAGGGAGTCAGTGCAGACACGTGGTGTGACCCTCTCTAAAGTCACGTCACACATTCACCTCACACAGGAAGATGGTGAAGCGAGTCAGTGCAGACACGCAGTGTGACCCTCTCTAAAGTCACTTGACACATTCACCTCACACAGGAAGATTGTGAAGCGAGTCAGCCTGTGTGACCCTCTATGAAGTGACAAGTTCAACTCATGAAGGAAGGTGATGAAGCGATTCAGCGCAGACACCCGGTGTGAGCCTCTCTGAAGTGACACATTCACCTCACACAGGAAGATGATGAGATGGGACAGTGCAGACACCCGGTGTGACCCTCACTGAAGTGATACATTCACCTCACACAGGAAGCTGGTGAGGTAAGTCAGTGCATACACCCGATGTGACCCTCTCTGAAGTGACACATTCATGTCACACAGGAAGATGGTGAGGCGGGTTAGTGCAGACACTCGGTGTGACACTCTCTAAAGTCACTTGACACATTCACCTCACACAGTGCAGACACCCGGTGTGACCCTCTCTAAAGTCACGTGACACATTCACCTCACACAGGAAAATGGTGATGGGAGTCTGTGCAGACATCTGGTGTGACCCTTTGTGCAGTGACACATTCACCTCACACAGGAAGATGGTGAAGTGAGTCAGTGCAGACACCAGGTGTGACCATCTCTGAAGTGACACATTCAACTCACACAGGAAGATGATGAGGCGGGTCAGTGCAGACACCCAGTGTGACCCTCTCTAAAGTCACGTGGCACATTCACCTCACACAGGAGATGGTGAGGCGAGTTAGTGCAGACACCTGGTGTGACCCTCTGTACCGTGACACATTCACCTCACACAGGAAGATGGTGAGGTAGGTCAGCGCAAACACCTGGTGTCTCTGTGCAGTGACTCATTCATCTCGCACAGGAAGTTGGTGAGCCGAGTCAGTGAAGACATCTGATGAGACCCTTTGTGCAGTGACACATTCACCTCACACAGGAAGATGGTGAAGTGAGTCAGCACACACACCCGGTGTGACCCTCTCTGAAGTGACACATTCACCTTACACAGGAAGATGGTGAGGCGAGTCATTGCACACATCTGCTGCAACCCTTTGTGCAGTGACACATTCATCTCACACAGGAAGATGGTGAAGCGAGTCAGTGCGGACACCTGTTGTGACCATCTCTGAGGTGACACATTCACCTCACACAGCAGAAAGATGATGAAGTGAGTCAGTGCACACAGCCTGTGTGACCCTCTCTGAAGTGACACATTCACCTCATGAAGGAAGATGGTGAGGCAGGTCAGTGCAGATACCTGGCGTGACCCTCTGTAAAGACAAGTGACACATTCACCTCACACAGGAAGCTGGTGAGGCAAGTCAGTGCAGACACCCGGTGTCACCCTCTCTAAAGTCATGTGATACATTCACCTCTCACAGGAAAATGGTGAGGGGAGTCTGTGCAGACCACTGGTGTGACCCTTTGTGCAGTGACACATTCACCTCACACAGGAAGATGGTGAAGTGAGTCAGTGCAGACACCAGGTGTGACCCTCTCTGAAGTGATACATTCAACTCACACAGGAAGATGGTGAGGCCGGTCAGTGCAGACACCCAGTGTGACCCTCTCTAAAGTCACGTGGCACATTCACCTCACACAGGAAGATGATGAGGCGAGTTAGTGCAGACACCTGGTGTGACCCTCTCTGCCGTGACACATTTACCTAACACAGGAAGATGGTGAGGCAAGTCAGCACAGACACCCGGTGTCTCTGTGCAGTGACTCGTTCATCTCGCACAGGAAGTTGGTGAGCCGAGTCAGTGAAGACATCTGATGAGACCGTTTGTGCAGTGACACATTCACCTCACACAGGAAGATGGTGAAGTGAGTCAGCACGGACACCCGGTGTGACCCTCTCTGAAGTGACACATTCACTTCACACAGGAAGATGGTGAAGTGAGTCAGCACAGACACCCGGTGTGACCCTCTCTGAAGTGACACATTCACCTTACACAGGAAGATGGTGAGCCGAGTCAGTGAAGACATCCGCCTCGACCCTTTGTGCAGTGACACATTCACCTCACACAGGAAGATGGTGAAGTGAGTCAGTGCAGACACCGGGTGTGAACCTCTGGGCAGTGACACATTCACCTCACACAGGAACATGGTGAAGTGAGTGAGCACAGACACCTGGTGTGACCCTCTCTAAAGTGACACATTCACCTCACACAGGAAGATGAAGAAGAGAATCAGCGCAGACACCCGGTGTGGCCTTCTCTGAAGTGACATATTCACTTAACGCAGGAAGTTGGTGAAGCGAGTCAGCGCAGAACCCCGTGTGACTCTCTCTGAAGTGACACATTAAACTCAGGAAGATGGTGATGCGGGTCAGTGCAGATACCCAGTGTGACCCTCTCTGAAGTCATGTGACACATTCACCTCACACAGGAAGATGGTGAGGCGAGTCAGTGCAGACACCTGGTGTGACCCTCTCTGAAGTCATGTGACACATTCACCTCACACAGGAAGATGGTGAGGCGAGTCATTGCAGACACCTGGTGTGACCCTTTGTGCAGTGACACATTCACCTCACACAGGAAGATTGTGAGGAGTCAGTGCAGACATCTGGTGTGACCCTCTGTGCAGTGACACATTCATCTCACACAGGAAGATGGTGAAGTGAGTCAGCGCAGAACCCCGTGTGACCCTCTCTGAAGTGACATATTAAACTCAGGAAGATGGTGATGCGGGTCAGTGCAGACATCTGGTGTGACCCTCTGTGCAGTGACACATTCATCTCACACAGGAAGATGGTGAAGGGAGTCAGCGCAGACACCCGGTGGGACCCTCTCTGAAGTGACACATTAAACTCAGGAAGATGGTGAGGCGGATCAGTGAAAACACCCGGTGTGACCCTTTCTAAGATCACTTGACACATTCACCTCACACACGAAGATGGTGAAGCGAGTCAACGCAGACACCCAGTGTGACCCTCTTTAAAGTGACACATTCACCTCACACAGGAGAAAGATGATGAGGTGAGTCAGTGCACACAGCAGGTGTGACTCTCTCTGAAGTGACACATTCACCTTACACAGGAGGATGGTAAGGCGAGTCAGCGCAGACACCCGGTTTGACCCTCTCTAAATTCACGTGACACATTCACCTCACACAAGAAGATGGTGAAGTGAGTCAGTGCAGACACCGGGTGTGAACCTCTGGGCAGTGACACATTCACCCCGCACAAGAATATGGTGAGGAGTCAGTGCAGACACCTGGTGTGACCCTGTGTGCAGTGACGCATTCAGCTCACACAGGAACATGGTGAAGTGAGTGAGCACAGACACCGGGTGTGACCCTCTCTAAAGTGACTCATTCACCTCATGAAGGAAGGTGGTGAAGCGAGTCAGCGCAGACACCTGGTGTGACGCTCTCTGAAATGACACATTCACCTCACACAGGAAGATGGTGAGGTGCGTCAGTGAAGACATCTGATGAGACACTTTGTGCAGTGACACATTCACCTCACACAGGAAGATGGTGAAGTGAGTCAGCACAGATACCCGGTGTGACCCTCTCTAAAGTGACACATTCACCTCACACAGGAAGATGGTGAGATGGGTCAGTGCAGACATCTGATGAGACACTTTGTGCAGTGACACATTCACCTCACACAGGAAGATGGTGAAGTGAGTCAGCACAGATACCCGGTGTGACCCTCTCTAAAGTGACACATTCACCTCACACAGGAAGATGGTGAGGCGAGTCAGTGCAGACCCCCGGTGTGACCCTCTCTAAAGTCATGGGACACATTCACCTCACACAGGAAGATGGTGAGGCAAGTTAGTGCAGACACCTGGTGTGACCCTCTGTGCCGTGACACATTCACCTCACACAGGAAGATGGTGAGGCAAGTTAGTGCAGACACCTGGTGTGACCCTCTGTGCCGTGACACATTCACCTCACACAGGAAGATGGTGAGGCAAGTCAGCGCAGGCACCAGGTATCTCTGTGCAGTGAGAGAGCAAGGGATCCCCTCCAAAGAACAAATGAGGTCTGGGAGTAAGAGGGGGACTGAACAGATCAAAATAAACCAGAACACACTCCCCTTAGACCTATGTTGCTTTTACAAAGGATTCAATCTAGTATGGGTTTACAAAATTGGCAAACATCAAATATTTATAACATTACAACAGGATCATTTTTTTAAAGCCATATTTATTATTGTCATTAATTTCTTATTTCCTTTTCCTTAATGCATTAAATATCATTTTTATAAATAAATACGAAACTTTTTTTTTTTTCATAAAAATTGTTA